>VWZD01002874.1:106654-161514 GCA_013396695.1 Sakesphorus luctuosus
TGAGCAGCTGGATTTTATTGCATTTATCAGGAACACACTCAAGGCACCTGAGCAGCTGGATTTTATTGCATTTACCAGCACACACAAGCCTTTATGCACTGGCTGCCCATGTCCCACTAGATGGTGGTCGTGCTACAAGAAAAGAATCCTGCAGAAGTGTGCCTGAGTTGCCATCCTTTCTGTTTGTCATCCTTCAGCGTTTTTATGTGTTTTAAAAATACCCTCAGCTCGCACACTGCAAGGTTTGCTATTTTGCATCTCATTTTGAAAGCTGCTAGGTGTGTATTTTTCCCAATACACAGTGGAAAATTCTGAATGAGTGTCATGCAGCATTATTTCCATATAAAACAATGTAACTACTGATGTTGAAGCGTAGCTTGACCAAATTTAGTGAACAACTGCTGAACATGCTGTTGAGTGAAGTGCCAAACCACCTTCCTGAGACTCCCTGAAGTGGAACTGTAGAATCATGAAATGGTCTGGGTTGGAAGGGACCTTAGAGCTCATCACATTCCAACCTTCTGCCATGTGCAAGGGAGGACACCTTCCACTAGACCAGGTTGCTCCAAGCCCCATCCAACCTGGCCTTAGACACTTCCAGGGATGAGGTTTCTATCCTTGTAATGAGGTGATGAAAGCCTGTAATGAAATATCACCATGAAAATAATGTGTAGACATAAAGCAAAAACCCTTCATAAAGTAGAACCTTCTGCACCTGCATTCAGTCATCACAGGGCAGGTCGAGGTGCTGCTGCTGGGGATGGAGATTCCAGAGGGGTGCAGGCAGGGCTGTGCCCAGTTCCTGCTCCCCCAGAGAAGCAGGAACACCATGAGGTATCACTCAGCACCTACAAATCCAGTTTTACTCTCAAATCGTTAGTGTGCCCACAGGAATCTCATGTGCTTTATTATCAATACCAAATTCTGGTGCTGCACCTGGGCCAGGGCTCAATCCAGGCTGGGGATGAACTGGTGGAGCAGCCCTGAGGAGAAGGACCTGGGGGTGCTGGTGGGGGACAGGCTGGACATGTCCCAGCCCAGAAACCTCAAATCCTGGGCTGATCCCAGCAGGAAAGGGGGGATTCTGCCTCTCTGCCCCACCAGGTGAGACCCACCTGCCCTGGGGCAGCACAGGAAGGACATGGAGCTGCTGGAGAGTCCAGAGGAGGCACCAGAAAGGTCAGAGGATGGAGCAGCTCTGCTGGGAGGAAAGGCTGGGAGAGCTGGGATTGCTTAGAGAAGCTTTGGGGTGACCTCGCTGTGGCCTTGCAGTGCCTGAAGGGAGTCTTAAAGGATGGAGACTTTGGACAAGGGCATGGAGCGACAGGGTGGCTTCAGAGTGATGGAATGGCTTTGGAGTGACAAACCGTAGGTTCAGATTAGATATTTAGGAGGAAGTTCTTCTCTGTGAGGGTGGGCAGGCCCTGGCACAAGTTGCCCAGAGAAGCTGAGACTGCCCCATCCCTTGGCGCGTCCAGGGCCAGGTCGGACGAGGCTTGGAGCAACCTGGGCTGGCACAGGCGTAGGGGGTGGCACTGGGCGCCCTGTACCCTCCGCACCGAGTTCGTGTCTCGGTGCCGTGCCCGGGGCTGCTCCTTCGCACCCGGCCCGAGCCCTTTACCCTCCCGTGTGTCTGTGTCGATGCCGTTCCCGGGGCTGCCCCTCCGCACCCGGCCCGGGCCCTTTATCCTCCCGCGTGTCGGTGCCCTGCCCGAGGCTGCCCCTCCGCACCCGCCCTGCCCTCAGCGCGGCCGCCCCAAGGGCGCTCCCGCCCCGCCCCTTCGCGCCTGCGCNAGCGGGGCAGCCCCCGCGGCCCCTCATGGTGCTGCTGCTGCTGCCGCTGCTGAGGTACGTCCGCGTCCTGTGTCCCCTCATGGTGCTGCTGCTGAGGTAAATGCCCCCTTCATCCCCTTGTGGTGCTGCCGCTGAGGTAAATTGAGATAAATCCCCTCCTGGGGCACCTCCTGCACCCCTCATGGTGCTGCTGAGGTAAATCCTCGCCCTTCCGCGTCCTCCCTGCGGGGCACCCGCTGTGTCCCCCCACGGTGCTGCTGTCACTGCTGAGGTAAATCCGCGCCCGGAGCACCCCCTGCATCCCCTCGTGGTGCTGCTGCTGAGGTAAATACCCCCTGCACCCCTTTGTGGTGCTGCTGCGGAGGTAAATCCCTCCTGGGGCACCCCCTGTGTTCCTTCATGGTGGTGTCACTGCTGAGGTAAATCCACGCCCGGGGCACCCTCCATGTCCCCCCATGGTGCTTCTGCTGAGGTAAATACCCCCTGCATCCCCTTGTGGTGCTGCTGCTGAGGTAAATCCCTCCTAGGGCACCCCCATGTCCCCCCTCATGCTGCTGTCACTGCCGGGGTAAATCCCCTCTTAGGGCATCCCCTCGGTGCTGCTGTCACTGCCGCGGTAACTCCCCTCCTAAGGCATCCCCTCGGTGCTGCTGTCACTGCCGGGTTAACTCCCCTCCTAGGGCACCCCCGTGTCCCCCCTCATGCTGCTGTCACTGCCGGGGTAAATCCCCTCTTAGGGCATCCCCTCGGTGCTGCTGTCACTGCCAGGGTAACTCCCCTCCTCGGGCATCCCCTTGGAGCTGCTGTCACTGCCGCGGTAACTCCTCGCCCTCCGCGATGGCCCCGGGAAGGACGGACAGGGAAGGTTGGTGAGGAGCCGAGGGCCGGGCGCCGCCGCCTCACTGCTGCAGCCTAGGGTCATTTATTGCGGTGCGATCGGGGTGTCCTGCTGCTTTTCGCGCTGTTGACACAAAAATGGGAATGATGTGGCGGCAGCCGTGCGGCTGGATGTGTCCCCGTGTCCCTGAGCCCCGCGGGATGGGGCTCTGCGGGCAGGGAGCGGCTCCTCGCGGCCCTCCCAGCCGTGCTGGGCTGATTTCCGTGTGCTGCTGGTTCTTCCTCCTTTCCAGGAGGGAAGGACGGAGCTTGCAAGGAGTGGGAATGCAAATCGCTCCCGAAGGAGAGGGTGGGTTGGCACAGCGCGGGGGGTGTGTGATCTGTGCCGTGAAAAGGGGCTGGGAATGCGCTTCTCTGCTGGATTTCCATACTGGATGTGCACTTGTGTGATGGTATCAGGATGTGGAATTGCAGTGATGTAACTGTTTGCTTTGCTGGAGACATAATTAGGTTGAAGGCACTGTGACTGTTCACATTAACAGACTTAAATTAGACCTTTTGAAGTGGATGCTCTCTGTCTTTGAGAATCTACAGATAAAAAGGAGCTGTTGTGATTCATTAGGAGATGAAACATGTGAAATATTACCCGTCTGAGATTAAATAGCTGAAAGCTCTTTTGTGGCTAAAAGGAATTGATAATATGTTTCATCGGTCTAAAACTTCTTTGGTTTCTCTTTAACAGTATATTTCGTGTCATATAGATCTGATGGTTTTCTTTTTCATGCCTTTTATGGGGACAGAGAGCTCTTAAGGAAAGTGAACTGATAGACTTTTGCAGCAGTCAAAAGGCTGAGGAACATCGAGGAAATGTGAGACTTTATGTGTGTCTGATGTGAGAAACCACCGAAACAAAGGCTTTAGCACTTTTGTAACCAATATTGAAAGTTGCTAGTGAAAATAGTTCAGCTTTGACCTATAATGTTGTTTTTTGGAAGCTGGAAGGAAGAATCATGTGTGGATATAGTGGCTGGCATAAAAATGTGCTTCCCAGCTTGGTGTGCCAGTGTCTGTGATACCTGAGCTGTCTTAGTTGGGTGAGGACAGAACAGGTACTGATGAATGCAAAAATTAGAATTCAAAATTATACTCTAAAGTACAATATGATTCCTCCAGTTGCTGTTGGCAAAGGAGTAAAATTTCCAGCTTCCACATGACAATGCTGATGTTGGTGTAAGTCTGAGCTTTGTGGAGTCTAATCTGAATTTGAGCCTGTGGCCCTGTTCCAGAGGAGATAGCATTGAAAGCCCAGGCACAGATTGTGTTTGTGCCCTTCTCAGGTGAAGGTTGTTCAGTCCAGAAGTGTTTTGTCCTTGTGCTGTACCTCAGGGAACTCCTGGTGTATTGGAGAGTGTGTTTCTTTGCTGGGCACCAAAGTCTTGTGAAAGAGATTTCTTTGACTTTCACATCTGTGGGGGGAAAATGTGTTATTGAGAAGATGTCCCGCTGCACATGTCTGGTGTTATTTTGTGCTTATGGAAGAGTGACTTGGTACCACAGCTCTATTGGTTCTATTTCTGATAGCCAACCTCTTTAGTGCTCTCTATAAATATGTATTTGAATAAGTGCATAGGGTTTTTTTCTTTAATTTTTCGTAACTTGTTTTACCCTGAATTCTCCTTGCTGGTTTTTGAGGGTGTTTATAAAAATGCTACTGGCATGAATCATAGATTGGGTTGGGTTGGAAGAGACCTTAAAGATCATCTCATTCCAACTCAGGTTGCTCCAAGCCCTGTCCAACCTGGCCTTGAACAATTCCAGGGGTGGGACAACCACAGCTTCTCTGGCCAACCTGTGCCAGGGCCTGCCCACCCTCACAGGGAAGGATTTATTCCGTGTATCTAACCTAAATTTTCTCTCTTTCAGTTTGAAAAAAGACGTGAGTAATTAGATGACCAGCAGAACTTCTATATATCCTTTTCCTGAGATTATTTAGAAGCAACACATCCCCTTTCAAAGCTGAAAAGAAACAATCCCAGTGTTTCCTGAGGGTCTGGCATTTGGTGTGTAATAAGAGAGTGGCGTAAGGAGAAACTTGTCTATGTTAAAAAGGTGCTTGCTGAAGATTCTGTTGAATGTGTTGCATGTCAACAGCATCCCATTAATTGTGTGTTCCCACGGTGTGGTGTCACTGTGTGCCTGCAGCAGAGCAGATATGGACCAGCACAGGGAAAGGACTACAAGGCATAAATGGGAGATTCAAGAGATAAATACAGTACAAGATATTTTAAGTAAGAGCAAAAGCAACAAGGATTTAGAGGTGATAAGCTGTGTCACTGAGGGATTGGCACAGATTTAGGGAGAAGTTGGTAACACTTTGGGATTGTGTCACTGATCTCCATCACAAGCTATTTCAGCTTTTCCAAAGTCCCAGATTCCTGAAAGTGGGCAGATATCTTGGTAATTACAGATAGCAGAAGTTGAGTCTGTCAGTAGTAACTGGGATTGGTGTTGATGGGCTGGTCCTTCTGAATACCCCCCATTCCAGCTGTTGTGGTTGCTGGGAAAGGTGGATTTGACACCATGGCAGAGGGTCCTGGTACAGAGGGGGCTGTTGCTGGGGCTGAGCTAAAGAGCTTCCAGTGCCTTTACTGGGTGGTGGAGTGGTTAGTGGGTTTGCTGGGAGGGTGTCTGCTGGACCAGGCACTGGGAAAGAACTGAAATAAGCCACAGTTTACTGGGTAAATGGCTTTGCAGTTTGGCTCGTCTGGATCTGTAGTCAAAAGGAGGTTATTCATCTAAATTAGGTGTGACTGTGAACAGTCATTATCTGATGGATATTTATCTGTCAGTGCTCCAAATTGCCCACGGAATTGGATGCAGTAGAAGCTTTACCTGTTTGGTTTACTTAAAATTTCTGCAGTTCCTGAAGTTCATGTTTATGCTGTAACCTTTTAGTGAGTTCTGTGATTTGATTTGCCACCAATGCTGTGGGGTTTAGGTATGATACATGTAGGTAAGCACTGCAGGATTATCAGCCTACTGTGCAGTATGTGTTGACTTGCTGATAAATCATCAGAAATGCTGAAACAAAGGCATTGTCACTCTTAGGAACTGTCTGTGATGTAGCTTGAAGGAAAAAAGTAAACAGAAAAGATTCAGGATTTGGCAGCTGATTAATTTTTAGCCTTTATATAAATTCTTACCTGTATATCTGTTTAAAGCAAATACAGATAAAATAGAGTTTTTTTCTGCAATAGTGCTTTTCCTTTCCTCCTCAAAAATAGCAGGGAAAAGGACTGTGCTTAACCCCGAAGTGCCTCTGTTTTTAATTTAATTATCAGTTCAGGGGCCCCATGATATGATTAGTTATGTTGTGCCATTTGTCTTCTTAGTGCCCTTGGAAAGCTTTGAGCAAGCCCATTTTAGGCACAGTCATTTTACAAGACCATGTTTCCAGTGATCATGAGTTTATAGTGCAAATTCTTCAATTTATTTTTTTTTATTCCAATAATATATCAACATTTTAGGCTTTGGTTTCATTATCAGTGAGGTGTGGGGCAGATGACACATTCTCAGCCTGAAAATTTTGGGAAACCCTGAAGAGGGGAAGTGGATTGGATCAGGTTTAATATAACCATCTGTGCAAACAGATGACATTGTGCATGAGGCACTGAATAATTTAGTGTTATCTTCTAGTGCTAGATAAAGGTTTTTAAAAGGTCAGATTAAAAACTATTGCTTGGAGTGTTAGATTGAAGAGTAATGCTTTGTCCTTTTGTACTGGAAGTACACGACAAAGACTCTGTAAATTTGGTCAGGACAAGCATTGAAGCAAATAAATAAGAAACCAGCAGATAAACTGAGAGTAAGGAGAGCTGGGAGCGTCTCAGTGGGGATGCTGAGCTCTTGGGCAGTCTGAGTGCTCTCAGACATCGATGCTGTCCCCCTGGAGGAACCAGAGGAGGGGGGACTGGTGTGGGGAGGTGGAGGGAGAGGGGGAAATCACATGAGAATGACTAAATCTGTTGTTATTCTTGTAAAAGCTGAACTGGGGTGGCACTTCCACATAACCAGTGACTGGGGAGACTGGGATGAACACAAGCTTTGCACGGGAACTGACTGAGCAAATCATGTCCCATTCTCATCAATAATCCTCTGTTAACAGTTTCTGCTGGTTACTCTGACTCCAATATTTCACCTGCAGAGGCTGAGCAGTGTCATGTCCTATTTCTTGTCATCCCCAGCTCAGAAGGTGGGTGACACTGCAGAGCAGGGTGACACACTCCCTGCCTGCTGCTGCTGCTGCTCAGCTGCCACAGAAAGCCGTGGCACTGACAACTTAATGACTGGGGTTTCACAATATTGTGAGCTTTAACAAAAATATAACAGCTTGTTTATAACTGAATGGAAAGCAACCAGTAGCTTTGTGGAGTTATATGTGATATAAGGGGTGATGGTTTTAAACTAACAGAGAATCAGTTTAGATGAGATATAAAAAAGAAGCTTTTTTTTTTTAATGAGGTTTGTGAGGCCCTGGCACAGGTTGCCCAGTGAAGCTGTGGGTGTTCCATCCCTGGAAATCTTCCAGACCAGGTTTGGAGCAACCTGGGATAGTGGAAGATGTCCCTGCTTATTGCAGGGAGTTGGACTGGATGGCATTTAAAGGTCCCTTCCAACCCAAACTGTTCTGTAATTCTGTTATCTGCATAATAAACACATTACCTTTTAGTCTGGCAATGGAACAGAGGAGATTGTTTGAATAAGGCAAGAGGCTTCTCCTTTTCAGAGGAATTGCATGGGTATAATACCCCTTGAACTGGGGAAATTTGAAAATGGATACTGAGGAACTCCATCAGTAACGTTGTAATTGGAGGATCTTTTTCAACCTGCTTCCACCAGCTTTCCTCTGCAATAAAATGACTTTGTGTTTTCCATAGTTCTTAAATGTCAGCATCCTTATGTTACTCTCAAAATACATTAATTTACATTAACCTTCCAAATAAGAGCTATTTCCATGTGACAAAAATTTACTTCAAATACTAGAAAATCAAACAACTGAGGAAACAAACCTGGGTACTTCTTTAGCCAGCTTTAGTCAGAGAGAAATTCAGGCCCACACCTCTTCTGTTCTCTTCCCCAAATAGAAATCTCACACAAGGTTTTGTGCTGCAGTCCTGCTCCAAATGCCATGTGGTGATTTCCAAAAGTTAACAGCTGAAAATTTCAAGCTTTCAAGTGCCTGTTTTTTTTAAGTAAAATACAACCTTTTTCATTGTAAGTACATGCAGAGTATTTTAAACTCCTACTGTTGATGTCTATTATTTGTGTTTAGCACTGTTTTCCTGAGGGAGCTTTACTAATGAGTTTGGTGCTGATGTCTTTCCAGATTACATCAGATATGACTGAATATGTGAACAGCCTGGGATAGCCCAAAGGAGGGACAGGATGTCACAATAACATACAAAACAGTTGGGAGGTATGTGGGGTTTGTTTTCTCTTGTGCTAAAAAATTCCTTGGTTCTCTGTAGTGAGTACAGTAATGTTGTGCCATTCCACCCTTAAAACATTTCTTAGAAGTTGTATAAACCCATTTTGGATGAAATCATAGTTGATTTGCCTTGTTATCTTCACATCCAGCTGGTGGTAGATTTCTGAAACTTGAATTTCCCTGAGCACACAGGGTGGTGGAAGTCCCAAAGTGCTACTGAACTAAATTGGCATAGATTGTAGTTTTAACTGCAAACATTTAGAAAGTGGCCCAAAAGAGGACCTTATCTGGGTTAAGTTAAGCTTGAATGGCTTTTAAGGGACGTGAAGTTTGTTGGTTTTAAGGTATTTTTCTAGTGTGTGACCACCTTCATCCATGGCTTAGTATCTGCTCTGTGGTAAGAAGTCCATAAAAAACCCCCAATGTGTGGACAAAAACCACAGTTTAACTATAGAAATTGTAACAAACCCAAGCACCAGAGCTGGATTTGTTTCCCTACCAGGCAATGTGTCCTTCAGACACTTCGCTGTGTCCCAGGAATTTCCCAGCTATTACAGAATCACAGAATCATAGAATGGATTGGGTTGGAAAAGACCTCTGAGATCATCCAGTCCAACCCTTGGGCCAACTCCAGTCCCTTTACCACATCATGGCACTCAGTGCCATGGCCAAGCTCAGTTGAAAAACCACCAGGGATGGGGAATCCACCCCCTCTCTGGGCAGCCCATTCCAATGCCTGAGCACTCTCTCTGCAAAGAAGTTTTTTCTGCTCTCCACCTTCAATTTGCTCTGGCAGAGCTTGAGCCCCCCCGTGCCCCCTTGTCCTATTGCTGAGTGCCTTTTTCTAGCAGTTCCTTTTAGATCTGTGCTGCAACTGCATACACTCATTTTCATTTCTAGTTTCTTGGATTGTTCCTGCCTAGTTCTAAAATTAAGAATTAGAAGGATTTACTGGGAAGAATGTATTTATCTGATTCCTGATAGAGAGTTTTTAAAGATTTTAGGCCCACCTTCATCCAAAACTCTCTCAGTGTGAGTCTTTACCTGGTAATGGTCACTTGGACCATTCTAGGGGAACAAAGTGATCCCATATCCAAGGTCTTGGGATGGAATTGAAGTGCCACAATTCCTACCAGTCCTGTATAGGCTGCCATTAACAAGGGGGAAGAACAGAGAGCTCTGCATGGCTGTCATAAATCAATAGAAATGCTCTCAAGTTTCTCTCAGACATGGCCTTTAATAGCATGAATCAATATGATTTTTAGAACACAGTATACTTTTAAAGCAGCAGGGTATTCTTGAGGCATAATGTTTAAGCTTTAATTTGTCTCCTGTTTGTTGATAGCACTTCAGCTCTGCCATTCTGTATCTTTTGAGAGATGCCTGGAAAATAGTTCTGTTTTCATGAGAACTATTAAGGTTTCAAGTCTTGTCTTTGTTCCACATTGGAACGACAACAAAGCCCTAAAAGAGTTTTTGCAAAATTAAATTAATTAATGTGTTCTTTGAAAATCTGATTCATGTCATCCATTGCCATGCAAATTTAACCTCTACCGTTTGTTTCCCTTAAGTTTGGTCTGATCTGAGACTATTTTGTGAGTTATCCAATATATCTTTGTAACAGGCTTGTGGTTTTTCCAAAACAATAGCACTTTTGTCAACAAATGTAGCTGCTTTCTAACTTACTGTGTTGTTTGTTGTGAGCAACGTATTAGAACAGCTTTATTTCCATTCTGTTTTTCCTTTCTGCTCTTCCCTCAGTTGCTGGAGCAGAATGAAAAGTCAACAGTCTGGTGCCATAATTTGCTGTTTTCGGAGACACATGAGCTGTAATTTAATGAAGACTTTGCCATTATAGCTTGAGATAAAAGGGAGCGGATGTGTTTTTTAATAGAAGAGAAAGAAGGGTTTGTGGGCACAGCAAGGTGGAAATGAAACCATTCTAAAATCCCTTTGTCAGGCATTGAAGCTGCATGTTTGTGGTGGGGTGACCCTGGCTGGATTCCCACCAAAGCTGGGCTGTGACTCCTCCTCTTCTCTGCTGGACAAGGAAGAGAAAACACAACAAAAGGTTTGTGGGCCAAGATAAGGGCAGGGAGAGGTTGCTCAGCAATGACCATCACAGGCAAAACAGGCTTGACCAGGGGGAAATCAGCTTGGTTTATTACCAATAAAATCAGGGTAGAAGAATGAGAAATTAAAACTAAAAACTGAAAAACTAAAAATCTTACAACTAAATCCCTTTTTTTGTATTTCATCCTTATGTAGTCATAGGATTGTTCAGGTTTGGAGCAAAAAAAATCGCAGTAATCTATTTCAAACTTGGAAATGTTTTATCTTCCAGAAACAACAAAGGAGAGCCACCTGTTTTTCCAGTTTCCTCCTTAATACTACTACTAATATTAATAATAATAATGGTCTCTTTGGCTCCTGCAGGGCAAGGCCAGCAAACCATGCAGTCATCAGGGCACAGGTTCCGGGATGTCGAGCACCACCCGCTTCTGGCTGACAATGAGAGCTACGACTCGTCCTCGTCCTCGGAGGCCGACATGGCAGAGAGGGTCTGGTTCATCCGGGATGGCTGTGGCATGGTCTGTGCCATCATGACCTGGCTCCTGGTTGTCTATGCAGACTTTGTAGTGACTTTTGTCATGTTGCTGCCTTCCAAAGACTTTTGGTACTCAGTGATCAACGGGGTTCTCTTTAACTGCTTGGCAGTGCTGGCTTTGTCGTCGCACCTGAGGACGATGCTGACGGATCCAGTGAGTATCCAAGAGTTCCTGGCGTTGGATTGTTCCACTTCCTCGTGACAAAAAGAAGAGGGGCAGACACTGATCTCTGTGCTGACCAGGGACAGGACCCGAGGGAATGGCCTGAAGCTGTGACAGGAGAGGTTTAGGTTGGATATCAGGGAAAGGTTTTTCCCCCAGAGGGTCACTGGGCACTGACCAGGCTCCCCAGGGCAGTGGGCACAGCCCCAAGGCTGCCAGAGCTCCAGGAGCATTTGGATCACACTGAGGCACATGGTGTGGTTCTTGGGGAGAGTCCTGTGCAGGGTGGACCCGGTGACACTCGTGGGTCCCTTCCAACTCAGCATCTTCTGTGATTCTGTGATTTGCAGAGAGGTTTGCAGAAGCCGTATCAGTCTTCTCCTGCTGGGAAAAGTAGTGTTAGATTCAAAACCCCCAAGGTGAAGGCATGATAGCTGTGCTTGTCCTGTTGTTCTGTTAATGAAACCATAAAGGAGCAGTCAACATAAAATCAATTTATGAGTATTAGAAATACAGTTTAGGTGCTTGGAGTCAGAGGGAAGGGAGATTTAAGTTGAACACACATTGAAACAGTGTAGGTGTAAAAGGTCCTGAAAGTGCTCGTTTCGTAAGACTTTTCAAGACAATAAATAGTTTTATTTTGTACTAAAATCTTGGAATAAATCCAGGGAAAGCAAGCTGAGGGCTAACCCATCTATTTTCTCCCAACAGTAACAGTGTATAGAGGAGTCATGTGAGTGTTCAGAAAACCAGCAGGACGTTGTAGTTAATGATTTTCTAGGTCCCTGATTTACTTCTGAGCCCACACCCAGTGATGGAACGTTACAGCTTCTACAGACTGTGACAGTAAGAAAGTTAATGGTTTAAGCAAGGACTGCTTAAAAATGTCCTGATAAAACTGAGTGTCTTTCTAGACCAGTGTTGTTCTTCGTGGATAAAACATGATGCAAATTGAGATGAGTCACTACTTTTTTCCTCTGTTCCTTTTTTGCTGACTTCCAGAATGGCAGACACGACTGTGTGATAGAAACTAAGACTGAAGGAAGAAAGGAATAAACTATGTCAAAACATATGTGAATTAAATTTACTCTTATAACAATGCTTTTTTTCATAGAAAGGAGTTAGTGACTATCTGTGACAGGTGTTTTTGAAATAGAGCATATTTTTGTCAGCAAAATGCTAAAAGCATGGCCTGAAGGTATCATCCTTAGTGACAGGTGAATAGGGCAATGTGAGACATTTCATAAGCCTAAATTTACCTGGAACAAGAGAAATCTGTGCCTTAGGGCTTCTCTCTCAGATAATTCCCCTTGTTTACACCAAAGTATTCACCTCAGTGAGAACATTCATATTGCAATGACACTTCAGGAGTACAACATGAGTGTTTAAGGAACTCTCTCAGTTTGTGCCCCTTCAAGGGCCAACTGGCTCAGATTTGAAGCACCACTTGGCCAAAGAGCTCATCTGGTGCAGGGCTTGGGCTGTGTCCTGGGCAGTACAGACAAGTTTGTTATTCCAGGCCACAGGCAACAAAGAATTCCTGCCTGAGCAGAGAGGTGTTTTGCAGTGGAATCTGAGTGTCTACTGGCTTCTTAATTCTGTCCCAAAGCTCCCTTAAGATGGCTGTGTAAAGGAATAATGTTGCCACCAGACTTTTTTTGAAGAGAATGAAGTGTAGAATGAAGTGCAGTGGATTTAAGCTGACCTGGAGGGGTTGGTACAGAAAAGCCACTGCACTTTGTCACATCCCAGCTTATTTCACAATCACTTCCTCTCCCAGATAAGCCTTGGCCTCCATAAGGGAGCAAGGGGACAGTGGTGCTGTCCTTTCTCTTCTTACTAATTCAGAGTTAGATTTTGAATTAATAATGTTTCTGGAAGAATCAGTTCCTGACCCTCCTCTTCCTCACTGTGTTCAAACAGCAGCTCTGGGATGAACAGCTCAGAACTAATCACTAAAAATTAATTTCTTTTCCCAATGGGTTGTTTTTCTTCTGAATCAGTTCCTTCACCTCTTCCCCATGAAGCTGCACAAACTTTCCCAGTAGCAGAAGGTAGCAGGGAATGAGAGATGTAGAATAAAAGAGCCAGTGGTGGTCATTGCCAAGTGTCCAAGGTAAAAGTTTAAGGAAATAAAGGATGACAGTTGGTTCTCAAAAACTTGTGTACCTGGGGCAGGTGGCTAAACCCTGGGTTCAGAGACCTGAAAGAGCATTTTTCAAGGAGGTGCTGATTTAACTCTTGTGGGTAGTTTGGCCCAATAACCAAATGTCACAACAAACACTGAGAGTAACTTCTCAGCAAATAATGTACCTGCAGGTAGACATGTGTCATTTCTATAATCTGGTGACATTATATTCCATGAGAGTTGTGCTAATACTTGGCCATAGATAAGTCTTGCTGGAATGAAGCTGAACTTGAGGTCAAGCAGAGGTAAATTTATTCATTTGGAATTGATTCTGGCTTATAGAAGACTAGCTTTGAATAAATGAACTTTTTCAGCAATTATCCTGAGGCTGCTGGGATGAAGTCTATCAAATGTATTTTTAAATGCTCTCCTGCCATTTAAGAAGCTTTCTCTCCTCTAATTGAAATGATTTCAGGGGGCTGTGCCCAAAGGAAATGCCACTAAAGAATACATGGATAATTTGCAACTGAAACCAGGAGAAGTGATCTACAAATGTCCCAAGTGCTGTAGTATCAAACCTGAGCGTGCTCACCACTGCAGGTATGCCAGGGGGGTCTGGAAAGCAGGAATGCATATGGAATCAGGGAATGACAGTCCTCATATTTATGTGTTACTTTCTTCACACACAGATTTCCTTATGGTATCCAATAAACTTTCAAATTCATACATTGCAGAGCATTTTATAAACATAATATGCTCTGGCCAAAAATGAGTGTGGATGAGGGGAAAGAAGCAAGAGGCTCAAAGAGTTTTTAACAAAAATTGTGCTCTGGTGTCTTAAATAGTTTTTGATCAGTGAACATTTTTTCCTGTGCATCGCTGCCAATTATTCTTAAATTTCTGAGAGAAGTTGATTTAAAGAAATTACTCCTGCTATCTTAAATTAACAAAATACAGAGTAGTTTATAAAACTCACTTTGTGTCCTCTCTTCTTTGCAGTGCATTTGTGGTTTTATGTGAATTGGCAGATTATTTTCCCGAGATTCTGTGAATAACTGGTTAAATTGAAAATTCATTTTAGAGAGGACAGAAATGGTTATTACTTGAGCTACATATGCTATGGAAGAGATAGTAAATGTATCCATATTTAATTAATTCTCAAATCTCTTGAGTTTTCAGGCACTGTGGATATGCTTTTGTAGTGTTTATTGTGTGAGAGTTGAAAATAGCATTGCCTGCATAATCAGGATTTACATAAATATGTAAATGTTTCTGGTAGCTCTCTAGGTGTGGGGAGTGATGTGGATTGGATTGTGAGGAGTATTAAATTCCAGCCTCTGAGTTAGTGGCTGTCCAAAGCACAGAAGTCCTGTCAGGACCCTCAGATTGCTCTGGAGGTTTGTGGTTTCTGAGTGCAAAGTCTCTGTGCGTGTCACTAAATCCATGTGAACGTCACGCCTGGGCAGCTCTTCCCATTGTAAACACTCAGCCCTGGCACTGACACCTTGTTCTTCTCTCAGCTGGGAGTGGGTTTGTGCATCTGGAGTGTGAAGGCAGAAGTTTCATGGGTAAATAGTCAAGGATGGAATTGCCTTCAGGAGGTTTGTCTGTGGTTTAGGCTGCCGGATCCCAGGGCTGCCGGATCCCAGGGCTGCCGGATCCCAGGGCTGCCGATCCCAGGGCTGCCGATCCCAGGGCTGCCGATCCCAGGGCTGCCAGATCCCAGGGCTGCCGGATTCCAGGGCTGCAGGTCCCAGGGATACAGATCCCAGGAATGCAGGTCCCAGGGCTGCCAGTCCCAGGGATACAGATCCCAGGATGCAGGTCCCAGGGCTGCCGGTCCCAGGATGCAGGTCCCAGGGATACAGGTCCCAGGGCTGCCTCCCTGTGCAGTGAGTGAGTGGTGCTTTGCCTCCATTAGCCCTGGAGTGTTCCATGTGCACAGCTGTGCCCATGGCTCAGGGGTGGAACAGCACAGCTGCTTTCTTGGGGCACCACAGGAGCTGTAAATCCCTGGAGACCCAAAATAGCAGCGTGCAGTCTGTCCAGATGGCCTGGCATCGTGTCCATGGCATGTGCTAAAGGGCCACCTGAGGGCCTTGGCAGAGCGTGGGTTGGATCTGGGATCTCGCTAATTTTCTCATCTCATTTTTAGGCAGGTTCCCACAGAGACTTTGCAGGTATCTTTGTAAAGTGTTTCCCACATCTTCAGTCCTGGTAGGATTTACTAATATGGAAGGAGCCCTAAATGAAGACATCATATGTTGAAGTCTCGATACGAGAGGGGAAAAAAGCTGGAGTCTCAGAGAGCCTGGAGCTCCAAAACATTGTTTATAGCAGGAGTTTGAGCAACATTTCTTGTTAAAGCAGAGCAAGAATGGAGAGTGTCTACAATAAAGGAAATATCTGATATTTTTAAAGGTTTGTTTTCCCTCAGCACCTGTCTAGGGACCCAGCTTTGTGTGTCTTAGGAATTGTTCTGTTTTAAACCTTGGTAAAATACTCTGTAAGATGTTCCACACGAGGGTAAAGGATGTGTTTGGGTGCTTGCTCAGGGCAAAACTGGCTCCACAGAACATGTGAAAGAGAAAGCCAGAGGCTAACAGTGTGTTTGGGATCCTTTTGTGAGGCTGCTCTCATGTTTTTCTCAGCAGTTGGATTTCCAGTGTAGTTGTCTTTGTTTCTGTTAATCTGATTCTTTGCCCTTGATTTATCACTGCAGAAATTACCAAATAGAAAAAAGGTTTGTTTGATTATACTGCCAATGTTTTATTGGTTTACAAACCCATTCCAAAGACATTAAAAGGATGGTCTAGTCCCAAGTATTTAAAGTGGCAATTTGCTGATAGAAGAGACTTGAAAATGGAAATTGAAGTTGGTTCCTGTTGGGAAATACTCTCAAAGCCACAGTGCATGTTTTGAGTAGTAAATTATTAACAGAAGAGACTCTTATGATGTAGTTATGAAAATTGTTGTGCAACACTGCAACAGAAGTTCTTTTAAGGAAGAAAAATAGTTTCATAATACACATTAGTGATGGGGGAAAAGGACAAGAAATTTTTATTTCAGCTAAGTATCTATGAACTACATTAAACTGAGGTTTTACTAAGCAGTTAACATTTTCACCATGAGGAAGAGTGAATGGGATTTAGTTTGGACTGAAGGAGCACAGCTGTCAATATTGCTGCCTGTTCACAGTGCCTGGATTTGAAGGTAGGGATTGTTACTGATAATCAAGTCACAGAGACGTTTCCATCAGTCTTCCTGTGGATATCTGTTATCCAGACCAGTTTCTCCTGGGTCTTTAGCTGTGTCTTTCTGAGTGTTCTCTCTGGCATTCAGAAGTGCAGTAGCACCTGCCTGAGCTCCTGCAGCTGCAGGGCCCAGCTGGAAAGGACCTTCCTTCATCCACAGCTCCTTGTTCTCACCCCCCGTTCTGCTCCTGCCTCTTGTGTAGGGTGTGATGCTCCTGCACAGTGGAAGGACCCAGGGTGCAGCTACAGGAGTGATTTCTCCAATCTCTAGCTGCAGAAATATTTGTGCTTGGGCAGTGGAAGGAGTCACGTGCAAGTGATGGGGCAGGAGGAAAGCAGAGCCACTGTTTTAAGCACTGCTGTGAGTTTGTTGGGTGTGAGATTGGGAAGGAAGGCAGGGTTCCAGACATCTGATGTCTTGGAGAGCTTTGTGTGGGCTTGTGAGAAATTCTGAATGAGCAGAAGTGAGTCCTGCCCACCTCACATCCCCCAGTGCTCGGCTTGCCTAAGTCTGGATGTGATTTTACTCAGTATTTCACATTAATGCTGTTTTTAGAGTGATGGCATAGGCTCTGTGTGGCATTAGGAGTCTTGCATGGTTGTGGTGCCTGGAGTTAACTCACCTTCCCACAGAGCTCAGGAAAATGAGAGGCTGAACTTGCAGCAGGAGGTGAGGAAATGAAAGTCTTTTGAAGAGCCTCCTGAATGTCTTCTCATGAGTGATTCCTGCTTTTCTGTGCCAGAAAGGTGTTGCAGTGTTTAATTCTGTATTGGGATTTTCATCTGTAACAGGCCCTGTTTAGAGTCATTTGCGCCAGAGGATGAATTGTCTTTAATATCCATAAACAAGAGGCAGTGGGAATGCAGGGGCTGGGTTATGACAGCTCAGATAGCTCAGGGCAAAGGGGCTTGGGAGGAGCAGGGAGAGATTTGCATATAACCTGCACAGTTGTATGTTCTGCCTCTTGCTGAATTACCTTATAACCATTCATATGTGATGGCTTAAAAATTGTTTTATGCCTCAGAGCACTGATTTGCCACCCACACCTCCCCCTTTCTTCACTCCACTCCAGGCAGATCTGGAATGCTTTGAGTGTGTGGCTGTCTCAAGTACAAAGCTGGGAAAATGGAATATCAGCATTGCTTAAGCTACTGATTTTACTGATTTTTACTGATTTATGGAAGAACTGGCACACATGTTGCAACTCTCTTGTTTTTCATGTATAAATCTTCATCTTTGGCTGCAGCTGGAAAGAAATGAGCCCTCTGGTGCTGTCTGGCCTGGTAGATGTCAAGTGGACTTATTGGAGTGTTTGAGTCAAGTAACCTTGACTCAAAACTGGGCAGGAACTAAGTGATCTAGCAAAGAACAGGAGTGTTTAAGTATTCAGGAACAAGCAGACACACAATGTGTGCTGTTTATAGTTTCAGTGTTTTTGTTTTCCGTTGAGGAAGTGAGATGTGACGTTGTAGGCTGAGATTTGGTTGCATAATTTCGACTTTTATGACCAGTTGAAACCTTAAGAGTGACAATTTCTCTCTTGGAGATGTGAACTTCTTGTTTTCTTTCTGATGCACAAACTAAATTTACAACTTGAAAGCCTGTAAACTTGAAGTAATTAACTTTTTCTTTAGGAGAAGCTTTTTTAGACAGATTTTTTTGATACTGAATCTGGAGAGAGATGAAGGTTTGCTCATTCAGTGCCACAAGTGTCTGAAGTGCCTGATTGTGTGGTTGGTTATGCAATAACTCTCATGTTGATATTGGTGGGGTTTTTTGTGAAGAATATCTTCTGTACAGTCACTTTTGTACCACCAAAAGCCGAGTTGTGAGTGAGGGAACAGCTTCTAGAAAGAAATGCAAATAAAATCCCTGTTTGCAGTTTGTCAGGAAGCATTTCAGCACACCGTCACATGCCCGCTGGATGCCCTGTTTCTGCATTAAAATGTACAGTACAGTTCCCCAGTTTCCCAAGCTGCTTTTTCCCTTTCCTTGCAGTATCTGCAAGCGCTGCATCCGCAAGATGGATCACCACTGCCCCTGGGTGAACAACTGTGTGGGGGAGAAAAACCAGAGGTTCTTTGTGCTGTTTACGGTGAGTGCAAATCAACAGCAGCTTCACTGCACCCTCAGCCCACCCTGATGGGAATTTTGGTGGGGCTTAGTACTGAGTAATGGCTTAAGGGCACATCTCTGGTGGGTTTTTTCCTCCTGTGCTACATATTTGAATCTTGGACAACACTGTTATTTCAAGCAATCTTGATTTTGCTGGTTTTTTTCTGCAGTAACAGGCAGTGAAATGGTGCTCTCTCTTCTTTCCAGATGTACATAGCCCTAATTTCAGCTCATGCTCTTGTGCTCTGTGGGTTCCAGTTCTTCTCCTGTGTCCGAGGGCAGTGGACTGGTAAGCAAATCCCTCACTTCCATTGTCATAATCAGGCAGATATTGAGGAAAAGCCATAGCATTCCACCTATTTCAGTCTCATGTAGGAAACATTACAGGACTTACCTCTTTAAGTGAGGTCCTGAACATATTTTACTTCTCTCTCTTGTTTTTCTTTTGTTGGGTTTTTCTCCCCTCTTTCCTTTAGACTTTCACTGTAAAAGCTGTGGCTGCCAAGGGCATTCTCTCTCCCTTTACACACAGTAGTAATTTACCACTTCTATTAGGAAGGAAACAGGGCTGGTCCTCAGCCACCTCAGCACTGTATCACCTAAAGCTGCCAGCTGGGCATTGTGTGTCCCACCACAGGTCTGGGATTTTCAGCTGCACTTTAAACTAATTTCTCCCTCATTTTCTGCTCCTGGAGCCAACTGTGAGCCTCTTGCAGAAAAGCAATTTCCCAAACTGTGCCAGGTTTTTTTGTTTAGGCCTCTGACTTGCATTTCTTGATGTTCCAGTGTGCTCATTCTGGCCGTGAGCTTTTGACAGAAGCTGGTGGATTATCTGTTCTTCCTGCTCTCTGCAGCAACAAGGGTATCCATGTGACGCTTTTTTTGCTGAATATTTCACTAAATGGATGGAATCTTAGTCCTTTTTTTTGCTTGAAACGTTCAGCTTCCTTTATATATCCCATCTCTTCCTTGTTTAAGTATAATTGAGTTCATCAGTTGATCAGAGGATCTCCAGAGATGTCACTGTTAAGTGTAAGGCAGAACCTGATTAATTTGTGTGGTGAATTAAAAAAAGAGTAATAAAGCAATCACAAGCCAAATGGAACATCTGTATTAGCTGGCAAGTCAGAGCTGACAGTGGGGATGGTTTTTCCAGCACCTGTCATGGATGGAACTCCAGGCTGCTCTCACATAGTTGATATCCCTGAAATACCCAGGCAGGATTGCAGAATTGCAGCACCATGTGCTTTATAGGAAGCCAGAAGTGTTACTCCCATAAAACTCTTTATTTCCCTGATCAGCAGATAAAGCTCCTGCAGTGCTAGAAATTAGAAGTTTGTTTTAATTGTGAAATATTGTCTCAAGTGTCAGACATTTAGATTTGTTGTTGGGGTGTTTTTTGTAACTACCTTTATAATTTCCACAGAATGCAGTGACTTCTCCCCACCTGTAACTGTGATCCTGATGATCTTCTTGTGCCTTGAGGGTTTTCTGTTTCTCACTTTCACTGCTGTCATGTTTGGCACCCAAATCCACTCAATATGCAACGATGAAACGGTAAAAAACCTGGTTTTTTGTATCCTACAAGAGTAACTCTGAGAGGGTGTGATTAGGTGTTTTATTGCATGAGGAAAAAATGCAAACCTGAAATAGCTCATTTTTATTTTCTGCAGTTGCAAGGATTGAAATATTTTCTTGTGGGTTGCTTTGTAACCAAAGTTCTTGCACTGTTTGCTCTTCTGACACTCATTTTGTAATTAGGTTTTCAATGCCAGACTGCACAGCTCCTGACTTCAGTTTTGACTTCCACTTCTCAACTCTCACACACTCCTGATGCATGTCATAGGAAGTGTCTGCTTTTCTCAGGTTTACACTTAAAGTAGCTGTTTTGTCTCAGACCTTCACACTTCACTTTGATACACTTTGTTAGAGGATAAGCTTAGTTTGGCCTTTGGCTGCCTTGCCCTTAGATCTGCAGTGTTACACCTTGAGGGGAAGTTTGGGGATGGACAATTAGCGGGAAACACCAGGAATTTGAATCCTGTGACTCTTCAATATTTTCTCCTGTGAGACTGTTTAAAAGTGTATTTCTGTACTGAGGAGTAACTGTGAAAAACAATTGGTAAATATTGAGCCTTCATTAATGAGAAGTACAAAAAATCGTCATCAAAATAATGCATTTGGGAGAGGAATCCTGGTTCCAGTAATTGCAGTGTGGGAGCCTCATTGTCTGCCCTCATTAACTGAGTAAACAGCTTGTAGTGGAAGTTTCTTACATGTGGACTCTCTACTGTAACATCAGCTTTTCTGGTCATTTTATCTTTTAGCTTGAGGGGTAAAGAGGTAGAGGTGGCCAAACCTTCCTGTACACATTTAATTAATGTTCTGAGGCTCAGAGGTGACCTCAGCACTGTCTGGAACTACCTGAAGGGAAGTTCTGGCCAGGTGGGGGTTGGTCTCTTCTCCCAGGCACTCAGCAATAGGACAAGGGGGCACGGGGGGCTCAAGCTCTGCCAGGGCAAATTGAAGTTGGAGAGCAGAAAAAACTTCTTTGCAGAGAGAGTGCTGAGGGATTGGAATGGGCTGCCCAGAGAGGGGGTGGATTCCCCATCCCTGAAGGTTTTTCAGCTGAGCTTGGCCGTGGCACTGAGTGCCATGATCTGGTAAAGGGAGTGGAGTTGGCCCAAGGGTTGGACTTGATGATCTCAGAGGTCTTTTCCAACCCAATTGGTTCTATGATTCTGTGATTCTGTGACTCTGCCCTGTACCCACAGGGCTAAAAAAGTTCCTAATTTCATGTAAGAAACTAACGAGCTCAGCAGCTCTCCAGTAAAAACACACAGTCAGGTTTGCCAACAGCTCTGAGATGTTCCCGACCTCTGGGCTCACCTGTACGTGTTTCTCTGCAGGAGATTGAACGACTGAAGAGTGAGAAGCCGACGTGGGAGCGGCGGCTGCGCTGGGAGGGGATGAAGTCGGTGTTCGGGGGGCAGCCCTCGCTGCTGTGGATCAACCCCTTCGCCGGGTTCCGCATCCGCCGCCTCCTGCTCAGGGCAAAGAAGGGAGGGCCCGAGTTCTCTGTCTGAGCCTAAAGATGCTGGAACTTGCAAGAATAGTATATAATATTTATTTTGGGGCCAGAGAAGGCTGTCTACATATAATCTGTGACCAGGTGAAACTGATACGAGACATTTGCTTGTAGCAAGCAGAGTTTTCTACGTTTATTGTCACAGACATCTCATTAATTCAGAGACATGAACTGGATCTGCAATGGTCTTGACAGCAAGAAACCAGAGGAGGAGCACGTGGTCACACTAAAGAAGCCAAATGTTGTCATGCTACTGTAATTTATTTTATGATATTACTTACCCATTTTTGTTAAACCCTTTTTATTTGATAAATGTTTGGGGAATTACCTGTGTGTTTTTATAAAATAGGTGCAGTTGTCAATCAGAGGGAGGAGCATTATGGTGGAAGTTGATCTCCAATGAGACTTAGCCTTCTAAATCCAGATTTCAGGGAATAGTGCTTTGTTCAGTTCTCATTTCTATCTCAGCTTGTCCTAATAACCAGAGCTGTTCTCCTGTGTCCCACTCCAGGCACATTCCTCATATGCAAGGGATTGATGGATTCCAAGGCCTGGTGCCCCCCACAGCACCCCCCTGGTGCCCAAGGTCTTCCCAGGCTCACTGCAGCATGGCTCGTGTTTGGCAGTGCTCATCTGTGGCATTCAGGGAAATGCTGAACCTTCAGGACAAACCACTTGTAACTCCTGGCTGTGGGCCAGACCCTTCCCTTGGATGTGCACCTCCAACCCTTAGGGCACTGATTCCAGAGGAACTGGAGTGGGCATAGTTTGTGGCTATCCTGTGCAGGGGGGAGTGGGACCAGTGGCTGTATCCTGCTGTGTGAGATTAAAAGAATGTACTGTAGATTGGAGATAATTCACTCAAAACAGTTGTCTTTGTATGGTCTTGCTCTGTCCCTTTTTCTAGTGTACTGACTTTTCCTAGAAGGGAAGCTGTTCATGATCCCTTAACAAAGACATCAGGGGAATGAGGGAAGAAGTTGCCTCTTTCTCAAGTTCAACACATCTTAAATGTAGAAACATCTGTAATAGAACAAATTATCTTGAATTTAACCATTTCCAACCAAAACTACTTTGAGGAAGTGAGAGCAATATAGATCTAGAACTGCTTTCTGTGGGCCTGACAAACAACAGTAGTGCTAAGAAATGTTTATAAATCTGCAAGTAATGAAATACAAGCTGCAATTCACAAAATTCATCTAAAAGTGGATTCTTCAAAAATTACATTTTGACTATTCTTTGGGTATTATTGTGAATCTATAAATCACTGACAATAGAAAGGATAAAGCAGGAGCCTTGAGGCATAGCTTGAAATCGTGTCTAGAAAGTAAATAGCTCCCTGTTTTGGGACTTGCCTTAAAATTGTCCTGTTCTTGCTTTTGCTCAGCCAGCAGCACTGATGACCTGCCCCACCTCCAGCAGTTCCATGTGCTGAAGAATCTTCCATTACAATGTTTAGGCACTGCACAAGCTGGACTTTTTTTTTTTTCAGTGCCCTGCTTCTCCATCTCTTTGTAACAGTTTGTGGCATCTCAATTCAGCTTTGTCAGGTTTTGTACCACTGGGTGGTTGAAATTCCTGAGGGATCCACGTGTTACCTACAGCCCTGAGAACAAAACTGTGCAATACTGTGGAATGTGTGCCCTTTAAGGGGGAGATGGTGTGGAATGCTGGAGAATTCCTGGGTGGAAATACACTGAAACTGCAGTCAAGGAACAAAACTGTCTTGTGTAGCTGGGGGGGGGAAAGCTGGAAGTGCCACAAAAATCTGTGCATATTCAGTTGCACACCTTAAAGATTGAGGAAAAAAAAAAGTGTCTGGCTTTCTCATGAGGCTCTTAATGTGTATATTGTTTAATGCTGGGAATCAAAATATCACTTCAAGCAGTTGAACCCTGTGATTTAGCCAGTGTGTGCGTGTGTGAAATCCGGGTTACTTGGCTTTTCAACCCCTTCTGTTGTAATTTTTTTAATGTAAAAAAAAAAAAATAAACTAATGAATTGAAGTCTTAGTTGATTAACTTCTCTATAAGTGACTCTTTTTGCACATCCATGTGTGTATTCACATTCAGACTGAAGCAACTTCAGGGTAAGTGTCTTGCACCTTTTGGCTTGTAATTTGTATTTATTTATATCAAGTAACAGGTGATGCTGCTCCGAATTAAAGATGCTCCTCTGTTTATCAAGGGGTTTAAGCTGCACTACCTGCTCAGCTCTTGGGTATTTCCTTTTCTGCATCCTCTGGTGTAGCTAATTGCAGAACCATGGAATGGTTTGGGTTGGAAGGGACCTTAAACATCCTCTTGTTCCAACCCCATTTGTCTGAGGAGAATGGAAAACCACTTCCTATGTGAAAACTTCCTATGGAACTTCAGGCTTTGCATTTCCAAGGTGTTTGTGTAACATGCAGGTTTGGACTCCCCAGTTTCTCTGTGCAAATGTGGCTTTTTCCACTGGTTCTGCAGCTTCAGGTGCAGCCTAGAGAGGAGCAGATCACAAGGGTGAGGAAACCCAAGGTCTCCAACAGCACTGAAGGATGGAGAGACTGGAAACAGGTTAGTTCCCATTTGCAATAATCCTAAACCCCACTTTGCTATATAGTTCTCTGGGTCACACTTTCCTACAGTGCTGTTTTTGTAGAGAAAATTCCCCCAGACTTTGGGCCAGTGCTGCCTGTGTTTATAAACAGGGTAATGGTTTGCTGATGTTTGTGTGCCACAACAGTCGGGCTGGGCTGTGTTCACATGGATTTTAGGGAACAGCTTGTTTACTCTCCAGAGGGAACAGACGTCTCTGCAGATGCATCCTGCCAATTTATCTCCTTTTTATTTTCTTGTTTAATTTCTAGTAGTAACGTCAATATTGTCTCATGAACCCTGGGCAAGCAGGAATTTGTTTGTGGGCTATTTTCTGCCCATGCTGTGCACAAGTGTTGTGTTTCTACAGTTGTTCTCACTTTCTGTTGGTGCTGTGCTCATACGTGAATGTATTTAATGCCACTGGAGAAGGAAAGTGGCTTAAGGGGTTTTGGAATACAGAAATTGGACTGTAAAATGGTGATGGAATATGTTAATAACACTAAAATGAAGTGCACCAGCATTGGTTCTGTATATTTTTAAGTGTTATTCTGAACAGAGTTACAGGTTGATTCATGTGATGGATTTTTTGATTTAATGTGGGTTGGTGCTTCTTCATTGATGAAACTTAATTTTTTATTTTGCTGCTTTCACCTTTTTTTTGTGTGTTTTCTGAATATCTTAATTTTTTTTTCAGTATTTCCTGACTATATTCCAGTAGCTCATGTGCCACTGTTCTGCTCATCCCTCTTGTCAGACCCAGCTGGAGCTCTGGAAAACAGCCAAGAGGCATCAAAGCAGTCCCAGGCTTAGTGTCTTAATAACATAAGTGGAATTTTGCACCTCTAAAACATTTCTGCAATTTCTCTTAATACTGTAATGCAGGATAGAGTTAAAACAAGACCTAGATTTGGTGTTAATGATGCCAAATGTCACCAATCATTGGCAAGGAAACAGATAACTTAGAGGGAAACAGGTAAGACTTCACTCCCTGAGATGCACATTATTCTGGTAAGCAGTGGCATCTCTTCCAACAACTGAAATATTTTTAAATAATGCCTTTGAACCTCTTTTGTGAACAAAACCATGATTCCAATAAATCTAAAAAAATAATCACTTCCAAGGTATGTTTGCATAACAATATTGCTTTGATTTAGAGTGAGGTTTGACAGAGGGTAGCCAGAAAGGGATTTTTGCTGTAAATCTGTTTTAGGCTGCAAACCTTCCCAGGCCAGATGAACCTGGAGGCTGAATCTGCCGTCCACTGGTTCCTGCACAACTGCATTTTCTTCTGTAATGTCTTAGATTGTTAATCCCATCAGTCTCAAGGGCAAGCTGGGCTTTGCAGCCATAGGTGGTTCTTTGTTGTGAAAAATAATTCCCAAAGGAGTTGGAGAAATCAGTAGAGAACCGTGGAAAAGGTTTTGAATTAAAGACAAAAGGCAAACTGTCCACATGAAATATGAGAATATGGAATTTATTTCCCCCACAGATTTATTTTCTTACCATTAACGAGTATAAATGTACATTTAATGTCTTGAAAAGGAATGTAATGGACCTGCTGGAGGAACTGGAAGCAATGTGGGCTCGGGACAGTTGCATCTGTCATGCAGCAGGAATGCTTGCAGGGGAACCTGCTTTCACTTAGAGCTGTTGCAAATGGAACTTACCAGCATATAATGCCAGATCAAATTCATCAGAGACAGGAGAAAAACAAAACATTGTCATCCAGGTGAAATTCAACCCAGCCTTGGATGGTTTTCAGATCCCTCTGGTGCTGTAGAATGGCAGCACTAAATATCTCCCTGAGGAGTGAATAGTGAGTATTCCCCTTCTGATGGAAGTTCAGAAGCTCCTCCCAACTTCTCTTCCCATTGGTAAAATGGCATTTCCAAAGTGTCTTCCACGCAAGGAGCTCCAAGTGCTTCAAAAAGCCACCCCAGGGCACCATGACCTCAGTTTTGCTTTGGGTTGGGAATTTCTCAGTGGGACAGAACTGAGTTCCCCCTCGTGCCCTGATGTTCAGCACAGCCTCTCCTGCTCCCTCCAGAGCTGGCTGAGAGAGGTCATTGGACAAATGAGCAGAAGTTTGGGAGAAATTTGTCATCTTCTTTCTACCAAAGTCCCACTCATTCAAATCAACTCCATAACACAACGACCATGCTTTAGGAACATTTGAGGCTCTACAGTCATTGTTGGGCTTCTTTAATTAGTTCTGACATGGTCACCTACCCTGGTGAAGGTTTACTGTAAGTGCATTAGGTTTTACATGAAGTGCACCTTATGTTTTAAATATAAACAATTTTTTCTAAGTGGCTCCCAGCTGATCTGCCTCTTCCTTTTTTTTTTTTTTTTTGCTAATTTTGAGCTTTGAAGTTTTGGTTGTAGATGCTATAAAGGAACACAAAACTACAGCAACATCATATCTGTGTACTGGGAAAAGGTATTTTGGGGCATTTTTTTGTTGTATGTGTTGCACCATGCAGGGATTCTGGAGCTGAGGCTTTCCCAGCCCAGCAGCCACGATGTGAGGCAGGATCCTTGCTGCTCTTGGAGCTGTGTTAGATTTGCCCACCAAGTAGAAGGTCCATCAAATGACTTAAAACTGGGCTCTACGTACACTGGAAATGATGGGAAATGGCAAAATGTTGGCATTCCTGGTCACAAAAAATAACTAATCAGCATTCAGTGTTGGCTGGCCTATGTGGAAAAGGCACCTCTGTGTGAAATAAAATACTGTTGGTCTGCTGAAGGTTATGAAGATATTCCTAAAGCTTAACATGCAGCAGGAGAAATGGGAGTGTAATTAAATTTTTGATGGGAATGGACCTTTCCATACCAATCCAGGACACGCTGTAGATGTTTATGATTCCCAGGAGCTGTGCAAGGCACTTGTTTTGGTGAAGAAGGTGGCTGAAGGCTTTAAAAGGGTCGTGATCCCACCAAGCAGGGTGACAACAAACCCAACCAGAAGCCCTGCTCCAAAGAGCTTGCAGTCTTGGTCCTGCTGGGAAGAAGAGCAGGAAAACCCCAGTTTCTTGTGCAAAGGTGGGGGGAATTCCCATGCTGGACTCAGAGGGGGTTGCTGTGCTTTGCCTCTGCAAAGGGAAAGGGCCCCTTTCACTGTGGGTGTGGTTTCCACACTGCTCCCAGTTTCTCCTCCACCTCTCCCTATAAAATCTCCTGCTTGGGCATTACTGGCTGAGGCAGGAGCTGTGCCACGGCGGTGGGGCCTGCACTGGGGCCCAGTTTATAGTCTTCACTGCCTGTGCTTGTAGAAGGAGATGGCAGGGATGTTTCAGGAGATGCTGTGGGAGAGAAAAGAAACAGAATTAATGTGGACTTTCACAGACTCACAGACTATTCTGAGTTGGAAGGGACCCACCAGGATCATCAAGTCCAACTCTTAAGTCAGTGGCCCACAGAGGGGATTGAACCCATGACCTTGGCATTATTACAACCAAGTTTTAACCAGCTGAGCTGATCTCAGGGACTTGGAGCTGTTCAGTAGAGCAGAGCCCAGCTGAAATCAGCAAACCATCCTGTAACAAAGGAGCAGGAGTTTGGGGCAGTGAGCAGGGGATCCATCCCAAATTCAGGCATGTTCTAGAATATTCTTCCTTCCTGGTTTGTGAGGAGGCACAGGGTGGACTGATAAGCATGTGCCAACTCTTCTCAGTATTCTGCACTTGGGAAATGCCCCCCAAATTCCTTTTCAATCCTTCTCGTCCCAGGAGAGCTCAACCTGCAGCCACATTTACAGAACACAGCATCTCCCTCATCTGTGCTGTGAGGTGGCTTTAAAAACTAAACAAAACCGACCTAAAATACATGATGCCAACATTTGTATGACTGAGAAACAAAATACACCCCAAGAAACAAAAATGCACTGCAGGAGGTGTGTGATTGTAACTGGCAGAAGGAGACAGCGTGTGCAAGACATGGTAATTACATGGCAGTGGTTGTTAAATTACAACTCCTGTTCTACTCTCTCTTGGTCCTGCAGTGGATAAATGCCTGAACCAACAGCCCTGGCCTGGCAGCAGTGCCCAGGGTGGCTGAAGATGGCTCATATTGTTTGACAACAACCAGTTTTACACAGGGAACTCCTGCCACTAATAACCATGTGGCATTCCAGTGCTGCCCACAACCACAGAAACACACTGTCCCAAAGCTTGATTCCTTTTTTTTTTTTACCATCTGGTGATGTTTAGTAACATCTCAGAATCCCTCTGGATCGTTCTACCATGTGAGAATCCCAGTTTCTCTTTGGGAGCATGTAAAGGAGTCAACCAGGGGGGCTGTGAGCTCCTGTTCACATAAATAAACATCTTTTTCCCAGCTGTTTCTCCTGCCCAGTCCCTTCATTATGCTGCCACCAGTAATGCCAAGGTGGACACCTACGGTCTGGAGCCGTGTGGATCACAGAGCTCATGTTGCTTTGGAGGACGTGTCCTGGCAGCGGATCCAGGTTGAGGTTGGGAGGTCCTGACTGGTACTGGAGATCAACGCTGGTTCCTGCAGTGGAAGTGGGAGAAGACATCATTCTTTGCATAGTTCCTGAGAAGCCAGATGCTCTGGGCTAAATCTGCTTGTTTCAGAGGCTGTGGAAGACCTCTGTGGGTGAAGGTTAATGGCTCATCTTTGCTTCCTTCCTGCTCTGCTGCTCTCTTTGCTCTCAGCCTCTCACTGTGGAGGAACAACCTCCTGGGATGTCTGGGGTTTCAGTTAATATCCAGCCAAACTGTTCTTCTGTGTGTGTGTGTGTGTCCCAAGTCTGCTCTAATCAGGCTTTCCCAGAGAGTTAGAATTTTGCATGCTGCCAACAAAAACAGTGCTGTCTTCTTGCAAACTGCCCCAGTTTGGTAGGAGGCCTGAAAGTCGAGTGCCCCACTGGTGTGAGACACCACAGAGTGGACCCATTGCTACAAAACTCATCAGATTTTTAGAGCTAGACTGGGGAGAAATGGCTCTGGGACTGGACTGGAGTGAGAGAGACCCATGTCTGAGTTAGAATTCAGAGAATCGCAGAATGGTTTGGGTTGGAAAGGACTGTAGAGATCATCCAGTTTCAACCCCTGCCATGGGCAGGGATGACACGCACTAGATCAGGTTTCTCAGGGCCCAACCCCACCTGGCCTTGGACACTTCAGGGATGGGGCAGCCACAGCTTCTCTGGGCAAACTGTGCCAGGGCCTGCCCACCCTCCCAGCAAAGAATTTATTCCAATCTAAACCTACTCCGTGTAAAACCATTCCCCCTGTTCTTCCTCCAGAAGACACAAACCCAGAAGTGAGGCCCTATAAAGAAAAGCTTTGAAATACTCCAGCTTTGCCATCCTTCCTCAGCAGGGCTCGTACCTCCCAGCAGCATCTCCTGCAGCAAGCTGTCGATCCTGGCCACCCCAAAGAGCTTGAGGAACTGGACCTGCTCTATCATCTGCCAGGTGATGCTCTGCAGGGGGGGCAGCAGGAGCAGGATGTCGCTGAAGCGGCCACGCGAGTCGTACTGGCGGTCGTTGATGTAGTCCTCGAGGTTCACCTGCACCTGGAACCTCATGTTCTTCACCTTCCCGGGCTCACTCAGCCCTCTGCAGTCTGGGAGGGGGAAAAAGAGGTCATTGCTGGCCTGTGTAACCAGAGAAGTGTTGCCCTGTCAGTCAAGCTCTGCAGAGGGGAAAGGATGAGGTGCCAGTGGTCCTCTGACAGTGTCTCCAAGGTCAGGTGATAGGTGAGCATTGGGCTGCCAGTATTTCATTTGGAATAGGGAAATAGTAAGGGGAATCTGGGGGAAACAGTAAGAAAACAGAAGCTTGGTTCAGCTGGATGTATCTCCCTACTGCCATTAATGAAGAGGAAAGATTCAGAAGTTAAACCAGATTCATCCTTCTAAAGAAATATCCTGGAATGTTCCCTTGAAAACTTTGAGTCCCAACTGCCATACAGTTTTAGTGCCTGTATGTTGTAATTACACCCAGCATCAAGTTCTTGTCTTGCTTTTCTGTCTTAGACCTGTGGTCAATCCTATTTTTCATGGACCACTGGTCCAGCTTTTCTTAAGCAAGTGAATGTGACCCTGGGTAGGGCGAAGTGCCAGGATTTACGGCTTTGCACTCCTGTCTCTGCTGGTTTCTGAAACTCAGACTTCTGGATCGCTGCACCATTTTCTTCACTGTCTACAAAGAATCCACAGGCACCACATTTTAGGGATCGTGGTGCCAAGAGCTGAGGTGAAGTGGTTAACAGATGATTGTGTGTCAGCACATAGCTCTGAGGACGTGCCTGCTCCTCAGCATGAATGAACTTCACTGCTGTGCAGCTTCACACCTCTCCCTTTCAGCTGAAATCTCAGCTCCTCTGTCACATTGATCTAAAGCTGCACAGAGACTCTGAGCAGCTGAGAAGGTGGTTTGTCAAACTCGCTTTGGTGATACCAGCCTCACTCTGTTCCCAGCAGGCTCTTTGCAGAGCCCAAGTTCGTGGTGTTTCTAAAACCCCTGTATCTTGATTTTGAATCAGAAAATGCAGCAAAAAACCCCCAATAATTACTGGCAGATGCTCTAATTTCTTTATGCTAATAGATGCCAAAGACAAAAGGACACTGTTCTGGCCTTGGGGTTGTTCCCCCATCTCTTGTCTGAGCAATACACACTGAGGGGCCCTGGGTGCTGTCCCAAGAGGAGGTTCTGTGTGAGCTGAGCAAACAGCAGTGCCTGGGGACAGCCTGGGCTGAGGCAGAGCCCCACAGGCTTTTGGGCTGAGAATACAGCCAAGCTTCAAACCAAGCTGTTGTTTGCCTCTGTGTGTTCCCCTGTTCTCCATGCTGTGTGCCCTGGGCCAGAGCTGGCTGCCAGCACGATCCATCAGCAGATCCCTGGCACTTCTGGGTGCCCTCACCAGCCCAGCTCTCTGTGGTTTTTAATGGTGCTTTCTGGACCTCCACAGATGCTCCCCTGCTGCTCTGCTGACTCACTTTGCTTATCCATAATTCACTACAGGCAGAGATGTCCTTAATAGTCATCTCCTGCATTTCAGGCTGATGGGCTTTCCCAAAGCCAGGCACTGAAGCAGCCAAACTGCTCCAGGGCCTGCAGAGCCTTGCCCAGCAGCCTGGCTGGAGTTCAGACTTGCTAAATAACAAAATATCCAGGGAGAGGTCACTTGAAACTGCACTGCTGAGCACTGCTCCTTACAGCACGGGCAGGGTGAATGCAGAGGGGTATCCTGGTTTTTGGGGAGCCCCCAGCTCCTTTCCAAGCCCATGCCTGGCAGGCAGAAGGAAGCTCACCTGGATCAAAGAAGATGATGGCCTTCAGGCAGGCGTACTCATTGTCATCGATCTGGATGTCCCTCAGGGGCTTCACCAACTCATCCAAGATTCTGGTGGCCACACGAGCGATTTCCAGTTCAGGGCAGTGCATTGGGATGATGAAATCATTCCCTGAGGACACAAGAGAAATCCCCCATCAGATTTTGGCCCCAGCTCTGCAGACACGGTCTCATGCAGCAGTCAGCCCAAGGCGTGTTGCCAGACAGTCCCAGTGCCCACTGGCAGCAGATTTCCAGTCTGCAGCTTCCTAATCTGATCCACAATTGTGAAGCAAGCCGTGGATCTCATTCTTTGGTCCTTAATTATCTCATTTGCTCAATCAGTGCACCCACACTGCACACAAAGCCTGCTCCACCTTCTGCTCTGCTTTACCCTCTGTTCCATCAAGCATCTGTTTGGAAGCAGTGTTGCATCATATTTAACAAATACATATCTCCCTCTTTTCTTTAATGTGTGGCTTTCCAGGTCAGTATTCTCCTTTTTTCCCCACAACAATCCCACCTGTGGTTTTGGTGACAGAAAGTTACATGAAAGGGAAATACCTGTTTGCACTGTAATTTTCAATAGACCTTTGTGCTAAGTCTTTAAGGACCAAACACCTGACTGCTTGTGTCTTTAACAATTCCAGTTACAAAACCAGGGAAACACAGTTTGAGATGCCATTTAAACACAGGGGAGGTTTCTCCTCCACAGTTTCAAAGAAGGAAGGGAAGAGTTATAAAAATCCCAGCGAATTCCCTTGCTCCCATTCTCCGGGGACTTCCCAGTGAATTTTCTTGCTCCCATTCTCCAGGGACTCCCCAAGCACTGAGTCTCCCCCCAGATGTGCCCAGGAGAGGGGATTTCAGGCAGGCAGAGTGCTTGGCAATGACTCAGGAGGGGGTGAATTCTAAAAGCAGGAGTGCATTTCACTACTTTACCTAATAAGAGGAAGTCGGTGTATGGGATGGACCTCTTGGCCACCCCGAGCAGCAGGTGCTCCCCCGCGTGGGCTCTGAGCAAGGCAACCTGAGAGGGCACAGAGCAAACAGAGGGTTGGGTTGAAGAGAGAAAACAGTGAGCTGTTGCTGTTTAATTAAACCAGATTTGGGGTTTGCTTAGATCCGTCAGATTTACAGATAAAGTACTTTGAAGAGCTAGAAAATATTTGTATATATTCACTTTCAGAAGTGCTACATTCATGGCAAACTAAATAAGAAGCTGCTTTCAACTACAAGAGCAAAGAGGGGCTTGAATAATTTGAGTTCTTAGGAAATAAGCAGCTTCTGTATTCTACTACCAGGTACCAGTACAGGGAAAATCAGCCTGGTTTGACTGGGTCCTTTTGCAGGCTGGAGTGACCAACTCTATTATATTTGGGGGACTTGGGTTACTCAAGTTACTTTTAATTGCTCCTCTTTCTCTTCTTTTAGTTTATTGCTCTGTGTGTTAATCTCAGACAAGGTACAGCTGGGAATTCCCATTGGAGGGGCTGGATTTGCAGGGAAAAGGCTGCCTTTTTTTTTTTCTTTTTTTTTTTTTTTACCTGGTCGTCCAGTGGGAGCTCACAGAACGCCGGGATGTATTTTGCCCACTCCACCAGCACCAGGAGCTGCTGTTTCATGGACTCACACACATCATTGATGGTGGCGACCTTCTTCATGGCGATGTCCGCGCTGTGCGCGGGGCTCAGCGACAAATACTGCAAGGGGAACAGCTCAGCTGTCTCGGCACCACATCAAAGCTTTTCCTCCCCACCCTCCCCAGCAGCGATTCATCCTCATGGGGCCCTTGACAAGTCGTTTCCCGTTGTGGTTTCACGCTCAGAGCGTGTCCTGTGCAGCCTCCACGAGGTGGTGCTCAGTCCCAACTCACTCCTCTCCCTCCCTCCTGGCTGCCTCTGGACAAAATCGGAATAATATTCCCCTTCCTGGCAGCGCTGGGGCTCAGCTTCCCATCAGCAGCCACTGAAGCCAGATGTGTGAAATGCATCCAGCCTTTCTCCTCTTGGGATACAAAAAAACCACCTTCTGGATCTCCAAAGGGCTGCGTGGGAGGGAGAGGGTTAAAACATCATTTTTGAGAAGGAAGTGGGTGCCTTGCTGTGTGTAATGTGCAACATCTGCACCGTCTTTTCAGTGGGAAAAGGGTGTTTTCATAAGAATTTAAAGGACACTCAGGGTGAAATTCATGGTGGAACATGAAACAAAAAAGCAATCAGTGTTCACTGAAGCCCAGAGATTTTATTCCCGTTGGTTTTCTACCCTAAAATTGTTGCCCTGATAAAGAAGTTCTGAGAGAAGCTCCAACCAACCATGACGGGAACGTTGTGTTCAGTGCAGGGTGTGCAGCAAGGAGGGATGAACTTCCATGGGAATGCCATGAGTTTTTAGGGGGGCAGCAACAACTTCAGGATGAGGGAATAGGAAACCCAAGGTCTGCAACATCCCTGAGCCCTTGGAGCTTCATCTCTGTTCCTCCCACCCCAAAGCTGCGTCTCCTCCTTGCAGGACCTGCTGCCTTGATAACACACCAAAACTTTGGGTATTTTTAACACATTTTCAACCCTGTGGGTTTGTGCAAGAGCCATCCAAGGGCAGAAGGAAGGTGGTTGGGTGGGTTGGAATAGCTGAAGGCCAGGGGCCATACCTGCTGTGCCATGGCCTCAGCCTGGGTGAGCACGGGGATGGAGAGCGAGCCGTTGTCCTCGTAGCTGCTCCTGCGGATGCTGATCCTGTCGCGCTCGTTCTGCACGGCTGGAAAAACAGGGAGCAGCGTTGTGAGAGTGAGAAACTCCCCCCCAGCCCAGGGCTGCTGCTCCCTCTGCTGCCTGAACAGGCGGGCACAGAGCTTTAGTGCCTGTAAGACACTCCAGCTGTGGGTGGATGCTGGAATAAGACTAAATAGGCTCTGGAGGAGGGAGAAAACCAAGCACAGGAGGGAGATAAGGGCATTTGGGAGTCAGAGCAACACCTGTGGGGCATGAGCTGCTCCCACTGGGTTTGATGTGTGAGAGGCTGGAGAGAGTCCACAGAAGAGCAACGAGGCTGGAGAAGGGACTGGAGCACAAGTGCTGTGGGGAGAGGCTGAGGGAGCTGGGGGTGTTTGTGCTGGAGAAGAGGAGGCTGAGAGGTGACCTCAGCACTGTCTGGAACTGCCTGAAGGGAAGTTCTGGCCAGGTGGGGGTTGGTCTCTTCTCCCAGGCACTCAGCAATAGGACAAGGGGGCACGGGGGGCTCAAGCTCTGCCAGGGGAAATTGAAGTTGGAGAGCAGAAAAAACTTCTTTGCAGAGAGAGTGCTCAGGGATTGGAATGGGCTGCCCAGAGAGGGGGTGGATTCCCCATCCCTGGAGGTTTTTCAGCTGAGCTTGGCCGTGGCACTGAGTGCCATGATCTGGTAAAGGGACTGGAGTTGGCCCAAGGGTTGGACTTGATGATCTGGGAGGTCTTTTCCAACCCAATTGATTCTGTGATTCTATGATGCAGCTCAAGGGGAATTTAGGGATTTAGTGTCAATCCTTTTCACTTGGCAATGCACTCACACTGCTGGAGGCCTGGCCTTTGGTAGCCTTTCTGCCATGTCTGCTCTGGGGATTCCTCTCCTGACTCCTGCCACAGCAGGAGATGCTCCTGAGCCTGCATCTCACCTTGTGGCAGCCCTGGAAATCTCATCCTCTAATCCCACCTCAAAGCAGTCTTGAAGTGTCCCCTGCCCCTGAGGCATCACAGGTGGTGGTCCCATCTCCAACCACTTGAGGTTTCTTCATTAAAGAAGCTCACAAAGAAGGAAACTTAAATTCACTGATTCCCCCTTCAAACCACTCCCTCAGCCTTGCCCACCATGCTGCAGATTTCAGTGGGCCTGAAACCCTGACAGCAATGCTGGCACAGCTGGGGACCAGACCCAGCCAGGGTTTGTGCCCAGCCCTGCTGCCACCCCCTGCAAATCCCTGCTGGAAATCAGCTCAGTGTCCCAAACTAACCAGCAATACCACGGACCTTGGGCACACAGTTGGGACCACAGCACAGTGAGCATCAGCCCAGGCTCTTTACAGACAGAAAGGTATGGCCATGACACAGTGAACTGAAAAAACCACTGATTTTTGAGGCCCATTCCACCCTTTAAACCCTTCTTTTTCCTGAAGCACAAACACATCCAGCCCCTTCTCCATCAGCCCTGCACACTGAACAGAAGGCACAGACTCCACTTCAGCAGCTCCTTTTTGCAGCACAGGCTCCAAGGGCTGACTCACCTCCACTGCAGCCATCACACAACACAGCAGCATGGAAAAAAGGAGAATTTAGGTTTAGCCCAATCTGGTTTCAGTGCTGGCTTCTCCCCCAAGCCCTGCTGCCTCCATCCAGCAGCACACAGAGCTGGGGGGACAGAGCCTGAACACAGACTGGGGGTTCTCCTGACAGCTCCTACATCTTGGTACAGCTTGGAGAGGCAACTGTCAGGTCTTTAAAGCAGAGGGAGAGGGAAGATTGAGCATGTGGTGATAGTGCAACACATCCCTCCTCCTTCATCCAGCAATCCCAGACTCCTTTTGGTTTTATTTAGGGGGAATGACTCAGGCAAGGCTGCCAAGGCACGACTCGCTCTGTGCTTTAACCCCTTGGACGGAAAACAGGACAGTTTTGTCTCAAAAGTGGCCACTGGAGAAGCTTTTTTCCAGGAATGATATTTTTTGCAGAGTCAACAAAACCGTTTTGCCATCATTCTTTGGAGGCTTTGCCTCACTGCTGAGTCTTGTTTTAGAGCATCACTCTGCATGGGACTCCTTCCTCTGAAGTGATGCAAAGGAGGGACGTGGGCACCGTTTTGCAGCAGGAAGGGAAGGTGGGTTTTCTGCCAGCTCATGTCCAGCTGCTGCTCTGCTTTCCTAACCAGCCTCTGATGAAAGGCCAACAAAGTGAAAGGGCAGAAAACAAGCAGCAGTGACAAAAATCAATATCTGTCCTTATCAGCAGGAGTTTGGTGTTTATTTTCCAAGATTTGGGGCTCAGCCTTGCTGTCACTCAGGACCTGGCTGTGCTTGGGGGGGTCTGCTGAGCTCCAGCCACCAAAACCACTTGGGCTCTCAGAGCCAGCCTTGCCTGATTTATGACAGGTACAACAGGTACAACACACCTTTTCAGGCTATGGACACTGCAGACAAACAATTAGTCATCAATTTAGAGAAAAAACTATTTCAGCCCTTGGGAGGCTCCACTAACCCACCTCAGACAGCACCCCCTGTGCATGGGGGATGTTGAGGAGGGACCTCCACCAGCCTGAAGGTGAGGGGGGTTATAGGAATTATAAACTATGATTAATCTTTGGAATGGATTAACCCCTCCTGGCTTTTCTTGGGACAGCAGGAAGATGGGCAGCAGCATCCAGCACTGACACAAGCCTGACCAAATCTGTATCACGGCTGATCAGACTGGAAAATCCCCATCCAAGCTTCTACATCTGGTTTTCTATCAGAGGATCTCCACATAATGATGGAGTTCTTTTTGCCCTCTTCCAAGACAAGGTACAAGTTTTGCCTTTCCAGCTGAGTTACAAATCTTGTTTTACATAAGTCCAGCAGCCCCAGGCAGACCCAGCCCCCAGTGCCAGACTCCTTTAAGAAGCCTCAGCCTGTTTTGGCTCCCAGATCTTTTTATGGCACATATTTCAGTGCTTCCCTCATGCTCTGATAAGCTCAATCTTCGAGTGTAAGTGGATGGTACAGAGAGACTTTCTCAAGGTGAGTTGGGTGTTATCTCTGAAAATCCCCGAGATGTGATGGAATGAGATCCAAAAGGGAGTTAATGTTTCACCTGCCACAAAAATTAATCTATTACTCTGTGGTAATTATATTGCTATATTTATTGTGTTTGTGGAAGGGAAGGGATGGGTCACTGGTGGGAGGCACTGGGAGTGCTGAGGGACGTGCTGGGCTCGGGTGTCATCTCGGCTTGGCACTCAAGAAAACTCAGTAAACTTTCAGGAAGGACCAAAACTCCCAGGGGCTGCTGTTTCCAGCATGTTCCCGGGAAAAGCTTTGCTCCCGTTTTTTTGTTTCCCTCTAATCTTGTCCTGTGCACATTCCCAAAGCCAAGAAACCCCGTGAAGGGCCAGTGCAGCCCTGCAGGGGGGGTGGCAGTGGCTGTGAGTGCCCACGGGGGACAGTGGGACTCCAGGCTGGGATTTCCCTGTGGGAGGGAACAGAGGGCGAGATGATTCCCTGGGGGAATTGTCATTGTCACAGCACTCCAGACTGTGGGTAGGGGATGGGAGAACAAACATGTGGCCAGCAGGCCCAGGGCAGTGACCCTTCCCCTGGACTCTCCTTGGGGAGGCCACACCTTGAGTGTTGTGTTCAGTTCTGGGCCCCTGAGTTGAGGCAAGAGATTGAGGGGCTGGAGCGGGGCCAGAGAAGAGCAACGAGGCTGGAGAAGGGACTGGATGTGGCACTGAGTCTCCTCTAAAACACCTCCAGGGACAGAGAATCCACCATGTCTTGATCCAACCCCACTGTGATCACCAGCCCAGGGCACTCAGTGCCCTGGGCTGGTAATCACAGTGGGGTTGGATCAAGGATTGGAATTGATGATCTCAGAGGTCTCTTCCAACCCAACTGAGAAGAGAAGAGCAACGAGGCTGGAGAAGGGAGTGGAGCACAAGTGCTGTGGGGAGAGGCTGAGGGAGCTGGGGGTGTTTGTGCTGGAGAAGAGGAGGCTGAGAGGTGACCTCAGCACTGTCTGGAAGTGCCTGAAGGGAAGTTGTGGCCAGGTGGGGGTTGGTCTCTTCTCCCAGGCACTCAGCAATAGGACAAGGGGGCACGGGGGGGCTCAAGCTCTGCCAGGGCAAATTGAAGTTGGAGAGCAGAAAAAACTTCTTTGCAGAGAGAGTGCTCAGGCATTGGAATGGGCTGCCCAGAGAGGGGGTGGATTCCCCATCCCTGGAGGTTTTTCAGCTGAGCTTGGCCGTGGCACTGAGTGTCATGATCTGGTAAAGGGACTGGAGTTGGCCCAAGGGTTGGACTTGATGATCTCGGAGGGCTTTTCCAACCCAATCCATTCTGTGATTCCATGTTCATGGCATTGCAACAGCCCCGTGGCCCCCAAACACTTGGTCCTTGCTGCTGTGCCACCCAGAGCCTGGCACGGGGAGCCCCATAAACACGGGCACAGGCTGGAGAGGCAGAGCAGCAAAGCAGTAGCTTTCCACAGCAATTAAAGCCCTGCCTACATGGGAATTACAGTTTCCATTATTATTCCACTGAAAACATCCTCATTTAATGCTGGTGGAGCTGGAAATGTATTAATGAATGGCATGAAGGGGGAGAAGGAGGTGCTGACATTCATTGGTGCTCAGGGTTTCTGTCTCACCAACTGATTTACTCCTGCTGCTGCCTGATTTATTTATGACCACAAATAATCTTTTTTTTCCCAAAAAACTGCTTCAGATTTTGTAGGTGTGGTGTGTTATAGTCACAAATTAATCCCACTGGTACATGCACATGTAATCCTTTCATGAGCTTTCGGGCTGATTTATGTCTATTGAAGGTGGAGAAGATCCTTTATCTTTTCCATCCTTCTTTGCCATAAACAGCAGTCCCAGATTCTGAAAGCTGGCAGAGAAGATGTGCAAACAAAAGGTATGAAACAAAATAGAGGTCCTTCAAAACACTCATAAATCCATCCCATAAACCTGTCCAATTTCACAATAATCAATAAAAACCAGCCTCAAACCCTCCCCTGTGTTGTGGCAGTAAGTGATACAATAATTCTTTTTACTTCTGCATAAGGCTAGAGGAGTTCATGTACATTCATAAATTACTTTGAAGGGGATGAGAGGTTAAATATTAACCCCCTTTTTTAATTCCATCAGCAAACTGACTCCTGACAGGGCAGTGCTGGAGTTTCAAAAGGCTCCCAGATTTTCACTCAGCTCTGGGTGAGGAGATGACCTGGCCCAGCTGGGGAATCACACCCTGCTCATTTATTCAAGGTTACCCAGGATCTCAATGAGATGCTAAAAATAGTATCCTGCCCTTTCCTTTGTGTGTTTAAGTACCTGGTGTTCTCCTCAGTTGTGGTGACCACAAACCTGTCCTGGAACATTGAGCAAGACAATGGAGATCGAACCTTCTGTGCAAAGAGAGGAAACCAGGCAGAGCAGCCAGAAAATCCTCCAACTCTGAGCCCTCCCTGCTCCCAGTCCTGTCCTCAACCACAAAACAAAGATAAAGGAGTGAATCTGCCGGGAAAATCTGAGATCCTGGTCATGGAGGTGTTTCAGGAGACCAGGAGGGGTTTCGGTTCGGGGAAGCTTTTCCCTCTCCCCTCGTTCCAACTTTGATGATTGTTATTAAATTGAATTCCTGACACCAAAAACGTGATTGGGATGGGGTGTTTCTGGCTGAGCTAATTTCTAACAAGTCTGGGGACTGGACTTTCCACAAGACTCAAGTTTAGTCCCTGTCCTGGTCTTGTGGCACTGCTGGAACCTGGAGCCCAGCTCAGTGCCCTGAAGGTGTTGGGCTCATGTGTGGGGCAGTCTTGGTCCTTTCTCAAGGTAGGATGAAATTCAGGGTGTACAAACAAGGCAGCCTAAAGATCCTACTGGTGATTTTCTCAACAACACCAGCCCAGGTGCCCCAAACCCACCATGAACCTCCAGCCTGGCTGCACTGGGCACCTCGACCTTGCTGCCCCCAGAGAACCCAGGTCAGGATCACACAATCACAGGATGTCCTGAGTTGGGAGGGACCCCCATGGATCATCCAGTCAAACCCCTGGCCCTGCACAGACACCCCAACAATCCCACCCTGCCCCTCAGAGCGTTGTCCAGACACTCCTTGAGCTCTTCAGGCTGTGCCCACTGCCCTGGGGAGCCTGTTCAGTGCCCACCACCCCCTGAGGGAAGAACCTTTCCCTGATCTCCACCCTAAACCCGCCCTGACACAATTTAAAGCTGGCTCAGGTACTTCCATCACAGGGATTTTTCTTCAGGCAGGAATTTCCCTTCTACCAGGATATACAACTCCCTGCAACTTCTTATCCACTAGAATTGTTTCCAAAAGAAAGAGAAAGAAAATAAAGAACAATCCAAATGTGTCCCATCGTGTCTAACAACACAAGAAGACTGAGAAAAAAAAGAAAGATCCTTCTGGGTCCCAAATTCCAGTTTATCAGTGAGTTTTGTCCAGCAGTGCCCACATGGGCACTGAGCAGTGGGTCAGTGGGGCACGTGGGAGGGTGACACAGCCCTGCTGACCCCACCCCAGGTGTGTTGGCCCTGGGAAAAGGGTCGTTTCCAGCTTCTTGCCCTTTGCTGTGGATAAACAATACTATTGGCACACCCTGCAAAGGCTTCCTGCTGGTACAGGGGTTGGCTCCAAAGGGCTGGGCCAGGGAAAGAGTGGGACACAGAGCACGTGGGTGTCACCACTGCCATCTCCCAGCACAAACTGGGACTGCCAAAAGATTCTGTGCAAATATTTGGATCCTCCCAGCAGAGCCCTGTGCAAGGCCCAACTTCTCCTCTTCCCTCAAGCTTCGCAATTCTGTTTAATATTAATCTCAAACCACCTCAAAGCAAACAACTGTGTTCTTTCTGCGCACACAATTGTGCAAGAAAATGTCTTTCCCAGTCCTGCACACGTGCCTGGGATAAAGCTGTGGCCAGCTAAGCTGATTTCTGCAAAGCACTTGCTCAAGGGGCTCTAAAATCCTCCTTTCCAGCCACAGGAGCAGCTGGTGAGGACACAACCTGACTGGGCACTCCTGAAAGGGTTTCAAAGAACGTGACGATGTGGAACTTGGAGTGAGTCATCTCCCACCAACCTGAGCCAAGGTTTTATAACTTTTACCATAAAACCCAATAAAAATCATGCTGCAGCTCAAAGAATGGAGCTGATAATCAGATTTCAGCCTGTCCAAACGCTGGAGCTTCATTCCCATCTAGAACTGACCAGATCAGCTTTGCTTTGGTCTTAATTAATTTAAACTCTATTTATTTCTCCATCTGCTGTATCTACTCCATTTCTTCTGCATTAAACCAGCAGGAATTTTTGCTACATCCATGACTTGTGCCAAATTTCAAGACACTCCTCTCCAGGAAAACATATGGTCAGAACATTGGAAAGATTATTTCATCAGATATTTCAGCAAAATCTTATGAATTACCAGAAATCAGTGGCAAATTTCCCCTTGGTTTCAGTGGGACCACAGTTACACCCCTTGGGTGAACTCAGTGGCATGGAAAGAAACTCTCAAACTCCTTCCTACCTCCCTCATGTTGGAACTGTCAGTGGGTTGGAAACCAGCACAAAAGAAGGGCGAGGAGTGTTGAAAGCACCACCCAACCACTGCCACACCACGGGACGTACCACCCTTTGTGGGGTGGGCCCCCACTTTGCTGAGACTTGGTGGACAAGCCCAGCCACTGCCCAGAAATCTTGGAAGCAGCCAAAGAGCCCCATCCCTGCTCTGCCAGGATGAAGACACTGGATGAGCAGAGAGCAGAAAGGCTGGGGGAGGTCCCAGACTTTCCCAGGGAAGCCAAATGTAGGCCTAGCTTGACAGAGTGAGTTTTCTCATGCTTGTAACACTCTCTTTCCTTCAGTGTTAAAACTTGGTTGCAATAATGCCAAGGTCATGGGTTCAATCCCCTGTGTGGGCCATTGACTGAAGAGTTGGACTTGATGATCCTTTTGGGTCCCTTCCAATTCAGAACAGTCTGTGATTCTGTGCGCTGAGAGGGCACTTGGTGCCCAAATCTACAAAGCTCCACCTCCTTCCTGGTACACCCAAGAGCAGCCAAAGGTGTTGGCCAATGCCGGATTGGCCCTTCAGGACTGGTGCCAGAGGTGGCTCCATGGTCATGCCACAACCACTACAAGGATGGAACAGCTGAAGGGTTTGGCTCTGACTCACGTACCCGCCCAGGGGACACCTGAGTCATCTCCTCCAGGGGTGCTGCCCGTGTGCCCTGTGCCACCAGGGACCAGCTCGTGCTCAGGGTCATGCCCAGGCTGTGCCTCGCCCCGAGCCTTGCACGGAGCTACACGAGCGAGAACCAAGTCAACCACACCATCTGAGGGAGCCAACTGATGGCATCTCTGAGGCTGAGGATGGCAGGGCCTCCCTGAGACTGGCACAGCTGGCAGGAGGAGTCACAGTAATGGGTATGGAGAGAGGAACTTGCTGCTGTGAAATACTTAGAGACCAAACAAACCCTGAGGAAGCCCCTCCCTTTGCCAGTCCTAAAATACCCACAAAAGACCAACCTCCCAGGATGGGTGAATAACATCACCAGGTTCTCACTGAAACTCGGATAAAATGGGAAACGGGGCTTTCAGCTACAACAAAAAATCTGTCACTCTACACAAAATCTCTCTACACAAAAGCATCTCCTCTGCAGCCAGGGCTGCTGCTGCTGTTCTCCACCATGCTCTGAGGTGGGAGCAGGGCCTGAGACAGCAACAGCCAGTTTGGAGAGGTCTCTTTGCACCTACCTTCTTTCTTCATGCCAGCTCTGAAGCACTTCTTCAGCCTGCAGTACCTGCACTGGTTCCTCTTGTCTTTGTCTATCACGCACTGTCGGCTGAACCTGCGAGGAGACGGGAAAGGAGACATGGAGCAACCAGCTTGGCATCTGCTACCCCCTCCCCCTGAGCAGCCCCAAATGCAGCCCCAAATACAGCCCCAAATACAGCTCCAGACCTCCCTGGTCTCCTGCATGAACATAGAGAAGAACCAAAGATCTGCAAGACAGACTGAATCCACACTGGCTTGTCCCAGCTCCTCATCCTCCCAGTGCCAGCCCTGCCAGCTGGGAACACAGTGACCCCAGAGCACCCACCCTGCAGGGACTGCGCTGCTTTGGGCTGGGAAAGCACAGCTCTGACTCAAGTTGTGCTGCTGTAGGAGCTCCATCTCCCACTTTCAGACAGTTTTTGGGTGTTGGGGTTGGTCTGAGTTCCTTGTTAACTGTCCCGTTTCATGTAGAATAACTGCATTGTGGGCCACAAGCCCTTTGTGTCCATGGCCTTGTTTTGAGGCTTTGCCCTCCTAAATCCTCCTTGTTTCAATGGGGGGTTCAGGACCTCTGTGTTGTTCCAGGGGTGGCCCACACACACTTGACAGCTCTTGCCATGTTGGGTGAAGTGATGGAAGATGAAACTGCAGAGAGGAGACGGCGTGGGTTGCTCCTGGACCATCAGCAGGTTGTAAAAGCTGAGACAGTTTCTCAGACTGGTTAAAAGCCAAAGGTGCAAAGGCCCAAAGACCTTTCAAGTGCTTCATGTCTGCAGTAAAAGCCCAGAGCTCCAGGCTGGGCTGAGAACAGCTCACCAAATAAGGACTTGCAGACAAGCTTGGCCATCGCCTTGGCTTCGATGCTGTTGGCCTTCCCTGAGCTGCCAAACATCACAGAGATTCCTGGATTCCTAAGGAGGGGCAGCAACTCCACTCCCAGGAGAGCTGAAATTTCAAAGAAACCAGTAGCAGTTGTGGTCTCCTCCTTCAGGAATCCCCCAGTTCATGGGATGGGCAACAGGTCACCCCATGGCTGGTGTGTCCTGGAGCGATAAGGACACCAAGGAACATTTTGAACAAATAGGATGAGTCACATTGCAAAAATTTGGAATGCCCTTGGAGGAGGAAGAGCTTTGGAACAGAAAGAAAACTTCCAGGTTTTAATAAGAGATGAAGGATTTGAGTGTATTCAGGTTTGGGGTTTTTTTCCCCTTTCTCCTGTGCTAAAATAAATACTATTTTTCAAAGGTCAACCAAGATAACAGATTTATAATTTATAGCCTCCTCCTGGTAAAAAATCCTCTCAAACCTCTACCTGTGCCAAAGTGGATGTGAATCATCTCTGCTCCACACTCGTTTCTCAGAAAGATCATAAAATCATCAGTGATAAGCCAGTGGACATCATTTATTTTATTTCAAAACAAAAATGGAGAGGCTGTGAGGGGATGTGGAGGCTTTAAAGGTGACAGACACTTGGATGCCTCTTGTTTTTTACTGGCAAAATCAAGAAAGACTCTGTTTGAGATGAAATCCCTGGAGCTTTGGTTCTTGGCCACCATGTCGGGCTGTGACAAGGTCATGGTGTCACTCCACACTCAGGGTGGTGTCACTGCTGGGCTGTGACAAGGTCGTGGTGTCACTCCACACTCCGGGTGGTGTCACTGCTGGGCTGTGACAAGGTCGTGGTGTCACTCCACACTCCGGGTCTGTGTTTATGTGTTTTACACACCAGTCAAACCCCAGATCCACGAGTCTCCTTGATTCACTCCATGAGGAAAGCAGTGATGCTGAATCCCTAAAGGGATTGCTCAGTGCCACAGAAAGTCTCAGGGCCAAGGATGAGACCAGACTGAGTTTACTCCTCGCCACCAACCACAAACCAAACCACAGCCCTGCTCTGGCATTCCTGACATGATAATGATGCCTAAGAATTTAATGTAACTTTAGAAGGTTTTAGAATCAGTTTTGCTTTGCTGAGTTACTCTGGTTTCAGGTGTGCATATTAAGTGCCTTTCTCACGAGTTTGGGAGCTACTTTCAGGCTCTACCAAGGCCATGATGTTTGTACCACATGTTTTTGAGCAGCCACCTGCAAGGTAACAGGAGACAAACAACAGGAGAAGGCCCAACTGCCCCCCCATGAAGAAGGGGGCAGAGTGACAGGCCTTTTGGGTGGGCATTCAAGAGAAATGAGAACACTGATTGGACTTAAATAAAGAGTATAAAACCGGAAAACTTCCTGTTCTCATAGTCAAACCCCTCTGGGTTTGAACTGGGAAGCTTCCAATAATAAAACTCTGTATCTTTCTCCACTGACTTGTCTTCAGTGTGTCTCTGTTCACAGGGGGACGGGATTTGAAGGCATCAATAACTTGGCATTTCACACCCAGGGGCCCCTTTGTCCCACCTGATCTCCACCCCAAACCCTTTGGAGCATCCCTAATTGCAGGTACCTGCAGGAGTAGACGTGGTTCTTGCGGACGCTCCTCCTGAAGAAGCCCTTGCAGCCGTCACAGCTGGAGGCTCCGTAGTGTTTGCCGGTGGCTCGGTCACCACAGATGGAGCACAGGGAGCTGACACCGTTGGGGAGCAGGTTGGGGTTGGCTGGTTCAGCTGAGATGGGCTCTGTGGGCAGAGAACACTGACCATTAGACTCCCCCCCTGTGGTGGAAACCACAGCCAGGTGGCTTTGTTAAAGCAAACGGCACCGAGGCAGCCCCACACATGGGGGCACACACTGGGTGTGATCCTGGAAAAGCCTCCAGACTGATGGTCATGTCCTTCCCAACCTCAACTGAGAGCAGCTCAGCTGCTTTGCTTGGGGTGTTCTACTTTTCTGCAGCGAACAGCGAGATTTCAAGCTGCATAACCCAAACTGCACATGAGAATTTATGTTTTTTATGATTTTTTTTTAATGCTTTTCTTGATAGATGTGGAAAAACCTCACCTGCATGTGAGAGACAGCTTTTGAGGGATGGGGAGCCATCTCCTCAGTCAGACACCTGGAGAACGTGGTTCAAAGCTGGTGTCCACTGAAGACAATGGACTAAAACTTGAATAAATGGAAAGCAGAGAAGAGGCAGCAGAGGCACAAAGGATGAACTGCCTTGTCCCCTGACAGAGGTGCTGGAGATGAAAGGCTGCTCTTGAGAGCTCCTCTGCAGCTCAAAGGCAGACACAGCAGCTCCCACAGGGATGACTTTGGTTCTAAGTCTGGTTCCTGCTCTGAAATTCCCTCTGAAGAGCCTCATTGCTTTCCACTGGAAAGCAACAGAGGTGTGCAGGAAGATCAACCTTCTAAATTAAGGACCTAAAATTAGGTCACATGAATGGCCTCTGTTTGCACCCCCTCATTTGGGGCAGGAATAGCTCTGTGTCCACACTGCTGAAAACTCCCCTTCAAGCCTCAACCTGGGCTTTAACCACCAGACTCTCTGCCCTCTTAATCCTCCTAATTTGAGGCCCAGCTTGGGGAAGGAAAAACAAGGAGACACTCGGGGAGCCACATGGGAGTGTTGACATCTCACCCAGGGCAGGAATATTTGTGGAGTCTGCCCTGACCAGGGCACTCACTGCAAGGTGGTTTGAGGAATTCATCAACCCCCTGGGAGCTTCATCTGCACTCCAGGGGAGCTCATCTCGTGCACAGTGACCTTGGAAAAGTCTCCAGGACAAGCACAGCTCTGGAATGAGACTCATCCTGGCCTAAGAGATGGGCAGGGATGAGCAAAGCTCAGCTGATGTTGTGTGGAGCAATGAGAAATCTTAGAGAAAAATCACTTCAAGGGGAGGAATTGTCATCAGGTCTGGACAGCCCAGAGAGAGTTTTCTAATGCATAATGCATAAAAATAACTCTGGGTAATCCACACACAACATGTACATACACAGAGGGTGAGAGAAGGCTATTTTTGTATGGGGATACACAGCAAAAATTTATAGTGAAAATATTTGCTGTGCAAAGAAAATTGCAATCCAAAACCCCCCCAAAAAATAATACAGCCAATAAAGCTTTAGTTAAAAAAAATGGAAAGTTTTTTAGCTAAGGCCGAAACTAAGACATTTTTAGCTAAGGTTTCACAAATGCAAAGGTCAGAATTGCTTTCACTCCCTAAAAAAAACCCTGTTGGTCTCTAGTCACCTTCTGATGGATGGATGAGCAAATAAGGAGGTTGGGGCAAAATGGGAGCAACGTGAGCAGAAAGAATGACAGCATTAAAATCATTCTTAGGTCATAGTGACAGAAATTGAGATTTGCCTGATCTCCAAAATGACAGCATTAAAATCATTCTTAGGTCATAATGAGAGAAATTGAGATTTGCCTGATCCCAAAAGTGACAGCATTAAAAACATTCTTAGGTCATAATGAGAGAAATTGAGATTTGCCTGATTCCAAAAATGACAGCATTAAAAACATTCTTAGGTCATAATGAGAGAAATTGAGATTTGCCTGATTCCAAAAATGACAGCATTAAAAACATTCTTAGGTCATAATGAGAGAAATTGAGATTTGCCTCATCCCAAAAATGGCAGCATTAAAATCATTCTTAGGTCATAGTGCCAGAAACTGAGATTTGCCTGATCCCAAAAATGGCAGCATTAAAATCATATTTAGGTCATAATGAGAGAAACTGAGATTTGCCTGATCCCAAAAGTGACAGCATTAAAATCATTCTTAGGTCATAGTGACAGAAACTGAGATTTGCCTGATCCCCAAAGTGGCAGCATTAAAATCATTCTTAGGTCATAGTGACAGAAATTGAGATTTGCCTGTTCCCAAACCTCAGTGAGATGCTCCCAGCTCTGACATTTGTCAGCAAGTGCCACCTTTGGGGGCACTGTCTGCATCAGAGCTGTTTAATGGCAATTTTTCCATTGATTTTAGAGGGGTTTTGCAATGATTCTTCATTTTATTTTACTTAGTAACTCCATATTAAATGAGCTGTACCAGAACATTCCCCTGGGGATGACTGTCCTGCTGAACACTCGTGCATCTGTTGCTCCATCTATTTTTTGGAGGAGCAGATGACCATAAACAAACATTCTGAGTGTGCTGGATCCCACTTACACAACTGCACAACAAAAATCAAGATAAGAAGGTAAATTTCCTCTTTGCTCCACTCAGGCTTTCATTAATGACTTCAGAGGAATCAGGTCAAGGTCATCCACTTGGGGTCTTCAATGGACCATCAGCTGGGTCCAGACTGCAAAATGTTCCTGATGCTGGAATGTATTTACTCCCCAGAAAAGACTTTTTTTCCTTTATGTGAGGAGGACTTGCTGACTGCCAGAAGGAAGAAATTAAAACTCTGGTTTTAAACCACCTATTACTGGATGAAAGGACCATCAGCACTGGGTGTGTGAGGGCCCATGGAAATTGTTAAACCAAATTTTTCTCTCATTTGTACCCCTGGAAACACAAACTACAGCTAAAAGTTCATGAGCCATGTGCCCTTTTCAGCTTGGCTGAACAGAAATTTAAAATAAAAAAAAATAAAGAAAAGGAAAGCCCTAAACCAGAATGCACATGTTAATTATGATGATAAATTTTAATTACAAAATCCTGCCACCAGCTGAGGAGTTCCAAGTGAGAATTAGCTCAGAGAAGAGCAGGGGCACAATCATGTGCACCAGGAGAGTGTTTTGATGCAGCTTCCAAACCTGCCTGGTGTCTGGGGACTGGCTGGGTTTGCCCTGGACTGGGGAGTGTGAGGAAAGCAGGATCTCTGTCTGGGGAATCTGCTTCCTTTGCTCATCCCTGCCTGGGGAATCTGCTTCCTTCGCTCCATCCCTGCCAGGGGAATCTGCTTCTTTAGCCCATCCCTGCCTGGGGAATCTTCTTCCTTTGCCCATCCCTGCCTGGGGAATCTGCTTCCTTTATTCCATCCCTGCCTGGGGAATCTGTTTCTTTAACCCATCCCTGCCTGGGGAATCTGCTTCTTTAGCCCATCCCTGCCTGGGGAATCTTCTTCCTTTGCCCATCCCTGCCTGGGGAATCTGCTTCCTTTATTCCATCCCTGCCTGGGGAATCTGTTTCTTTAACCCATCCCTNTGCTTCCTTTACTCATCCCTGCCTGGGGAATCTGTTTCCTTTATTCCATCCCTGCCTGGGGAATCTGCTTCCTTTGCCCATCCCTGCCTGGCACAGCCAATAACCTGCTCAGGGCTTCATTTCCCACACTCTGCAGGGGTTGCTCTCTAGAGCTCAGCACCACACAAGTTTGGGTTGAGGGCTACCAGGATGGACCTGGCCCACCACAGCTGTACCAGGCTCACAACTGTCCTCACCCCCCTAGAAAGGGATGCTGAGAGTTGTGTGTTGGTTACAGACACCCATCACCTCAGTAACAGAACAGTTACCAAGCCATGCCACGGTGCCCTGGGCATTTCCACTGGAGAGATGCAAGTGATTCTGTTCTCCAAGAGGAGACCATAACTCATCTTGCCTTTGTGTGGGTCCCAGGCTGAGCTGAGAACTGGTGGTTGTGGCCAGACTTCTCACTAGGACTGTTCCCAAATTAAAAATGGGAAGTTTCAACCCTTTTTTTGTGGGTTGTATCTAATCTGTGTGCAGTCTGGGAGCTACAGACCTAAAGTTCTTGAGAGGATCCTGGTGGCTTCACCAGCTTTGGGATCAGTCAAACTCACAACCAAAATACATCCCAAGTTTTAGTACCTGCAGCCTCTGTAGGGAAGTCATCACCTAACCAGGGATGAAAGGGTAATGCCAGTTTTACAAGAAATGACAGTGAGGATGTTCTCGTGATACCTGACCAGGGTTGAAATGATAATGCCAGTTTTGCAGTGATAGGAAATGACAGTGAGGATGTCCTTGGGATATCTGACCATTCCCTGCTTTTCCTTTCAGTTGCATTGTTGGTCACACCTCTTGTAGATGAACATTCTATAAGAGAATTGTCTTGGATTACATTCCAGAATGGCTCTTGATTTGACCTACCCAGAAATCCAAGCCAGTCTTGGTGCATCAAATTTGCAGCTGGAAAAATCCCTGTATTCCATGTGCTGGGTTGGAATGGGAAGGGATGCCCAGGGTGGGTTTAGGGCAGGACACCCAGCCAGTTTTGGTGGCCAAAGCGGCGTTGGGAAACCTCTGGACAGAGATGTGGGGCAGGATGGGGGTCAGCCCTGAACCCCTGGGCAGGTCAGCCCCTTCCTAGAGCAGCTTCCAGCAAATACAAAGGGGGTTGGAGATCCAAACCACAGCTTTGATTTGGTGGTCCCAAATCCTACAGGAAGCCAGAGCTCCTTCCAAGCAAACCTGCAGCTTGAGGGGTGGCCAAGCACTGCCCAAATACCTCTGGTGGCTTTTCCATTCTCTGAGTGGGGCCAGCAGTGGGGCTGGGAGAGGGGTTTCACCCACCTTGTGCCCAAGGCAAGGATCAGTGTGGGGGTGAGTGGTGAGACAGGAGAAGGTGCAGCACCATGGGAGAAAACACTCCCTCAGTTCAGGAATTAGTATTGCAATAATGTTCAAGGAAAATGAGACCACTCTGGTGAGAGTGTGAGGAAATGGGCACTATAACAGCACCTAAAAACTGAGTGAGAGTGGCCTGGAACACCAGCCAAGGTACAGAATGGGAACATTTCTGCTGGTGCAACACATATTTTATACAGAAAACACCAAATTAGCATTGATTGTTGTTCTTTTTCTTCTGCCGTTCTTCCTATTTAAACCACATTATTTTTTATATATTATTCCCATAATGGATTCTATTCTTTATTTTGAATGAGCCTCAAAATATTTGCCAAATTATGGGCTATTTGAAGGTGGACAATCCAAAATACATATCTGGGCAAATCTCAGCCCAACAGCAGCAAGCTCAGCCCCAGAAAAGCTCCACAGCACTAATGAACCCAAAGATTTGATGGAATAATGTTCCAAAGAGGGCAAGAACTGGTTTCAAGAAATCATGACCTTAGTTGAAAATATCCTAATTTCCACTTCTGGAATTGTTCAGAGTGTAAGAAACCACCCTGATTCCATTAAAATAAATATTGCATCCCTTCCTAATCATATTTACAGAGGGCAAAGCTGCCTTTAGATTCAATAGGGGGGAAAATACAGATGAGTCTTGGGAAAAATACACCTTAAACCAAGGCAGTCTAATTATAAACACACCTGAAATGAGCTTTTTTCTTGATTCCGACAAATTCTAAAGCATTTCTGAAGCTACAGAGGGAACTGGGATTTCGAGTTACCTCTGGGAAATGAACCCAGCTGGCTGGAGATATATTTCCATGCATGGCCATTTTCAGGCCTTTTTTGAAGTTATTTTTACATGCTGTGGAAGAGGACACTTACCCAAGACAAACAAGCTAATTTCAAAACAGCTCGTTCCCGAGAGAGCCAGTTACTCATTAACACTAATCAAACAACACAATCCCCATCCTGATAAAGTTCAGCAAAGACTCAACCTGTCAGTCCCACTGCGAGAATCACCAGAGAGCCCCGAACAGGCTTTGGTGCTTGGGTTGCAAAATGATTTTGGATTTTTGGGGAAATTTGTACCACTTCAAAAAGTGGAAAATTGTTGTCTGGCAGCGAGGGACAAAGAAAAACATCTGTGTGAAATAACATTTCTGGAGAGGGATGGGAGATGGAAACCTTTCTGCAAGGATAAGAAATAAGATCCAATCTATCTGGAGCTGGCAAAAAAAATATGTATTTAGTTGGGCACAGCCAGGGCTTTATTGGAGTCAACCTTTAATTCAAATGTCTTTGGGCCTTTTAACCTTACTGCCCCTCCACGTCCCTCAGTAACAAGTCCAATCATTCTCTATTGTGGACAATAGGCCTTCTGAAACTCTGATTTCTTTTGATGAGCCAGTTAATGAGCAAACACGAAAATCCCTTCTTAATTTCACTAAGCTCCTTAACAAATTAAAGGAAACGCAACCAAAACTCTCCAAAGGCTTCGCTACCGTTGAACTCTCACTCAATGACGTGATGGTTTCATGCAATATGACCACAATGCCCTTTATTTTGACACAGTGAGCCGTTAATGTCACAGGATAACATTCACTTTGTGTCAGAGCACTTTTGGCTGCTCGAAACCCAAATACCAAAAGGCAAATGCCACGCAACAGGCTTTATTTCTGCGAGCAAAGCGGAAGTGGCTGGGTATAAACACTCCTTTTGTGTCGTAAAAACTGTCAGACCGTCTTGGTATCCAGAAAAAAACATCAGGCAGGTAAGGATTTAGATATTGTTGCTCACACTGAGTCCTCAGGAACAACATGAATGGGACACACAAGACAAATGCCGTTTGATTTGACGTGTTTTCCCAAGGATTAAATATCCACCTAAGTCAGACGTGGCAGTGAAATGCACATTTTAAGGGAGAAATATTGGTATTAACTCCTCTCAGAAGCCATTTAGGGGGACAGACCCAAGGAGTGCCCTGAAAACCTCTACCAACCCATACCACGCTCTCCAGGACATGGCGCTCAGCCCACCGAGGAAAAGAGTAACTCCAAATGGCACCAACAAGGCAAAGAGTCGCTTTTCACCCCAAACATACCCATGGATGCAACAGAAGGTTGACAGATCAGCTGCTTACACATCAGCCCTTCCACCCTTTGCCCCCACACATCCCACCTTTGTTTGGTGCCAGAGGCAGAGAAGGTTGTTGGAGAGGAAAGGAGCAGAGATCTCACCGGCGTTGTTGGGGAGCACCCGCAGGTTGTCGAACTCCAGCATGGTGTAAGAGGAGTCCAGGGAGTCCACATAGTCAGGCATGTCCATGTCCATGATGGACTGACACAGCTTCATTATTGCTTGTCAACAGCGAGGGAAGTGGCGGAAACCAGCCCTGCTGTCAATCACAGCCAAGGTTCCCTCTGCAGAGAGAGACACCCCAGCCCTGCAATGACAAATCATTACCCAGCTCTGCCCACAGTCCCCTCCCCGTGCCAGGGGAGAAGCGCCAGGCCCAGCCCCGCGGCGCGCAGTGCCCTCCCTTCCCGGGGTGCAGCGGGGCTCCCTCCGCCTGATAAGGCCATGCAGATAAGGCTCCAACAACCTGGATTGCATCTTGGGGTCACTGCAGCCTGTTTATGGCCCTTCCTGCACTGACATTTGGAGAGGGGCTGGGCAGAGGTGCTCACACTCTCCCCGCGCCTCACTGGGCTCCTGGCCCTTGGGGACAGGGCAAATGGTGTCACCTGAGGCTTGTGAAGGCCATGAGTCAGTGTCACCACCGGCTGAAGAGCCTTGAGAACGTGAGGCACTGCCATGAGATGCCAACAGTGCTGCTCACACCTTGAGTTCCTGCTGGAAGGGGAAAATGAGGCTTCATTCCACCTGTGCACGTGGGTCCACCCTGCCCCACGGGCAGAGGGGAGATGGAGGAGGTGACCTCTCCTACCCACCACCCACTGCCCCTGTCACCTGTGCCTTCTCCCTCCCAACTCCAGGCAACCCCAGTGTTCCAGACCTCCCAGGGAGTTGGGTTGTGGTTGTGAGTTGTCACGGTGGAAGGTTTCAAGTGATGGCAAATGATGGGAATGGAAAAGGGTAGGAGAAACTGGGCAGGGCCCCTTCCAGAAGTGTGGAGTTGAACTGGGCAGGGCCCCTTCCAGATGTGTGGGGTTGAACTGGGCAGGGCCCCTTCCAGATGTGTGTGTGGTGTTGCATTTCACTCTGACCCATCCCTGGTTTTCTGGGAAAAGTCCGTATTATGGAAACACAGTTCCAGTTTTTCCCTGTGGAACTGCAGTGGTTTTGTTTGTTTCTTTTTAAAATTCACTGAATTTTACACAGAAGTTCTTTCCTTGTTAAGACTCATGAGCTGTACTGGAAATGACTGGAAATCAAACTCAACCCTTCAAGGTGAAGTAGCTTGGAGTGATTGGATTATTCCCAGATTCATCTTCCCTGACACCACAATTCCCCCTCCAGTGATGTTGGTTTGTGTCAAAGGGTCTTCCCGTTCCATGAGCTGCTCTGGGAGGTCCAGGTCAAAGTCCTGTTGAATCTGGAGGGAGAAGAAGAGTCTTGAGAAACAGGGAGAGGAGCTGCCAGCAAAGGAGCCTTGGCCCAAAGCAGGGGGTTGGCAAAGCCCCTGAACTCTCCCTGAACTGAGGAGAAGACTGGCCATGGAGCCAAGCGAGCTCCAAACAGCAACAATGCACCCAAACTGAGGTTTAAACTCTCTTATTTCTACTAATTTTGATTTAATCCCCAATTCACTTTTATTTCATGATGGATTTTTTTCACATCCTGTGGTTTCACAGTGGACGTTGCAATGGGTTAACTGGAGACAGGCTTTTCCTCTGAAAAGGTTGGGTGCAGGAACACTCAGCTTTGCTTTCTTATCGTTTCTGGGGCATAAAATAATTGCATGTGCCATCGATATTTTCTTTTTCCTCCTTTCCTTTTTTAAGGACATGCCATAACTGGTGGGGCACCAATGACTCCTGGGCTAGATAAGACGTTATGTTTTCATCCTTGGACTGTGCCCCAGGCCCTCAGTAATGCCACCATCAGCTAAGTTCACTTCTGATTAGTCCTCCTTGCCTCTTACTCAACGTCAGGCTTGATTATACCCATTGATCTGGCACTTTTTGTTGTTTTAAACTGAGCTCTGGGCACAATCCTGCCTGATCCTCAGCACTGGGCTGACATTGCAGCTGAGTTTTCTCATTGTTATAATTCCAGGGTTGGGGTTTTTTATGGATTTCTCACCATGTGTTGGTATTTACCAGGTTTTGTGGCCCAGAGAGAAGAAATCTGGGCTCCTGCCCTGTTGGCTTGAGAGATCCCTCAATGTTTTCAACCCCTCAGTAGCATGGGAAGATTCAGATTTATTTCCAAGGAAATCTGGGTGATGAGGATGTGCTTGGATTATTTTTATTCTGGGAAGGAGAAAACTTAGAGGGCAAATTTCATGGATCAGGAGCAGATTCCAACAGCACATCCTCATTGTTACCAGGACTGCCTTGCTGGGGAAGGTTTTCCAGG
>VWZD01002880.1:1491-15080 GCA_013396695.1 Sakesphorus luctuosus
ACACCCCCAGCTCCCTCAGCCTCTCCCCACAGCACTTGTGCTCCACTCCCTTCTCCAGCCTCGTTGCTCTTCTCTGGCCCCGCTCCAGCCCCTCAATCTCTTGCCTCAACTCAGGGGCCCACAACTCAACACAACACTCAAGGTGTGGCCTCCCCAAGGCAGAGGCCAGGGGAAGGCTCACTGCCCTGGGCCTGCTGGCCACGCTACTTTGGATCCAGGCCAGGATGCCATTGGCCTTCTTGGCCACCTGGCCACACTCTTGGCTCCTCTTGAGCTTCCTGTCCCTCAGTCCCCCCAGGTCCCTTTCTGCCTGGCTGCTCTCCAGCCACTCTGTGCCCAGCCTGGAGCGCTGCAGGGCTTGGGGTGGCCAAAGGGCAGGACCTGCACTTGGCCTTGTTGAACCTCATCCCATTGGGATCAGCCCATCCCTCCAGTCTGTCCAGGTCCCTCTCAGAGCCCTCCTGCCTTCCCACGGGGTTTTGCAGACACAAAATGCAGCATAAATACATTTGAAATCATCTTAGATAAGGGCCACAAGTGTGACAACTCCTCTTAAGCATTCCAGCTCCTTCTCTCTATTTTTTCTTGTAAGATATCCCATGGAAAAGCAGCATCTCAGTGCCTGAATCAGGGCTGACTCACAGATAAAACTCGTTTGGGGGAAGCCAAGGCTGTGAGCTCAGTCTGTGGCACTTTGAGACACCTCAGAGCATCTGTCTGCCCAAACACACGTTCAGCTGCTTTGCCTGAAGCTGCTGCCAATGGATTTAATGAGCTGCTCAGGCTGCCAGAGCATCAGCCCCACTTTGCATCTGCTTATCCTCTCACCCAGCTCTCTCCAGGAGAATTCATTGTGCAGACGTGGCTGGGGTTAATATCCACCACTTTCTGCACTGAGAGGTGGTTTCTGCTCCTTCCTGCTTTGTTGGCCTTGCCACAAAGGCTCCTAAAAAAGGTGCTGTCCCCTCTGAGGAGGGACATTCTCTTGGGGATGGGCCCGTGCAGGGATAAGGGTCGGACTCCCTGATCCTTGGGGGCCCTTCCAGCTCAGCAGATTCCAGGATTCTGTGACACTGGGGATCTGTCCCTCCCTTCCATGCACATCACCAGGAGAACCCAGAGGAGGAGAAGAAAATCAGGCTGGGTTTGTGGGGTAAAATAAAAGGATAAAAGGTTCTTCCAGGAGCAGAAAAGTGGAGGCAGAGGCAGAAAGAGGCCACAGTCCCCTCCACCTCAGGTGGTGTCCACAGGGGTAGGTACAGCCTTGGCTGCTCATTCCAGGAGGAACCAGCTCCTGTGGCAAGTCCAAGCCCTCCCTCCTTGTGGCCCCAGCCCAAATTCCCTGGCAGGACTTATTTATTTATTTATTTATTTATTTATTTATTTTGTCCCTGGTTGTTCTGTTCCCACCTCCATCATTCCCAAAGCCCTCACAGCTTGGTGGTGCCTCTCTGAGCAGCAAGGCTGGCTCTGAGCTCTGAGGCAGCACCATCCTGAGTTTTCCTCCACTGCTGCACCTTTCCAGCCCAGCCTAGTTCCTTTTTTTTGATGCATTGTTGATTTTTCCCAATATATTATTCCCTCTGTTCTGTGTCTTGCTCAAGGCCAAGTCTCCCTTGGCAGTGGACAGACCCTCAAAGGTGCTGGAGATTCCCAGCTGGAGCATCATTCCCCTCTTCTGCCTCTGGCTCTCAGGCTCTGCAGAAGAGCCTTGAACACTTTGAAATGTGAATTATGGTGGGACAAGGTGGTTGGGTGGAGGAAACCTCCGCCTGAATCCCTCTCCATTAGCTAATCCCAAAATTCCCAAGTGTTTCTGGCCAGGAATGTTCCTGTTATAGGATTAATTCTTTGCCTGACAGAGGATCTTCTCATTTCAGGGTTATTTGTACACTTTATTAACTGCAAAATTGGAGCTGGAAAGTTGAGGGGACCAGGAATGATGGGCTGGGAATTCCTGATATCCAGCTCTGCTGGATTTGGGACAACAAAGATGTTCCTAAGGATGGCTCCAAGGACCATTGGGAGCACGAGGATGTGCTTGGTGACCCCACCATGCCAGTGCCCAGCAGAAAGCTGGAAAGCAAAGCAAACGGATGGAAGAGCTGCCCAAGAAATGGGATTTTCCTTTATTTCATCTCATTTCCAAGTGTTTGAGTGGTTGGGGCTGGGAACTGCTGTGCCTCCCAGAGACCCCCCAAGGGTTTGGATCAACTGCTCTCCAGGGCCCCCAGAAGGGTTCAAAGTGGGTTTGCTCCAGCAAAACACACCCTGGGGTGTCCTCAGGGTGGCCACAGGCACAGCAAGATGGAAATGGGGTGAATCAGGTGCTGCTTTTCGGGTGCCAACAGCCAAAGTTCAGGGTGATTCACACACAGCTCCTGCCAGGGGCACAGTTCTGCCCTTGGCACACACACCGTGGCACTGGGAAGGCACCAACCTCTTGAGCTTTGCCCACCAGAGCATCAGTTCACAGCCAGAGGGCTTTTCTCTCACAAAATCTTGGCTTGAGTTGTGTTTTTATCGAGCCTGTCACACACTTTCATAGAATCACAGAATCACAGAATGGATTGGGTGGGAAAAGCCCTCCAACATCAGCAAGTCCAACCCTTGGGCCAACTCCAGTCCCGTCACCAGATCATGGCACTCAGTGCCACGGCCAAGCTCAGCTGAAAAACCTCCAGGGATGGGGAATCCACCCCCTCTCTGGGCAGCCCATTCCAATCCCTCAGCACTCTCTCTGCAAAGAAGTTTTTTCTGCTCTCCAACTTCAATTTGCCCTGGCAGAGCTTGAGCCCCCCGTGCCCCCTTGTCCTATTGCTGAGGGCACACTCTTGGCTCCTCTTGAGCTTCCTGTCCCTCAGTCCCCCCAGGTCCCTTTCTGCCTGGCTGCTCTCCAGCCACTCTGTGCCCAGCCTGGAGCGCTGCAGGGCTTGGGGTGGCCAAAGGGCAGGACCTGCACTTGGCCTTGTTGAACTTCATCCCATTGGGATCAGCCCATCCCTCCAGCCTGTCCAGATCCCTCTGCAGAGCCCTCCTGCCTTCCAGCAGGTCGACACTCCCTCCCAACTTGGTGTCAGCAGCAAACTTGCTGATGATGGACTCAATTCCCTCATCTAAATCATCAATAAAGATGTTAAACAGGACTGGACCCAACACAGACCCCTGGGAGACACCACTGGTGACCAGGTGCCAGCTCTCCTAGAAGGAAAACATTTAGAAAGGGGAGAAAATGAAGCTTTTCTTCCAGGGAGTGAAACTCAAGACCTGAGGGCTCACCCAGAAGTCCTTCAGGCTGAGAAAGTGCAGGAGTTTTCCCTGTCATGTTTCCACCCAGGTTTTGTCTGGTCTCCTTTGCAGAGTCTCAAGTGGAAAGGATTTACTGGAGCTCTGGCCTGGCTCACTCTCCTCTCCGAGGCTTCCCTGCCAACACAGCCTTAATCTCTGTCTCTGGGAGGGATTAGTACATTTAGGCAGAAGTGAAATAAAGAATGAAGACAAATAATCCCCACTGAAAGGAAACCAGCAGCTCTCCCTGCCAGTGAAATGCATCCCAGAGGGATTTGGGGGTGGTGGGAATCGCAGGAGGGGTGGTGGCTCTCTGGGGTCCCTCTGCCTGGGGCCGGGGGTGTTTTCACATGGGCAGGGATGGAACAAGGAGGGTTGTTTTTAACTAAAAGAGGAGAAATTTAGACTAGATTTTAGGGAGGAATTGCTGGCTGGGAGGGTGGGCAGGTCCTGGCACAGGAGAGGAACTTTGGAGAAGGGTTGGAGGGACAGGATAGTGGGGAATGGCCTCCAACTGCCAGAGGGCAGGGATAGATGGCATGTTGGGAAGGAATTCCTGCTGGGAGGGTGGGCAGCCCCTGGCACAGGTTGGGCAGAGAAGCTGTGGCTGCCCCTGGATCCATCCCTGGGAGTGTCCAAGGCCAGGCTGGAGCCACCTGGGCTGGTGGGAGGTGTCCCTGCCCAGGGCAGGGGGGGCACTGGGTATCTTTAGGTCCCTCTCATCCCAAACTAGTCTGCCATTCTATGAGTTTTTGTGATGCCCAGTGGGTGGGGTTTGACAGGACATTCCCAGGGCCATCCTTGGGGAAGGGGGCGGTCAGCTCCAGTGGCTGGAAAATAAAAGCTCCAAAGGAAGATAATTATGAATGTTTCTTTTATTCTAATTCTACGTTTTTCTGTTTGATGCACTGACGGATTCCTGTGGGAGAGCAGGGAATGGGCTCCTGGCCCCATCCTGCTCCATGTGCCTGGAATTCCCAGGGCTGAAACCAGAGCAAGCCCCAGGAAAAACACACAGCACCTCCCACCAAACCCACGAACTTCCCCCCACTCGAGGTGAACACGATCTGTTTGTTTGTTTGTTTGCCTGCTTTGAAAATTCAATTAAAACATCCCAGGCAATTATTCCCAACCCTTTCCCTCCCGAATGGTTTTGCAAACACCTTTCCCGGTGGGTAAATGTCACTCAGGTCACCTGACTGAAGGCGAAGTCTTTGGCTCTGCCCTTGCTGGGAGATTCCTGTGTCATTAGCACCGTATTAATGAGGCTGGATTTGCAAGCAGTGCAATCAGAGCAGCTTTATTAGGCTACAAATTGTGCGGAGCTGCCAAAGGCAGCGCAAGGGCCCGGGCTCGGTTAACCTTTGCTTTTGTGCATGACTTGGCTGATTAAACAGCCAGCGACAAGCACCTTCAGCCCCGGAGCTTCCAAAGGTGGGGCCGTGCAAACTCAATGTCAACCTTCCCAGGATCATCAGCTTTGCAGTTTAGGAACACGATCATTTGGAAATGATGCTGCAGCCATGAGCTCATTTAGTGGGGCTGAGCTGGAGATCTGAACCAGGAGAAAATGTACTGGTGCTGAACTGGAGTTCTGAACCAGGAGAAAATTTATTGGTGCTGAACTGGAGTTCTGAACCAGGAGCTCAGTTACTGGTGCTGAACTGGAGATCTGAACCAGGAGCTCATTTAGTGGGGCTGAACTGGAGATCTGAACCAGGAGAAAATTTACTGGTGCTGAACTGGAGTTCTGAACCAGGAGCTCAGTTACTGGTGCTGAACTGGAGTTCTGAACCAGGAGCTGATTTACTGGTGCTGAACTGGAGTTCTGAACCAGGAGCTCAGTTACTGGTGCTGAACTGGAGATCTGAACCAGGAGCTCAGTTACTGGTGCTGAACTGGAGATCTGAACCAGGAGCTGATTACTGGTGCTGAACTGGAGTTCTGAACCAGGAGCTCGTTTAGTGGGGCTGAACTGGAGATCTGAACCAGGCTGAGAGAGGGATGTCCAGGGGGTTGTGTTTCCACAGGGATGGTTCTGCCAGGCTGCAGGGATGGCTCTGCCAGGCTGCAGGATGCTGCAGACCACACGGGCAATGCCCCTGGGCAGCCCCTGCCATGGGCAAAGCCCTGCTGGCAGCGCTGCCCAGCTCCTTTTGCTCCAACAGCAACAGCAGGACATCACAAGTTGGTTTTGTTTTTTAGCAAAGCTGCTTTTTTCCCTCTTTTCCCCCCTCCCAGACCAGCTGCTGCTCATTCATCAGGAGCTGTGACTTCCATGCCATGAATGAGGATGATGGATGAGCCCTGGCTGTGATCCCTGGTGTCACCCCACGGGGTGTGATGGTTGTTGGAGGGGGATTGGAGCAGCCTGGGCTGGTGCGAGGTGTCCCTGCCCATGGCAGAAGGTTGGACTGAATGACCTTTGGAGGTCCCTTCCAACCCAAACCATCCTGTGAGTCTCTGATCCTCTGGGAGGTGATTAAAGCAGGGGCTTTGCTGCAGTCCCAGCAGGAAGGAGGAGGCAAAGCCATGGCAAAGCACCTGCTGGCCCTTCTCCCAGGGCCAGAGTGGACCTTTCCATGCATTCATTCCCTCCCAGACCCAGGTTCTTGGCTTGCTTTGAGGCTGCAGAGCCAGGCCAGGCTCTAACTCAGCTCCACACTCATCCCCCCTCCTTTGCCAAAGCCCTTGCAAAGCTCATCCCCAACAGCCCAACGTCCCTCTGCTCCCTAATCCTGGCACACAAGATTTTCTGGGAATAAAGGGCTGGCATGAAAGAGGAGAGAAGTGGGGCTCACTCCTGGAACTGCTGATTGTGCCTGGCTGAAGGGCTGGGTGACACAACAGGAGGAGGTTGGTGTGTCCTGTTTGGTGTATCCCTGGCAGGAGGGGCACTCCTGGGGGTTGTGCCATGTGGGCACAGGCAGGGCAAAGCAGCCTCCAGCTAAGGAAGTGATGCAGGAAGGATTTTGGATTTTCACATTTTATAGATTTTAGGAACACAAAGTAGCTGTAGCAAAGCAGATCTGGTGTGTTAATATTTCATCAGCTTGAGTTTGATGTCTTTGTGTCACTCCCCCTGTCCCAGAACAGGGAGCTCAAATTCCTTCAGCTGTTTAGTCTTTTTTCAAGGTAGAAGGTTGAAGAATATCAAAAGGAGACATAAACACAGGGCAGAGTGACCCACAAATCAGAAGTTTGGAAGAGCTCCAGAAGCACAAGGAAGTGAAGGACTGATGAAGAAGAGATCTCACTGACCCCAGACTCAAATCCTGAGGGGGTGGGACAGGGGTGGGACCAGGGCAGGAAAAAGGTTGAACTGGAAATGTATAAAGTAATGATTGGATGGATCATATTATAACAGCCATGGAAATCAGAGCTTGTTGATGTATCCCTGGGTGAGCCTGGGGTGCTCGTTTTTCTTAGTTTGAGGGAAACCCAAAAAGTTTACCAAAAAACAGAGGAGAGGATTCCTCCACAATAATCATGTCACTCCTTATTAAATTTAAGAAAAAGGAACTTTAATGAGAAAATAGATATAAGAAGGATAACTTCTCTTAACTATTCTCTCTCTATATATATATATAGATATAACTGTAAACAGACCAGAGCAAACAACTCCCTCAGCACCAAATGTAAAAACAAAAGAGAACAACCCCCAAACGTGGGTTCCTCCTGGAGCAGTTCTGTCCATGGACAGAGTCGGTGTCACACCTGGGCTGGCTGAGAGGGCAATTCTCAGTCTTTTCCCAGCAAGGCAGAGACAAGGGGTGAACACTCACTGCACTCTCTCTCTCTCCCTCTCCTTGTCATAGAATCACAGAATCACAGAATGGATTGGGTTGGAAAAGCCCTCCCAGATCATCAAGTCCAACCCTTGGGCCAACTCCAGTCCCGTCACCAGATCATGGCACTCAGTGCCATGGCCAAGCTCAGCTGAAAAACCTCCAGGGATGGGGAATCCACCCCCTCTCTGGGCAGCCCATTCCAATTCCTCAGCACTCTCTCTGCAAAGAAGTTTTTTCTGCTCTCCAACTTCACTTTCCCCTGGCAGAGCTTGAGCCCCCCGTGCCCCCTTGTCCTATTGCTGAGTGCCTGGGAGAAGAGACCAACCCCCACCTGGCCACAACTTCCCTTCAGGTAGCTCCAGACAGTGCTGAGGTCACTTTGTCCTTTGTTCAAAATGAAGAAGAAAATCTGCTTGTGGAGGAAAACTGATAATTCCCAGCAATCTCCTTGCAGTCTGAATTGGTCCCCAGGAAGGAAAAAAAAAAAAAAGGTCTGCAGCATGTCCTGAAGTTGCCATGACTCTCTTCTCTCTCTCTCTCTTTCTCTCTCTCTGAAGCTCAGGGTGCCCAGAGATGGAGGAGGAAAAGCAAAGAGCAGAGGCAGAAAGGAGAGCTCCCACCAGCCAACAGTGGCTCTTTTTCTGCAGGTGCCCAAAGAAAAGCCCCAAAGTCAAGCCAGCACACAGGGGAAAAGAGCTCCCTCTCCCCACCCCCAGGTGTTGGGGTTCTGTTTCTCACCTCCATCCCACCATTCAGCTGGGATCTGAAAGCCACCAGCCATCCTTTGCCCTCACTCCTGGCACTCCAAGCCCAAACCTTTGGGTTTGGTATGGTGAGAAAAATTCTCTGAGGGACTCCTTCCAACACCACCTTCCTGTGTTTGAACCTTTAACAACATTAAAGTCACTGCCCTCTTATCTTATCTCCTACCAAAATTTGGCTTGGAGTCTTTTTTACAGACTTTTCAGGCAGCAGAAGGAGCTGGGAGGAAATGAAGCCCGGAGGGTGAGAGCCTGGGGCTTCTGTGCCTCCCTGCACTCCCTCTGGGCATCCCTGAAGGCTTGGAATGCCTCTGGGAGGCTGCTGGAAGCACAACCCTGGCCCCTCTGCTGATTTATAACCACACTGTGGCTGGCAAAGAGATGTTTGAGGAAATGCTTTTATGTGCAGGGTCTGGTTTTCCCAAGTGCATCCAGTGGCTGCTGCAGGGATGGGACCACACACAGTACACCCAGGGCTGGGGGGGGGGGGGCTGGAGGCCACCAGGCTGCCCCAGAAATGTTGGGTTTTATCAGCTCTGAGCAAACACAGAGATGAGTGGGATCTGCTCTTCCTTTCCAGCTCTGCTGAGCCCCACAGACATCCCTGTGAAATCCCAGAATCACAGAATGGATTGGGTTGGAAGAGACCTCCGAGATCAGCAAGTCCAACCCTTGATCCAACCTCACTGTGATCACCAGCCCAGGGCACGGAGTGCCCTGGGCTGGTGATCACAGTAGGGTTGGATCAAGACATGGATTCTCCCTCAGTGTCACATCCATAGAATCACAGAATGATAGAATGGATTGGGTTGGAAAAGTCCTCCCAGATCAGCAAGTCCAACCCTTGGGCCAACTCCAGTCCCGTCACCAGATCATGGCACTCAGTGCCACGGCCAAGCTCAGCTGAAAAACCTCCAGGGATGGGGAATCCACCCCCTCTCTGGGCAGCCCATTCCAATGCCTCAGCACTCTCTCTGCAAAGAAGTTTTTTCTGCTCTCCAACTTCAATTTCCCCTGGCAGAGCTTGAGCCCCCCGTGCCCCCTTGTCCTATTGCTGAGTGCCTGGGAGAAGAGACCAACCCCCAGCTGGCCANGCCACACTCTTGGCTCCTCTTGAGCTTCCTGTCAAAATGCAGCCCAGTGTTAAAATTCCAGCATGTTGGAGCAGCTCCTTCCCACCTCTGCTTGGGGGAAAAAGCAGCAGCAAAACTGGCTGCAGGTCTCGCGCAAAGGGAAACACAGAGTGCCAGGCAGAGCTGCATAAATCAGATTTTAATTTCAGCTGTGTCATTCGTTCATTAGTCATTTATTAGCTCATTGATTGAACCGTGTCACTCCTCACCCTCCCAGAATATAAATAAGGATTCCTGGTAAGACAACTGTGCTCCCCAGCTTAGCTCTGCCCTAATGTGGACACCACCTCCTGCAGTAGGGAGAAAAATGGCTTTTCCCTGCTTTGGTGCTAATGAAAATAAGGATTAAGTAATTCTGGAGCTCCCAGAACCAGCTGCACCATGGCCATGGCCAGCCCTTCCCCTGCCTGACATCTGCCCATTAAACTCTGCCGAGATTCAGAGCTGCAAATGTAATTACACTGCTCGGCTCTAATTTAAAACTCTCATTTACCAACTGACTTGGCAGCATCCAAACAGTTTAAGTCACATGGTTAATGCATGAGGATACACAACTCCAAAATAAACTCCAAACCCTCACAGACTCCCCTGCTGAATTGGAAAAATTCCTAAAGCAAGTGTGGAGGGAGGGGATGCTGGCCCAGAGGCCAAGCCTGGCTTAGGGCTGCTTTTCCCAGGGAAAGCTCCAGCCTGGGAATTTGGGGGTTGGACCACCATGGCTCTGCTTTAGGACTCCTGGAGATGCATTTGTGGGAGGGTGTCAGGACATGGGGGATGTGTTTCCACCATCCCACAGAATTCTGAGTCACACCAAGCAATGACCTAATCCTGTTTGATGGCAAACACTGCCCTTTGATCCAGCTCGGGTTGGGAGCAGCTGGCTCTGAAAAAACCTTCTGTTGGACACCTCTGAAGAGAGACACACCTTCCTAAATCCTCCTTATCTTCTGGATCACAGGGGGAAACAAGAACTGCTCAGTGTTATTCCCAAGGCTCATTGAGGCAGCACCACAGAATCCCAGAATCCAAGGCTGCCTTGGGGAAGGCACCTCAAAGCTCCTCTTGTTCCACCCCCTGCCATGGGCAGGGACAACCTCCACTTGACCAGCTGAACCCAAACCCCCTCACATGTATTTCCTATTCCCACATCTGCCCATCTCGAGGTATTTTCCTGCGACAATACATTCTCCTATTGCCATTTCTCCTGTTTAAGGCATTCTCCTATTTCAGAGCATCCTCCTATTTCAACACATCCCCTTCCCTCCAGCTCCATCCCTGCACTTTTCCTCCCCCTTTGGGCATCCAGAGGGGCAATCCCTCTTTTGTCCCCCATCCAGGGGGGCATTCCCTCTTTCCTCCCCCATCCAGAGGGGCATTCCCTCCCTCCTCCCCCTCCGGGCATCCAGAGGGGCAATCCCTCTTTTGTCCCCCATCCAGGGGGGCATTCCCTCTTTCCTCCCCCATCCAGAGGGGCATTCCCTCCCTCCTCCCCCTCCGGGCATCCAGAGGGGCAATCCCTCTTTTGTCCCCCATCCAGGGGGGCATTCCCTCTTTCCTCCCCCATCCAGAGGGGCATTCCCTCCTTCCTCCCCCTCCGGGCATCCCCAGCGGTTTCCTCTCGAGCTCCCACTGCCCGATGTGCCCCCGGGACCAGCAGCCCCCGTGCTGCCCTTCGCTGCCCCCTGCCCGGCTCAGGGACCCCCCCGATGTGCCCCCGGGACCACCAGCCTCAGTCCTGCCCTTCGCTGCCCCCTGCCCGGCTGGGGGACCCCCCTCTCTCTGCCCGATGTGCCCCCGGGACCAGCAGCCTCAGTCCTGCCCTTCGCTGCCCCCTGCCCGGCTCGGGGACCCCCCGATGTGCCCCGTGCGGAGGGTCCCGCCCGCTGCGGCGGCCGCGGTTCCATCTCGGCGAGATGAATCACCGGGAAATGCCAACCTCATCTGCCGGGAATGTTAAACAGAGGCTTTTTCAACAAGGACTCGAAGAAAGCGACCATCTGTCTGCAGGGGACGTGCCGTTTTCCTCCCTCTCTGCTGCAGGAGGGACGGAGAGAAGGAGGGAGGGAGGGAAGGAGGGAGGGAGGGAGGGAGGCAAAGCCGTGCCAGGCGCTGGGGCTCACCCACCCCATGTGCTGCTTCACCAAAGCTGCCCCAGCCCTGGCACTCTGCGGGCTCATGGCACGGGTTGTCATGGCCACAGACCCCTAATAACAAAACCTTTGGGAATTTAATGGGGATTAAAGCTCCATGAGTCCATACAAGTGAGCCAAGACGTGCCCTGGCACCTGCTGGCACCTGCCCATGGGCTGCCCTTGCCCTCCATCCCAGGGCTGTCTGGGGTGGGTTTGTGTCTTCCCCCATCCCAGGGCCATGCCCAGCCTCGCCACTGGATCAGGGGGATGGTTTGGTGCCCCTTCAGCAGCAGGAAGGGCAAAGCCACGTGCCCTCCTGTGCTCAGTTTTAGGTTTAGAGCCAGGCCTTGCTTTTCCTTTTTGCTCCTACGGCAGAAACACAAAATGGAAAAGAGTTTCTGGAAAATCACAAATGATTAATTGGGGAACGAGCATTGCACAGAATCAGCTTTTATCTTTCTGCTTGAATCAGGGCCTTGGGAAAAAGCCCATCTCAGCAGCTCCTAAAAACAGATCCCAGGGACTGGGAGAACTGGCTCTGATTTATCTCAGGGCTCCCTCAGCCCATCCCACATCCCAAACCATCCAGCTCTGCTCCCACCCCACATCCCAAACCATCCAGCTCTGCTCCCACCCCTCCTGGAAGGGACCTGCCCAACCTGCCCTTCACTCCTTTGTCTCAGGCACAGCTGACCTGACTCTAATGGGGAAAACACCCTGAGTACAAGAAACAAAGGAAATAAAATCAGGATCTCTCCAAAATGGTTGGGAAAAAGAAATCCCTCTTTTTTCTCTGTGGTGCTGGTGGCACAGAGCCAACCCCAGGGTGGCAACAGGAGCTGGAGAAAGGCACAGACCACTCTGGGGGAGATGCTGAAGGGGAAGGAGCTCCTCTTGCAAAGGCTGTTAAAATTCCCAGCACATGGAAAGGCTGAATTTATTCCAGAGGCTCCCTCGTGCCTTATAGACATTCAGGGCTGGCACTGGGGGTGCTGTCAGGTTGGCACAGAGCCAGAGGGGGTCTGGATGAAGGCAGATACTCCCATCTGCTTTTCCTCAGGGTGGGCATTTGGGACAGTCGTGTTCCTGTCTCAGCCCAAGCACAGGAACCCACGTGGGTGGATCCCACCGGTCAAAACTGCAGCTGGAAAGGCTGGTGGCCAACAAAGGGCTTCAAAATCTGTCCAGGATGACAGGACTGGGTTGGGTTGGTTGGGTTAAAGTTCATCCTGTGCCATCCTGACACCTTCCACTATCCCAGGTTGCTCCAAGTCCTGGAAGAAACCAGGACGGAGAAGCCTCTGGGAGGGTGGGAGGGAATGGATGTCCTGGGCAGGACAAGCTGGGAGGGTGGGAGGGAGTGGGTGTCCTGGGCAGGACAAATCTGGGGGGAAAAACTCCCTCTGCAAGCATCTAATGCAAATTCGGAGCCTCTGCTCAGAGGGGAAAATCTAGAGAAAAAAAAAATCAAGTTCAGTTTCTAAGGTTGATCTTTTGTGGGGCTTTGCCGGGTTTTTTCCTGCTTTTTTCCCTTTCTTTATCACTGGAAAACCAGGAATTTGACCTCTCTCCACTTCAGTGGGAGCACAATGAGATGGAGAGGATGCTTTAAACCACGAGAAGCTCCCAGAGAATCCTGAAGTTCTTCCCATCTGTGCCCAAGCAGCTTGGGATGGCCTTTTATCCCCCTGCTTCCCAAACTTTAGGGAAGTGAAGGGACTCCCTGCCCTTGGAAGTCTCTGCTCAAGTGCTCATGGAGCTTCTGCAGGGCTGGGAGGGTAATCAGGAGCTGGATGGGCACTCTCTGTGCCCCAGGGTGGTCCGCCTGCAAATTCCATGGCTTTGCCATCCCTCTAACTGGAAAGAAGTCAAGGAGTTCTGGGGGAATCTTCCTGCCAGAGCTGAGTGATATCCCAGTTAAACCCTCGTGGCCTTCGCTGTGCTGGGAGATTTGGGCAGGGAATTAAGTTGTTAAAAAGGGAATTCCTTGGATTTGTGCTCTGCTCCTTTTGTGGTGCACCAGAGAATGGGGAAGTTCTTTCCCTTGCTCTCCTTTGATGGGTTTCAGGGATGTAAATCCCAGGATTGTCACCTTTCTGGGATGCTGCAGGGATGTAAATCCCAGGATTGTCAGCTTTCTGGGATGCTGCAGAACCTTCCCAGGATAATACAGTGTATTCCCAGGATAATGCAGTGCATTCCCAGGATAATGCAGTGCATTCCCAGGATAGTGCAGTGACTTCCCAGGATAATGTAGTGCATTCCCAGGATAATACAGTGTATTCCCAGGATAATACAGTGTATTCCCAGGATAATGTAGTGCATTTCCAGGATAATGTAGTGTATTCCCAGGATAGTCCAGTGCATTCCCAGGATAATGCAGGGGAAGGGTTGGCACCACAGGGTTGGCTCCTGTGAGTGCCCACTGCCCATCCCACTTGCCAGGGGAAGGGTTGGCTCCTGGGAGTGCCCACTGCCCATCCC
>VWZD01002880.1:20008-33937 GCA_013396695.1 Sakesphorus luctuosus
CCAAACCCCACCCTCAGCATCCCCAAATCTCAAAGAAATCAGCAAATTTGCTGCTGACACCAAGTGGGGAGGGAGTGTCGACCTGCTGGAAGGCAGGAGGGCTCTGAGAGGGACCTGAACAGACAGGAGGGCTCTGAGAGGGATCTGGACAGGCAGGAGGGCTCTGCAGAGGGACCTGGACAGACTGGAGGGATGGGCTGATCCCAATGGGATGGAGTTCAACAAGGCCAAGAGCAGGGCCTGCCCTTTGGCCACCCCAAGCCCTGCAGCGCTCCAGGCTGGGCACAGAGTGGCTGGAGAGCAGCCAGGCAGAAAGGGACCTGGGGGGACTGAGGGACAGGAAGCTCAAGAGGAGCCAAGAGTGTGGCCAGGTGGCCAAGAAGGCCAATGGGCTCCTGGCCTGGATGGGGCGTGCAGAGAGCAGGGTGAGGGTCATGCTGTTCCCCCAAATTTGGGTGCAGAAACACATCAGGGTGTGTTTGCACAAAGTGATGCTCCCAGTTTATCAGGGCTGGGTAAAACCATAGAAATGGAGGTGGAGAAAGGGCATTTTGCAGTCATGGAAAGGTTTGGGTTGGGATCTTAAAGCCCATCCTGTTCCACCCCCTGCCATGGGCAGGGACACCTTCCGCTATCCCAGGTTGCTCCAAGCCCTGTCCAGCCTGGCCTTGGACACTTCCAGGGATGGGACATCTTCATCACCAGAAGGGTTTCTCATGGCTGAGATTCCCCATGCAGAGCTGCCCATCCATCCTGGCACCTCCCTGTGCTGGCGATCCCGGCAAACAAACAGGACAAAGAGCACCAAAACACCTCTTGAGAAGGACAAAAAGAGCACCCAAACACCTCCACGAGCCGATAAACACCAATAAACCCCTTGGGCCAGCACGGAGAGGGTGAGCTCACCGTGCCACAGTGCAAAGGGCAGTGCCCCCTCCCCACGTCACTGCTGCCAGCCGGGATTAGTCACCAGAGCTGGCAGGAGCACAGGCAGGAGCTTTCCCCGAGCACCAGACACGCTACACAATCAATGACTCACCGTCTGCTTGAAGGCAAGTCCTGCATCTCATTTGCATCATTACAGCCAGGAGAAGGTTAATGGCTCTGCTCGGGGGTAACTCGAACCTCCCAGAGCCACCTCCAGCTCCCAGTCCCTCCCCTGACTTTGGGAGGTCCGTTTTGGGGGGACAGAACATGCCCTGCAGCCCCTCAATTTGCTTTGGTTCTCTGCCCGTGCAGCTCCTGCCATCGGCACATTCCCGAGGAGGGGAACACATTCCCGAGGAGGGGAACACATTCCCAGAGCTCTGGAGCAGGGCATGGAGGCACAGGGTGGTCCCTGCAGCTGTGGGGGGGAAACAGGCTGGAAAAGGCAGAGGGGAAAGTAGGAAAAAGGTTGGGATTCAACTCCTTTGTTGCCACATCCCCTTGCCCAGTCCCTCTGTGGTTGTCACCACCTTGTCCTCAGCGCTGAGGTCACACGAGGACCTGTCAGAACTCCTCAAGGAGCAGCTGAAGGTGCTCCAGGGTGTTCAGCCCCTGCTCACTGCTGGTTTTTCACAGTGACAACACAGCCAGGTGGGGGTTGGTCTCTTCTCCCAGGCACTCAGCAATAGGACAAGGGGGCACGGGGGGCTCAAGCTCTGCCAGGGCAAATTGAAGTTGGAGAGCAGAAAAAACTTCTTTGCAGAGAGAGTGCTGAGGGATTGGAATGGGCTGCCCAGAGAGGGGGTGGATTCCCCATCCCTGGAGGTTTTTCAGCTGAGCTTGGCCGTGGCACTGAGTGCCATGATGTGGTAAAGGGAGTGGAGTTGGCCCAAGGGTTGGACTTGATGATCTCAATGGCCCACACAGGGGATTGAACCCATGACCTTGGCATTATTACAACCAAGTTTTACCAGCACAGGTTCTCATTTTAGAGGGGTAACCCCCTGGGCCTTCCTCCTGCTCAGGGGGTTCAACCACCACTGGCCACAGCTGGCAAGGAGTGTTTCATGTCAACAACCAAAGTGGCAGTTCTGGTCTGAAGGACACGGTAAAACTGGGAGCAGGAAAAGAAACCTTGGCAAGGTTGGTGGGTTTTGTTTCATGTCAACAACCAAGCTGGCAGTTGTGGTCTGAAGGACATGGTAAAACTGGGAGCAGGAAAAGAAACCTTGGCAAGGTTGGTGGGTTTTGTTTCATGTCAACAACCAAGCTGGCAGTTGTGGTCTGAAGGACATGGTAAAACTGGGAGCAGGAAAAGAGACCTTAGCAAGGTTGGTGGCTTTGGGCAGAATGAGCAGCTTTCCTTTTTAATGTTAGAAGAAAAATGCAGATAAATCAAGGCACTTCCACCTTTTATCCCTTTGGAGTGAAGTAACAGAGGGCTGGGCTGGTGGGATTAAAGGAGGGCAGTGATAATTAGTGTTTAATTGAACGAGGGGGTTTATCTCCTTGCTGGAGGAGCCCAAGCATGGTCTGAGGGCATTTAACTGCACCTTCCTGAGCCCCCCCATGTGACCTGTGACACACCACACTGTGTGTCCCAGGAGGGACAGGAAACCAAACCTGTGCACATCAAAGGGGCCAAAAATTCATTACAAACTCAGGGGGAGTCTCAAAAGGAAAACTGAGGCTTCCAAGAGGGTATTTCCTTGTCCTAACCTACTCCTCAGTCTCATCAAGACCCAGGAAACAGCAGATCAGGTGAGAAAAGAGAGAACAGAGGATCTGTTGGGGATCTACAAACCCCAGGAGAAGGTGTGTAGGTCAGGCAGGACATGCATGGCCATGTTGCTCTACCAAGTGTGAACAAACACCAGCTGTGCCATGGCCACGTGCCAGGAAAACCACCAAGAACCAGGTGATGTGGCACCACAAGGGTTGGGATGAAGCTGAGATTGAAGACAAAGCACTGCTGGTAGAAATAATGGCCCAACTGCTCCTCCAGCACATGGAGCTCTGATGAAGATGCCAAAAACCTCCAAGAGCACTGAGAGGTACCACAGAGGTTGTTAAACATTAATTGGGAACACCCTTCATGGACAGAGATGCCAAGTCACCCAAGGAGGAGTCCACCTGTTTGGCTCCTGGTGACTCAGCTCTGGACCAGTGACCTACAAGGTGTGTTTGATTGAGCTCAGTAATCAGGAGCTCCTCAATCTACCCCATGGACTCACCTGCTGGAAAGCCCAAAGGTGGAACAGGACACCTTCAGATGGCAAAGCCAAGGGAGGTTTTTGAGGCATGAGGACAATCAACCCCTCACTCATGGAATTACAGGATCTACAAACCTGCCTGGCCACCAGAAAGATCAGGTCACTCCAGGATGGTCACAAGAACTGGGGAGAGAAACAACTGCTGGGGTTTCTGCCTGACCTCAGAGATGTAGGGAAGACCCCAAAGTGGGACAGTGGGAAGCTCTCCTGCCTCAGCTTCCAACTGCATCCACCATGTCCCAACTGTGACAGACAACAGGCACCTCCTTGGGCTGGGAATGAGTCTTTGCTGAACTCACAGAATCACCTGAACACACGAAAACTTTTAAAATTCAGCTTTGGGGGCCAAGCAAACCAAACCACACTTGTTTTCTTGCTCCAGTCTCCTCTTCCTCTGGCACTTTTGGGAGATAATTTGGATAAGTAACCCAAACTACACCTTAAAATACAAAGTACAACAGCCCAAAAGGCTGTTCCAGGGGGAAGAATGATGCCCATTCAAATCACATGCCCCTTCCCAGCCTGTAGCTCAGCACAATTATGCCCAAAGTGTTAATGAACTACCACACAAAGGCCATTTCCACTACAAGGCAATTCCTTCTTTTTTTTTTTAATTCAAAGGAAAAAAATGGTATTTTAATAAATACTGCAGAAACATTAACCAAACATACAAAGTGACTTCAACAATTTAAAAAAAAAAGTAATGAATGTCCTGCTTTATAACAGTTTATAACTTATTTTTCCACAATATTTAAATACAGAAAGAAGCACTTACCAGCTATTTTGTAATACTGCCCTAAGCACTGTTGCATCAGTTAAAAGCTTATTATGGTGGCAAAAATGTCTTTTTGTGGGAAATAACCAGAATGGGAGTGTTTTATTCTTCTTTTCTCAGCTGAAACAAAGTGCCAGGAACACACAGAACTGAGTTTTAATTAAAGAGTTAATCATGGCAACCCTTCACCTTCGCAGCTTTAACACTTCAAAAATGAAGCATCACCCTTGGGAATGAAATGCTTGTCCCTCCACAAGCAACAACCACACTGGGCAGAGCTTCAGAGTCTCCTTCTTTTGGAGAACTTTAGTGGGGCAGGGAGTTGCAAACCAATTTTTAAAGGCTGATTTATTTAGTGGAACAACAGGAAGCAAAAAGGAATTTGCCTGAACCGGTTCCCCAGGACCCCATGATTGGTGTCTGGATATTTGTGGGTTCAGCTGAAAGATTTAAGGGCAGTTTCCAGTTCCCACTGGGGACCCCTTAAGGCCTCACAGTTCAGACCCCATTTCCTGCCCCCCCCCCACAATAAAGAGCATCACAAAAGATCCATCCCCTGGCTCTGCTGGCTCAAGTGCAGATTTTGGGGGTTTGGTTTGTTCCCAACCCCATCCCAGAACGGCCCTTCCTTCCCTGCAGCGTTTCTCCCGGGCTCAGCCCTGCTCTCCAGCTCCTGCCAGGAGCACAGGAGGCTCAGGGTTTGCCCAGGTGGGCAGTAAGGCTTTAAGGAATTCTCATGGTTGTAAAAACCAAGGATCATTTGCCATCACAGCTCTTGGAACCACACACAACACCAGCACTGGAGGCCACTCAATCCACACCACGACCACGACGAGGAACGGTGAGGCAGAGTGCCCACCCCCCAAAATTCCAGCCCTTTCACTTCCACCTCCAACACTGGGAATCCTCAAGCAGGTGTCTTCATCCCCAGCATGCTCAGAGGTGGATCATGCCAAGCTCCAGACTCCTCCCAAGCCGTGTTCTCCTCCAGGTGACACACAAACCTCGGTATCCTCTCCATTTTCACAACGAGCTACTAAAAAAATTAGATCATATCCTTTGGAAAACCAACTAGAAGGTCACGGGGCTAAGTTCCTTAATGAGAAGGGCCCATTAAGAACATCTTCATTAAAAAAAGCCAACCCATTAAAGTATTATTTTAATGAAATCAAAGTGGTAGCATCCAGGAGCAGAGCGTTAAGAAAAGCAACGAGCGCTGTCCATGCCGTGTCTCCTTTGCAGTGCTGTTTTCCCATTCACTCTTCTCTCAGCACATTCAAGCTTTTTTTTTTTTCCCTTTTATTATTCTGCTTTTTTGGCATTTTCTTCAACGTGTCACATCCTGATGCCACCTCATCCAGAGCCAAGAACAGTGTCACCCCCACCGGGCGAAGTCTCCATCAAAGCACTGGCAGAAAAGCCCCTCATTAAACACCACGTGGCTTTTTTTTTTGTACTTCATTGAGCCTCCAACTCCTCTCCTGGACGCTTCTCTCCCTCCTCCTCCAGGCAAACCCAAGGTCCTTCACATCCATCCCAGGCAAACCCAAGGTCCTTCACATCACAGTGCAGCTCTTTGCTTTGTCCTTCCTCAAGTCCGTGGCCACCGTGGCCAGTTCTGGCCTGCCGGGCATGTGTGAGATCCTCTTGGTGGCCCTCTGAGACTTGTTGCGTTTCACGTTCTTGTGCGTTTTGTTCACGCAGGCCAAGGTGGCCACGTGGAAAATGTCCCTGACGCTGTTCTCCGACTGCAGGGCCGAGCACTCGATGTATGTGGCTGCTCCAATCTGCTTGGCCATGTTTGCACCCTGGGGGGAAACAAAACAACACCACGTGATTCACAGGAAGGTTCTCAGGGAGCCAAATTCCTTTGCAGAGCTGGTTTTTTTGTATAGAAACCGAAGCTAAAGCAGCTCTACAGCCAGCAAATTCTGCCAAATAAACAGTTTTGCTTCCCAAGATGAGTTAAACAAGCACCCAGCAATTATATCCTGTGCTGATAAACAGAAATTGGAAGAGGAGATAAGCTCAGTGACTTGCAAACAACTGCAAAAACCCAAAGAGTCTTAGTGGGGCTATTTAGCAACTTCATCTCAACTTGAGCCTGTGAATCATGTGGTCCTGGGAAAGGTCTGGAGCTGGCAGGTTCCAGAGGTGAGCCTGTCTCCAAAGGAAAAGTAGATTCTGGGAAAGGTCTGGAGCCTGAGTTGAGCCTGTCTCCAAAGGAAAAGTGGATTCTAGGAAAGGTCTGGAGCTGGCAGGTTCCAGAGGTGAGCCTGTCTCCAAAGGAAAAGTGGATTCTGGGAAAGGTCTGGAGCCTGAGTTGAGCCTGTCTCCAAAGAAAAAGTGGATTCTGGGATAGGTCTGGAGCTGGCAGGTTCCAGAGGTGAGCCTGTCTCCAAAGGAAAAGTGGATTCTGGGCCTTAAGCAACAACCAGCTGCCCCTGAGCTGGAGCAGAGCTTGTGTTGCAGCTCCAGGAAAGGGGCAAAGTTCAGAGGGGAATGTGCTGTGGGGATGTTCTATCAACCTCTAGCCAGGGAACAGGGAAAAGAAGGAAAAAAGGACACTGGGGGTTAAGGGAGCCCTTCTTTTTAAGTTTAAGGGCACTAAAAGTCAAAGCAGGGATGTTTGTTCCAGCAGCACAAGGCAAACAACACATGACTCTGAGAGATGACAATGACCCAATATCCTGTTGTGGATTTTGCTCCTGGGACACAATACAGCATTATGTGCAAAAATGGAGTTGTTTCAATGGAATTTCACTTCTGGGGGATGAATCTTCAATGAAGTTATGAAACCCAACCACATCCCTGCCGTGCCACCGCTCACATATCCGTGGGCACAGGCTGGTCCAGCCCCTCCTCTTTGCTCTTGGCCAGGCTGATGGCACCAATCCCTTCAGCTCCAGCTGTCAGGCCACAGTATTTACCCTGCAGTGATGCAGCCACCTTATCAATGTGAAGTGGGAGTGGTTGCTGGAGGAGCACTGGCTTGGAGGACAAGCCCTCCCCACAGTTAAACATCTCAGCTCCTTCCAACCTACGCTGTGGAGCCCTGGCAATGTTTACTCAGGTGTAGCTCACTCCACTGGGCTGTCACCACCAGGCCTTTCTCCTCCCAGAGCTCCCTCCCTGGGGAAGTTCAGAGCAGTGGGAAAGCCCCACTAAGCTCTCTGATCCCATGTTGACGTAGCCAGGTGAGGGGATTTCAGATTAAGCCACATCTCGACCCCGGAGGACCCAGCACAGAGTGTTGGTTGTTTTGTGCCACCAGGAATTTGGCAGCCACAGAAGATACCAAACACTGCTCAGTCCAAGCCTTTGCTTACAGAGTCCAGAGGAAACTATGGGCTCCCCTGGAACATGGACAGTTTTCCCTCTGGATGCCAAGGAAGAGCTGCTGGTGTAGCCCCTTGTCTCAGCTGACTCCTCAGGGGTCCAGGCTGAGCTGTGACTCCAACTCCAGGGAAAAACATCCACCTGCCAGTAGATTTCTGCTCCCTCTCTGATCACTCAAGGGGTGAGACTTGGTGGTTTTACTGAAGAACTGCAATTTCTCAATTTAAACAGGAGCAGCCTTAGCAATCCCATATTAGGAGCTGGTGGGTTGGGAAACCTCAGGTTGTGAATAAACATCAAAAACTGGAGGATGGCATGGGATAAGGACACTGAAGTGAGTCCTGGAGGTGCCACTCTCCCTCCTACAGGGTGATCTCACCCCACCACTGTGATTCACTGCACTGCACAGCACACAGGGATGGGAGTGACAAAAGGAAGGTCACCCAGAGCCCAGTTTTCCCACTCCTGCTCTCCCATGACCCGATTCCTTTCCCTTTCACCTCAGTTTCTCCATCCTCCAAAGCTCCAGACTCTCACCTCCCCAGCAGTGAAGAACTCCTCCAAGAATTAGGGTGCTGTCTGGCTTTGGTGCCACATTCAGAGGTGCCTTCACAGGCATTGGAAGGTTCAGGATTTTAAATGGGACAGATCAGATGCAAATAGAATCATAGAATCATGGAATGGATTGGGTTGGAAAAGACCTCCCAGATCATCAAGTCCAACCCTTGGGCCAACTCCAGTCCCTTTACCAGATCATGGCACTCAGTGCCACGGCCAAGCTCAGCTGAAAAACCTCCAGGGATGGGGAATCCACCCCCTCTCTGGGCAGCCCATTCCAATCCCTCAGCACTCTCTCTGCAAAGAAGTTTTTTCTGCTCTCCAACTTCAATTTCCCCTGGCAGAGCTTGAGCCCCCCGTGCCCCCTTGTCCTATTGCTGAGTGCCTGGGAGAAGAGACCAACCCCCACCTGGCCACAACTTCCCTTCAGGCACTTCCAGACAGTGCTGAGGTCACCTCTGAGCCTCCTCTTCTCCAGCACAAACACCCCCAGCTCCCTCAGCCTCTCCCCACATCACTTGTGCTCCACTCCCTTCTCCAGCCTCGTTGCTCTTCTCTTCTCAGCTGGGTTGGAAGAGACCTCTGAGATCATCAAGTCCAACCCTTGATCCAACCCCACTGGGATCACCAGCCCATGGCACAGAGTGCCATGGGCTGGTGATCCCAGTGGGGTTGGATCAAGACATGTTGCATTCTCTGTCCCTGGAGGTGTTTAAGAGGACACTCAGTGCCACATCCACTCCCTTCTCCAGCCTCGTTGCTCTTCTTTGGCCCCGCTCCATCCCCTCAATCTCTTTCCTTAACCGAGGGGCCCAGAACTCAACACAACACTCAAGGTGTACTCAATACTTGTCGTGATGTTTAAATCAAACAAATGACATTGAAATCTCAAGTGTGAGGATATATTTTGACACATTTTTTTGACAAATTTTACCAATCTGTCAGTAAATAAATGGGATGTGGCAGCTCTCTGTTACTTTTTGGCCTCTGCAGGGACAGAATGAGGCAAGTTTTCTCACAGTTCATTTCAAAGGCTCTTTGCAACCAATAAAGCTACAATCTTACGATGCTTAAAGCTGTGATTCCATGACTGCAGGATGTGCTGTGGGCCTGCAGGATTTCCTGCTGCATCCAATCCATGGCCAGGCTCTGCCTTTACTCAGAATTGCCTTCAAACTCCCCTTCACCTTTGCCTTCTACAATATCCTCATGTCACCATAGGGGGAAACATGGGTTTTGAAGATGGGTAAAGTGACAGAAAAGAGGTTTATCTTCCACCTGCAAGTAGAGAGGAGGCTGTGGCACACACCTGGTCGTAGGACACGGGGGTCTGCCTGTGGTTGGAGAGCTCCACCAGGGTGGTGACGTCCGTGCGCAGATCCGACTTGCAGCCCACCAGCAGCATCTTGGTGTTGGGGCAAAACTCCTGGATTTCCCCTTTCCACTGCAAAATTGGAAGCTTGTTGTTACACTCAGGTAGCTGGATGTTTAAATCCAAACAGCAACAGATACAAGGATGGATGTTTAATAAGCCATGACATCCCACACAGAAATGTTCTTACGTAATTTCTGCCTTCGAGCTGATTTCTAAAGGCAGCACCTCCAGCAGGAGCCAATCAGGGATGAACCCTCATTATCTCACACACTCATTAACTCCATGACTTACTAACCAGGAGGAAATGACATTATTTACCTGCATGACTAAAGGTTTGCAGGCCTGTTGCTTCTCACACCCAGCCAGACATTTGCAGACACAGTCAATGCAATGTGGTGTCACCACGGTGTCGGTTCCTCCAGACTGACCTACAGAGGCAGCTCTTGTACACCCACTAAATAAGCACTTCTGAAGATTGGCATCCTCACACCTAAAACTACCCAAATCTGTCAAAGGTTCAGCCTGTGAGCCACCAAAAAGCCCTTCCAACAGAACTTGGGCTGCCTTGTCTTTCTCACCCTCTACGAGGTGATTTTGGTAACACAAGAAAGCCAAAAATTTCACTGCTTAATCTGAGCAGGTGATTATCCCTAATAATTAGCATTATAATTTGGGTTTAAAAACTTATTAAGAAAAATCTCTTACAGAATTAAGCAACAGGTGATATTCCCTAATATTTAGCATTATAATTTGGGTTTAAAAGCATATTAAGAAAAATCTCTTCCAGAATTAAGCAATAGATAATAATCCCTAAAATTTAGTATTATAATTTGGGTTTAAAAGCATATTAAGAAAAATCTCTTACAGAATTAAGGAACAGGTGATATTCCCTAATATTTATCATTATAATTTGGGTTTGAAAGCATATTAAGAAGAATCTCTTCCAGAATTAACAGTACAGACACCAACATTACCAGGGACAGAAAAACCAGAGTTCTGGATGGTTCTTGGCACAGTTTGTGGTTGAGAGAAGAGTTTTTGACCATTTTCTGCAGGCTGTTCAGAGCATTGTATGCCACTTTATCCCAGGGAGACAAGAACCACTGGCCCCAGCCACAGCAAAAAGAGGAACTTCAGGTCATTAAGCCTTAAAACAGTGCAAAGTCGAGTCATGCTCAGCAAGCACAGAGAGCAGCAGGACCACCTCGAGCACAGAGCTGGATTAGCAAAACTCAGTGTCTTCCCTCCTGGAAAGTCTGACTCTGAACCTTGAAGCCCTGAGATTGTATTTCCATGCCAGTGCCTGGTCTGCTGGTGGCTTCCAGAGGTGTTTGTCACTGGCTGCTTGTGATGTCAGGCTGAGGAATGACATCAAGCCATGGCCAAAGGCCAAAGCCTTGGCAGGCACGTTTTAACCACCTTTAAAACAAAAGTTTCTCAACCCTGTTAACAGGAACATCATGTGAGACACAACCCCTTGCTGCACCTCACACCAACTCCCTGCTGTCTCAGGGCTGAGGAATGAGACTTTATTTCAGCCCCAAACACCCCTTAGCAACTTTTGGTTTGCAATTAATTCCCCCCTTTCAAAGAGATTGACATCAAAGTCTGTTCCTGCAAAGCGCTGCCACCTCTCCATGAAGAGACACAAAAACGAAGCTGCCAGTGCAGGAACAGCACCAACACTACAGGCATTTCAAGACAAGCTTCTCCACCAGTTTTATGCTCAAATATTCCTCCAAACTTGCCTTTTTTAGGACACTGTCAAGAGTTTCAGGTCGACTGATGTCAAAGCAGATCAGGACGGCGTCAGAGTCGGGGTAGGAGAGGGGACGGACATTGTCATAGTAAGGAGACCCTGCAGGGAAACAAACAGCATTTTTATTAGTTTTTATTTCATTTTTCTGCAGTTATTCATTTTCTGTTTTGGCAGGAAGCTCAACAGGAGCCAAGAGGGCCAATGGGCTCCTGGCCTGGATCCAAAGTAGCGTGGCCAGCAGGCCCAGGGCAGTGAGCCTTCCCCTGGCCTCTGCCTTGGGGAGGCCACACCTTGAGTGTTGTGTTGAGTTGTGGGCCCCTGAGTTGAGGCAAAAGATTGAGGGGCTGGAGCGGGGCCAGAGAAGAGCAACGAGGCTGGAGAAGGGAGTGGAGCACAAGTGCTGTGGGGAGAGGCTGAGGGAGCTGGGGGTGTTTGTGCTGGAGAAGAGGAGGCTGAGAGGTGACCTCAGCACTGTCTGGAAGTGCCACATCAGGGAAGTTGTGGCCAGGTGGGGGTTGGTCTCTTCTCCCAGGCACTCAGCAATAGGACAAGGGGGCACGGGGGGCTCAAGCTCTGCCAGGGCAAATTGAAGTTGGAGAGCAGAAAAAACTTCTTTGCAGAGAGAGTGCTGAGGGATTGGAATGGGCTGCCCAGAGAGGGGGTGGATTCCCCATCCCTGGAGGTTTTTCAGCTGAGCTTGGCCGTGGCACTGAGTGCCATGATCTGGTAAAGGGACTGGAGTTGGCCCAAGGGTTGGACTTGATGATCTTGGAGGGCTTTTCCAACCCAATCCATTCTGTGATTCTATTCTAAGAGGTTTCCAGTTCAGCTCTTTAACACCACTCAGCTCTTTTTCTCTCCAATAGAATTGTATTCTCCCAACACTCAGAGTTGTTCATTTTCCCACTTTCCCATTGTTTCCCACCTCCAAAAGGAGCAGCTTTCCCACGTAATTAAGAGTGATGGCACCCCAGTGATCCATCTCCCACCCAACGCCCTGGGATGCTCCCCAGCAACAAGGAAAGGGAAACAGGGTCAGCCTAAGTTTAAGTCCCAGCATTAACCTGCAGGGATTTGACTTGGAGAACAAATCCTTCAAGTCCAAAAGGCTTTTTCAAAGCAGATTTGTCACACTTGTGCTTTCATGGGAAAAAAAAAAACCCAAACCACAACACATTAAGCTTTGAAATTCATCAGTTTTGATTTGTCTAACAGTTAATTTAAAACAAACAGCTCCAAGGGCAAAAACCTTTGTTACTTGTCATGGATATTGGCAATTTTTAGAACAAACTCTTGCTTGAAATTAAACCATTTATTGCAGGAGTCCAGCAGGAAAGACTTGGAGGCAGGTAAGTTTTCTGTCACAAAAAGCCTCATTAATCTGCAACCCAATAAATGCCTGCAATAAATGTTTATGTTTAGCCCATAAAGCAGATTTCTATCAAGGAGATCAAAGCTAATTTAGTGATCTGGGGGAACAGATGTAAGCACAATATTGTACTTTGGGCATGTTTTACTCTGAGAGCTGTGAAGGGATTCGCTGTTTTCTCGGAGAATGCTCAGGATGTGCAGAGTTAGAGTCAGAAATGTGATTTTCATCAGCTGGTAAATCTGGTAACAGGTTTGGGGGAATAAAATCTTCCTTTTTTTTTTTAGTTTTATAAGAGAAAGGAAGCCACCATTTGGTTTGGGCTGGGCTTCACTACCTGAGAAGAACAAATTTCTGATTTAATAATGTACTTAAACCAGTTAAGTGGCTCAACAGGGCAAGGGCTTGGGCTTTACAATGCATGCCTGCAACTTAAAATGCATTTTCTTAGCCACAGCACACCCTTATTTCTGTATTTTTCTCAGGAGCACAGAATACACCCAGCAAGAATGCAGCTTTTCCAGGGGTTATCAGCTAATTATGGCACCAATTTCCCAGCTCTCCAGGACTAATTGGCTGGAAGGCCTGGTATTTATTTAACTTTAAGGCTAAGCTTGGTATCTGCTCTAGACCCAAATCAACCTCATTGCTGGGGAGGGGCTTTAGTTCTGTTTAAAAAGCTGAATTTCTGTTGGACTTTGCACGAAACATAAAAGGTTTCCAAAGTAGATCATTGCTAATATTTCAATGTGGGTTTTTTGGCTTAAATTATTTAAGCTGCCAAACAAGTGGAAAAGGAGGGATTTTCGGGACATTCCTCAAGTTTTTCAGTGACAGGCAGCTCATGGTGCTGCCCAGGGCAGAGCAGGGATGGATGGGGTGAAGGAATGACCTCAGCTGGGCAGCTCGTGCTGCAGGAAAGGAGTCAGGAATGCCAGGAATGTTGTTTGGGGGAATGGAGCCTTACCAAACTAGGCAGCAGAAGGTCATTTGCTGTCTGATTGAAATGCTCACCTTCAGAAAGGATGTCAAAGCTGACAAAGAGGCAGCAGCTGTCAAAAAATTGCTCTTCACGCGCCAGCTTACTGAACTCAGCACTCAGTGACATGGCAGGGAGAAATCTGAGCCAGGTGACCCGCAGGAAACACCTCCCTGGAGCTCAGCTCTGCTCCAGGGACCAGCAGGGAACATTTCCCACTGCTAATTATGCCCAGCCATCTCCAGCTCCGCTATTACAGCTCCATCCTGCAGCCCCAGGGCCACGGGATGGATTCATCCTGATGGGATTCACCCTGCATCCCCAGGGCCACGGGATGGATTCATCCTGATGGGATTCACCCTGCAGCCCCAGGGACACGGGATGGATTCATCCTGATGGGATTCACCCTGCAGCCCCAGGGACACGGGATGGATTCATCCTCATGGGATTCATCCTGCAGCCCCAGGGCCACAGGATGGATCCATCCTGCAGCCCCAGGGCCATGGGATGGGTTCATCCTGATGGGATTCACCCTGCAGCCCCAGGGCCACGGGATGGATCCATCCTGATGGGAT
>VWZD01002880.1:41337-72938 GCA_013396695.1 Sakesphorus luctuosus
GGGAGCTGAGGAGGGATGGGGAGGGATGAGGAGGGATGGGGAGGGATGAGAAGGGCACAGGGCTGAGGGGAGCTGAGGAGGGATGGGGAGGGATGAGGGAAACTGAGGAGGGATGGAGAGGGATGGGGAGGGATAAGGAGGGATGGGGAGAGATAAGGAGGGATGAGAAGGGCACAGGGATGAGGGGAGCTGAGGAGGAATGAGGAGGGCACAGGGCTGAGGGGAGCTGAGAAGGGGTGAGGAAACAGGGAGGCTGAGAAGACATGAGGAGGAGGGATGAAAAAGGCACAGGAAGGATGAGGAGGACTGAGGAGGGTTGAGGAGGGCTGCAAAAAGCTGAGGAGGGCTGAAGGATGCTAAGGAGGGCTGAGGAGAGACAAGGAGGGCTGAGGAGAGAAAAGAAGGGCTAAGGAGAGACAAGGAGGGCTGAGCATAGACAAGGAGGGCTGAGCAGAGAAAAGGAGGGCTGAGCAGAGACAAGGAGCTCATAAAAAGGCCATCCACCTTCAGCCCCCACTGCCCTGCAGGGCTGGCTCAGTGGGATGCTCATGATGGTGGGCAAAGGGACCTTTCCCTCAAAACATGGTCACAAGGAGCATGTTGCTATGTCACAAAACATAGGATCATGGAATATCCTGAGCTGGAAGGGATCCCCAAGGACCATCCAGTCCATGCCCTGGTCCTGCACAGGCACCCCAACAATCCCACCCTGTCCCTGTCCCATTGTTCCAGCCTTCCTGGAGCTCTGGCAGCCTTGGGGCTGTGCCCACTGCCCTGGGGAGCCTGGTCAGTGCTCATTACCCTCCAGGAGAAGAACCTTTCCCTGAGATCCAACCCAACCCTCCCTGGGGAGCCTGGGCAGTGCTCATTACCCCCTGGGAGAAGAACCTTTCTCTGATATTCAACCCAACCCTCCCTGGCACAGCTCCAGGGACCGGTGCTGCCCACCATTAACCTCCCCCTGTTTTTCAGCTTCCTGGACACAATCCCAGGCAGCACTGGCTGAGTCGAGGGCTGGTGTTCAGTGCAGGGCTGAGCAGTGCTTGGACTGAAGCGATTCTGTAACAGCACAGGGCCATCTTTCCTGAAGGGAGAGCCCCAAACAAGGGCTGGTTTGTGAGCCGCTCACAACACTCCTCTCCCTCAAGTGCTGCTCTCCTCTCCCATATGGCTCTGCATGGCAGACAGATGCCCTCGGAGAGGGGCTGCCAGCAGCAGGAGGGCTGGAGCAGAGCCTGCCTCCCCTCCTTGCTCAGACCTCGCTTTGCTCAGACCAGGCTTTGCCTGGCGCAGCCACACACACAAGGGTGTCCTTCCTGAAGGTGGGTCTTGGCTTATCTCTTGAGTCATCCAGGTCTTGAACTATCTCCCTGTCAGTTCTGGGCAATTCATCAAGTTTTACAATAACATCCTGGAAAAAGGAAGCGCCACCGTCCCGTGTTTGTTTGACCACAGGGAGATGCTGTCCTGATTCACGCAGGAGAATCCCAAACACGACATTTCCAAACTCACTGCTGATAGTCTTGATTTTGTTGTGATGTGTCATATCTTTAGCTGGTCAAATTACTCATCTCTAATGAATTTCCCAAAGAATCAGTTTCTGTTTGGAAATCATGAGCAAAACACTGAAATTTGCAGCATATGCCTTGTTTGTAAAGCCTTGGAGCAGACAGCTTTCCACGTCTCTGTTTTTAAATTTAAAGTTAATCTCAGCTCTTCTGCAGTCTCCATCCAACCCTAACCCTGCTGCTTTGGCTAATGGGGAATGTCCACTTAACTGTTGATCTCACAATAAAACCTAAATAGTATCAAAGAGCCCCAATTTACCTCATAGGAACTAACCAGGCAGGACAAATTTGGGTTGGTTTCTCCTGTGGGAGTGAAATTAAATTCCCATTTCTCACAGAGCACTTCTGTGGGCACAGGTTGCAGAGCTCTAAAGCAGGAGGGCATTTCTACTTGGCTTAGCAAACCCTTCTTATTCCTGAATCACAGAATGAGAGACTATTCTTAGTTGGAAGGACCCACAAGGATCATCGAGTCCAACTCTTCAGTCAGTGCCCACACAGGGGATTGAACCCATGACCTTGGCATTGTTACAGCCAAGTTTGAACCAACTGAGCTGATCTCAGGGTGTTTTAGTGAGCACTGGGACATCTTCACCTCACCACAAACACAAGGAAAATGAAGACATGGTCAAAGACATGCTTGGACCTGGGATTCTGTGAAGCACCACCCCTGTGAGTGAATATTTTTTGGAGTTATGAGCTACCAACTGGATTGACCTCCATTTCTGCTCCTGGAAGGAGAATTTCCCAAGGAACAGCCCAAAACTGGGGACATTCAGGATGCAGAAGAGCCACATTCAGATCCAAACCTGAGCCACGGCACATTCCCTGCAGTTTTTAGCACAGGAAGAACCTCAGGTCTTCTCCAAAGGGCAGAAAATCCCGTTTTTTTCTGCCCTCCACTCCACTGAAACACGTGGCAGCCTCATGGGCAGTGGAAGGTGGGTTAGAGCTCTGGAGGTCCAGCTCTGCCTGTGTGAGTCCAACATACCAACTGAGGAGTATCTGTGGAATACAAGGAGAGAAGAAGACGGGGTTGAAAGAGCTCTTTGTTCATCCTGAGTGGGAGCTGGGTGTGAACATCTGCTCCCGATCCGTTCCTCGGGCACCTTCCTCCAGATGGACACAAGATGCACCGAAGCCGGCGCTGATGCCGCTCATTCCTTGGTGGCTTTGGCCAAACCTTGGAGCAGGGATTGGTGCTCCAGGCCCCACACACGAGGGCTGGGGGAGACATCTCCCTCGCACAGCTCGCACGGAAAATCTGCCCTCATCCAGCTATGTGAGGAATGTGGAAACTTTAACGCACAAGAAACACTTACTCATCATGAGCAGAGAGCTTGCATCACCCTTCCCAGTGATATCATGTTCCCAAGATTGCTCTGCTCCTTCCCAGAGGCTTCCAGGATTTCAGGGTGCCCTGCAGTGCTTTGGGCACTGGTGACAATCAGTAAAGCAATTCCTGCCTGATCAGAAACCGCTGGCTTGTTGTCATTCCTTGGGGAAGCTGTTTCAGATCTGTTAATCCCCATAAAACTATTATTCATGTCATACTCTTGAGTTTAATTCCTTCTCCCATATCTTGATAACGAGGGGGATAACACGGTGGGGGTTGGCGCTTCCATCGCTGTTGTTCACACGCAGTCTGGGTTTTGATTTATAAGGCAGAGGTTTGTGCTTTGCTGAGTTCACATTCCCCATTTTTCTCCAGATCTGATTCTAGACTTTCACAGTTTCTCCGCTTTCCATCCAAGAAAACATTATGTGTATATTAATAACATATATACGATCTATTACTGGCATGGTAATGACTCCCAATCTGATATAAGATTTCATGGGAATATCAAAATACATTTTTCTCCTCTCACAAGTAATCTGCCTGAACACTTTCTATGACTATAATAAACCAGCTGAGAACAAGTGCTTTTAGTTTCAGAATAAGTGCTTCGTGATTTAAATCCAAAATTGCCCTCCAAATTTCTCTCCCTGCAATGCCAGCTCCTAAAGCATCCACGGAAAGTATGCAACATTATACATAAAACATGGACCTTACACATCCCACTCCTCCTCCTTTCTGTGTGCAGCTAAATGGGATGTGCATTAAAAGAACATTATTAAGGTTTAAGGTCAAGCATTTGTGGATTAGGAAATGCGTGTTTCCTGTGTGTCGGAAGCGTGGGCTCCCTCCTGACTACGTGGGGATAGTCATTAATTTCAGGATCCCGAGTTATTTTTTCCCAGATCCCATTCAGCCCACGGGGGTTTTATTGTCACCTTAACGAGCAGCTATTCAGAAACATCTGCATCTCTCCGCGGCCTCGTGTAATCCCTGTCTCATTTAGGGCCGCTATTCACAGCCTGCCTGTGAACACAGGCCCATTTGTTATCTCTTCTGCGGGGCTTATCAATGTCATATTCCAGTTCTTAACAGATGAAAAGAGATTAGTTCTCGCCGCTGCCTTGTGAGATGACATGATCCGACCGGCCTGTTTGACAGGCGAGAAGCGCTGAGGTCACAAGTCCCCGCTAATTCTCCTCCATTCCCAACCCCTAAAACGTTATGCAGATGTTGAAAACAGAGCTCCTACTTCTCTCCTGCCCAGCCATGAGGGGTTAGACTTCAAATCACAGCCCACAGTGGCTGTGGAGGGAATTCTCACTTCAGGAAAAATAGGGTTTAAGTAATTCGACTGCCACGCGTGGCTCAGCCCCTGCCAAGGCACCAGAGCTTTGCCTGCCAAAAACCAAACCCCAATTTCCTTCGGCTCCAGTGAGGGTTTAAAACTGGTGATGGCAGGGTGAGAATAAGCATCTCCTGTTTCGTGATGTTGGTGTAATAATATGCAGGAACATCGGCATGAAAATCAATGCTAATTAGCTGTGAACTGAAAACAAAATGAAGCTTGACACTCTTATAATCCGTATTTTGGCATTTAGAAATCTGTCTGTAGCTACACGACTGAGAGAGAACTGAATAAATTCATAAAATTAGTTCAAGACAAGTGACTCCCTCACCTGACTGACAGGTCGTTGGGTGCTCCAACTTGGATGGGATATAAAGCTCAGCTATTCCAAGCTTCAGGAGCTGAGGGCAAAGCTTTAACTAAGTTACAAATACTCTAAAATGTTTTTTAAAGCCTTTAATAATTAAGGCAGGATATTAAGATGGAGAACAAGGTATTTGAAAGTACTGGCTGCAGTGTAATTACTCACATGCTCTCAGGAATGCCATCTCTCATGCCAGCCCCGTGCTCTGTTAGGCAATGCCAGCAGCTCCTGGGATGGATCCACAGGGCTATTCCAAGGCATTTATCCACATGGCACCAGCAGAGTGGCAGGGGTGGTGTCCTCTCCCCTTTACTGAGGGATAACACGATGAATAAATGCTCCTTTCCCACCACACCACCCAGCTAAGGAGGCTCTGTAAAAGCCAGGAAATTATGAGGATTATTCACACATGAATCTGAATTCTCCCTCTGGAAAACCTTGATGTTTTGAGAACAGGAAAATGGGTCTTTTAGGAGCTGTAGAAATATTACCTGGGGCCACTTCTTGGAATCAGAGAATCCCAGAATGTTTTGAGGAGGAAGGGACCTCAAAGATCAGGTTGTTGCCATGGGCAGGGACACCTCCCACCAGCCCAGGTTGCTCCAGGCCCTGTCCAACCTGGCCTTGGACATTTCCAGGGATGGGGCAAGAGGATTCCTGCAAGGGCTCAGGTTCAGACACACCAGCTGTGCCTCGTGGCTGCTTGAACTGCTCCATTCTCCACCAGCTGGGGAATCACCTCAGATCAAAACTTCCCTGCAGCAGAACTTATTCCAGTTGGGTAAATCCATCTCAACCAGGAAAGCTCCTGGCTAAACACAGGGAAAGTATCTCATGGAAAGAGACACTCAGCAATAGGACAAGGGGGCACGGGGGGCTCAAGCTCTGCCAGGGCAAATTGAAGTTGGAGAGCAGAAAAAACTTCTTTGCAGAGAGAGTGCTCAGGGATTGGAATGGGCTGNCCGTTATGGGTGATTTGTTGGTGCTCCCAGGGAGGACAAACGGTGCATTGGGGTGTTCTGCCATCCATGGAGTCAGTGCAGCTCCAGGACCTCTCCTGCTGGTGGGTGGTGCTGTAGGGAACAGCCTCCAGTGAGCAGGAACGCTCAGGAGGAGCCAAAACCCAGCATTCTGAACCCACAGCTGTAACTTCAGCATTTGGTCTGAATTCCTGACGCTGTTGTGCATTCCTGGCTCGTAGGAAATCAGCACAAACGTCTCGGGAAGAACTTGTAGGATCAAAGCACCCAAGTCCTTAATCTGGGTGACAACATAGCATTGAATTTCAACAACAAGGAAGAGTCAGTCTGAGATTTACTTTTTCCAAAGCCTCACTGGAATTTGAAGAAACACCCAGAGCTGTGTTACATTGATGTGGGTCTGAACTCCAGTCTGGGCTGGGCTGAGCTAAAGATCCATGGAAATTTGGGGAGAAAATCCCATCGAATTTATCATGCCTTGCCTGGCAGCGAGTTGATTTCTAGACGTTGTGTGAGAATATCCTGCAGACAAAAAGATTTCCTTTTCAGTTCCTGGAGGTTAATTATGGAAATTCCTTATAGAGGATCAGCAGTGCCAGTTGCTGGGGAGACAGTAAAACTATTTGGTGGGAAATTCTAGCCTAGAGCTGCATAAAAATTTCCTGACTGGATGGGTTTCCATCCGAAAATATTGATATGCCAAAGGGCAATTGTTTTGCAGAACTCTTGGATTTCAGTGAAGTTTGGTATTAGAAACTCACTGAAATGAAATTCTCTGCTAAGGTTGCACTGTTGTGATTGAACATTTTTTTAATGAAACATTAAATTGGAAGTTTTGTTTATGATACAGTTTCTGGAAATATATAGGAAATGAGTAAACTTGGAACTTTTAGCCAAAGAATGGATTTAATTTCATTTCACAAGGAATTTTGAAATCGTTTAACTTTAATCCCATTTTGGGCTGGAAAAAAACAAGTCAAATTGTGTAACCCTCAATTCTCACCCAGCTCTGGCTGATCCCAGAGGGTGCTGGGGGCCAAGGGCAGGCTCTGGGAAGAGCTTCCAGGATTAGAAAGCACTGGATTAGGTCAGTGCTGCATGTTCTTACCCATTCCCTGAGTGCTGCACTTCCCGGGGCTCCCCTGAAGGCAAAGCAGCTTTAAAGAATTGCTGAAGAGCAGAAAACCCCCTGCAATAATAAATGTGGTTTTTTGGCTGCCCTACCACCGAGGTGGTTTCATTGTTCCAGGGAAGTTCAGAGTGTTTCTCCTCGCTCTGCTGCCGGCTGGGATTGTGCTCCCCACCCCTTCGTACCACCCCAAGCCTCAAATATTCAGTGAACTGGAGCTTTCCTGGCTGCACACACATACTTGTAATTCCTGCCCATGTGAATGAGTAACAGCAGCAGCACAGACCCTCAGAAACATAGCAAACATTTTTTTGGGGAGCCATTTGAAACTCTTAACACGCTTCAATGTTGATTTTATTGTTGTTTTCTGTCCCTCAGGCATGGCCTTTCCCACCATAAAGCGGCAGGGCCGAGTTCTGAGCTGAATTTCACCACTTGTGAGCCTGGTAGGTTTAGCTTTGAGGGTGACTAGTGCCAGGCTGGGATTAATCTGGCTCTGATCTGTGGAAAAACCTCAGGAATTTTGGGGAGGAAAAAGCAGGATGGCCATGGGCATCCATGTGGATAAACCACCCACTGGCTTGCTCTGAGTAGCAAGTAGAGGGGTTGTATGTACAGAGCCCAGAGCTCCTGTAAAGCAAATAACAGAGAGGAGAAACCCTCTGGGAGAAGCATTTTGCAGTGCCACACTGGGATTGGGGAGATACAAAGGCATCCATGGGACTGGGAAGCTCAAAAACAACAGCAAATGTTCAACCTTATTAAACTTCCAGTGGAAATGCAAACGCTGCTCCAGCAAGTCCTTGCCCCCAAATTTCTAATTAACTAAAACTGTCGAGGCAGCTCCTGCATGGCTGTGGCTGCTCTGGGAGGAGCTGCTCTCCAGGGCTCCCTGACTGAGGCTGCAACACAAAAATGAGGTTGAAAGGAGGCCCCTGGGTCCAACAGGACATTTCTGGGTCACGGCGGCCCTGGCCTCGATTTCTGACCCTGTGCCTGCAGCCAGTGAGATAAAAAACAGAGTTTTGCTCCCTGTTTCCAGAGGCTGTGGTGGGATGGGGAGGGAGGCAGCTTTTCCAGGATCTGGAGCTTGGAAAGAACTAAGATGGATGGGTGGGTGGGTGGATAGTTTGATGGATGGATGGATGGATGGATGGATGGATGGATGGATGGATGGATGGATGGGTGGGTGGATGGAAGGAAGAATGGCTGACTGGCTGGCTGGCTGGCTGGCTGGATGTTTGGATGGATGGATGGATGGATGGCATCATGCTGGGTGTCCCAGAGCCACCACAGCCATCCCACACTATGGCAAAGCCTCTCCCACCTCAGCAGCTCCTTAACCAGATTCTCCTGGAAAAGTGTGAACATCTGTGGGTCACACACACGCCTTGCCTCCCTTCTGAGCAAGGCAAATGCGAGGCTAATTAGGGAGGTGTTGGGTGCAGCAGGTTTCACACACTTTCCACCCTGAGATTTCCATAGGCAGGGAAAGTTCCTCGCTCTAATTAAATGACTCAGAAAGGACTAACTGGTCTTCTAACACATGTGCTCTTTGGGTTTGTCATTAGGTGTTTTCAAATGCATGATTCAAAGCTTGAAATATCTCCTTCCTACACTGCTGTTTAATAAATAAAGTGATTTTTTTTGGAAGGTCATGGAACACGAGGGCTGGTGGAGCAGCTTGTGATGTGTGTTGGAAAGGAAGGGTTGGAGGGATCCTGAGGGATGTTGCTGCTCCATCCCTTCACCTCCAAACCCTCACAAAGCAGCATGTAGGCAAGATGAGGGATCCAGGGATTTCTGTCCTTTGGGGAACAGCCTGGAAGCCAATGCAGGAGTGAGTGTAAATCTCTCCAAAACTCTCCTTGCCTATATTGGCTGCATTAAAAATTAATTACTTACCTCAGTTATTTCATCTCCAAGGCAAGACGGAGCAATAAGCCCCAATGCCTGTCCTCAGATAAAACCATGACATCAGCTCACACGGGGCGGTCTGGGAGCCTCCAGGAGCCTCAGGAATCCTGGAGCTGAGCTTTGCCTTTTGCATATTCCATGCTCAGCACATCCAGGTGAGCTGCTGCACACGCCTGGCCGGGCATTCGTGCACAGCTTGGATTTCAGCTGCAACATGTATTAGCAAAGTCAAAGGAAAGCCTCCTTTTTTCACCATAAAAGGTAGGGAGCGAAATTCCAGAGCTGAATTAACATGTCCTGCTGCTCCTCAAGTGTGGGAAAAGAATGTTGTGTCCTCCCACGTAGCTGCTTCCCAGCCCAGGTCTTCTTCTCTCCTTCCGACTTGTCCGTGCGAGTCCAACCCTCACTGCCAGGAGCCAACAATTAATTATAAGTGTATAATAACCTCTCATAAAGAATGGCACATGCAGAAGCCTGGGCTGGTTCTCCCAATGCTTCCAGAGCTTTTCTCTCACTGTGTTTTCCAAATTAATGGGAGTAGTCCTTAGTTTTCATGGTTCTGGGGGGACATCTGGCACAGGAGTCTCCTCTGACCTCCTGTCTAAAACATCATAATGGGGAAAAAGGAGTATCCAAGAGTGTTCCTGCCATGCTGGGAGGGCTGGAGGGATATTCCTGGTGGGAATGGGATGCCAGTGTAGGGTCAGCATCCCATGCCTGGGCTGGAGACACTGCACTGCTCCACAGTTTCATCCCTGTGAAAATCAGAAGGGGATGGACAGTAAATGTCCAAAAAAGGGGAATTGGGAACTGAGCTTTAGAAGAATGAGAAGGATGGTCTTGGAACAGTTTTCTCCTATGGAAATGAGGATGACAGAGAGAGAAATGCACTGACAAGAACTAGAAGCTAATTTTAGACACTGAAATAGGTACATTTTCAGCTTTCTGGAATCTTCTGGTTCAAGGAGAAAAGAGACTTGATCTGTTCCTGGCTCTCCTGCCAGTTTTCCAGCGGGATTTGGGGCAAGTCAGTTCCTGTCTCCGTGCCCCTTTCCTTATCTGAGCCTGGCAGGAACTCCCAGGCTCACAAGGGCACCAGGAGGGCGAACCCATTGCCCCCACCTCCAGAGGAGCTCTGGTGCCTCCTGGGATCCTGGAATTTGGCTGGAAAATGTGGTGGGTGCCTCTGCTCCCTCCCTGATGGCTCCTTGGGTGCTGCTGGCAGGAGATGGTGCCTCCTCCCTTTCCTTCCCGCTGCCTGGGAGGCTCCATGTTGGTCCCCAGGACAAGGAGGCACCAAACCCAAATGAGCTGATCCTGGCACTAAATCTTTTATCAGGGAGCATCCAGGGAACAAAGCCTGGGCTGGGGGGTTGNCTCCCTTCTGAGCAAGGCAAATGCGAGGCTAATTAGGGAGGTGTTGGGTGCAGCAGGTTTCACACACTTTCCACCCTGAGATTTCCATAGGCAGGGAAAGTTCCTCGCTCTAATTAAATGACTCAGAAAGGACTAACTGGTCTTCTAACACATGTGCTCTTTGGGTTTGTCATTAGGTGTTTTCAAATGCATGATTCAAAGCTTGAAATATCTCCTTCCTACACTGCTGTTTAATAAATAAAGTGATTTTTTTTGGAAGGTCATGGAACACGAGGGCTGGTGGAGCAGCTTGTGATGTGTGTTGGAAAGGAAGGGTTGGAGGGATCCTGAGGGATGTTGCTGCTCCATCCCTTCACCTCCAAACCCTCACAAAGCAGCATGTAGGCAAGATGAGGGATCCAGGGATTTCTGTCCTTTGGGGAACAGCCTGGAAGCCAATGCAGGAGTGAGTGTAAATCTCTCCAAAACTCTCCTTGCCTATATTGGCTGCATTAAAAATTAATTACTTACCTCAGTTATTTCATCTCCAAGGCAAGACGGAGCAATAAGCCCCAATGCCTGTCCTCAGATAAAACCATGACATCAGCTCACACGGGGCGGTCTGGGAGCCTCCAGGAGCCTCAGGAATCCTGGAGCTGAGCTTTGCCTTTTGCATATTCCATGCTCAGCACATCCAGGTGAGCTGCTGCACACGCCTGGCCGGGCATTCGTGCACAGCTTGGATTTCAGCTGCAACATGTATTAGCAAAGTCAAAGGAAAGCCTCCTTTTTTCACCATAAAAGGTAGGGAGCGAAATTCCAGAGCTGAATTAACATGTCCTGCTGCTCCTCAAGTGTGGGAAAAGAATGTTGTGTCCTCCCACGTAGCTGCTTCCCAGCCCAGGTCTTCTTCTCTCCTTCCGACTTGTCCGTGCGAGTCCAACCCTCACTGCCAGGAGCCAACAATTAATTATAAGTGTATAATAACCTCTCATAAAGAATGGCACATGCAGAAGCCTGGGCTGGTTCTCCCAATGCTTCCAGAGCTTTTCTCTCACTGTGTTTTCCAAATTAATGGGAGTAGTCCTTAGTTTTCATGGTTCTGGGGGGACATCTGGCACAGGAGTCTCCTCTGACCTTCTGTCTAAAACATCATAATGGGGAAAAAGGAGTATCCAAGAGTGTTCCTGCCATGCTGGGAGGGCTGGAGGGATATTCCTGGTGGGAATGGGATGCCAGTGTAGGGTCAGCATCCCATGCCTGGGCTGGAGACACTGCACTGCTCCACAGTTTCATCCCTGTGAAAATCAGAAGGGGATGGACAGTAAATGTCCAAAAAAGGGGAATTGGGAACTGAGCTTTAGAAGAATGAGAAGGATGGTCTTGGAACAGTTTTCTCCTATGGAAATGAGGATGACAGAGAGAGAAATGCACTGACAAGAACTAGAAGCTAATTTTAGACACTGAAATAGGTACATTTTCAGCTTTCTGGAATCTTCTGGTTCAAGGAGAAAAGAGACTTGATCTGTTCCTGGCTCTCCTGCCAGTTTTCCAGCGGGATTTGGGGCAAGTCAGTTCCTGTCTCCGTGCCCCTTTCCTTATCTGAGCCTGGCAGGAACTCCCAGGCTCACAAGGGCACCAGGAGGGCGAACCCATTGCCCCCACCTCCAGAGGAGCTCTGGTGCCTCCTGGGATCCTGGAATTTGGCTGGAAAATGTGGTGGGTGCCTCTGCTCCCTCCCTGATGGCTCCTTGGGTGCTGCTGGCAGGAGATGGTGCCTCCTCCCTTTCCTTCCCGCTGCCTGGGAGGCTCCATGTTGGTCCCCAGGACAAGGAGGCACCAAACCCAAATGAGCTGATCCTGGCACTAAATCTTTTATCAGGGAGCATCCAGGGAACAAAGCCTGGGCTGGGGGGTTGTGGTGCAAAGCAGGAAAACCAGGAGCTGCTTTTACAGAAGGAATGGCAGCTGGGCAAGGGCACCATCCACACCCTCTGGAGGGTCATGCCAGGCAGCACAGCCTGTCCCCTGGGCTTGGGCGAGGAGGGCAGCGGCATTTGCTGCCTGCCATCCTTTTCCCAGTGCCAGTTTAACCACACCTGGAGCTTGTGGGTGCTCCAGACAAGCCGGTTCACATCCCTGGCAGTTCCAAAGCCGCCGTGAATCAAGCGCAGAGAATTCCTCGTTTCCTCGATGGAGGATTCACACACTGTGTTAGTTTGGGCCACATTGATGTCCAGCCACCATGGAGGTGAGGAACTGCATCTTCTGGGGGTGGCAGCTTCCTGACCAACACCAGGGATGTCCCCTCGGGGTGGCAGTGCCACCAGCACGGCTGGGTCAGGAGCGCCAAAGGGCAGCACCAGGTTACCCCCTCCTGTGCCACAGCCTCTGAGCAGCTCAGCAGCAGCTCCTGATGGACAAACCTCTTGGCATCAAGTGACAATGGAATTACTGGAAAACCAGGAGGATTCTTCCTGTGTTAAATTCTACCTGTGCCAGGGCCTGAGCAGATGTGAGGGGGCTGCACTGGGTGATAAGAGCCCTCAGGACATGGCAATAGCTGAGGGCATTCCAGCTGAGCAGGGCTGGAGGTGGGGAAATCAGCTTTGCTTGTTGTGAAACTCTGTTCAAAGTATTCACAAAGGCATGAGGTTGCTTCATCTCTGGGGTTAAGGTCTCTCTGTCCCAGCAGTGGGGGCTGTCCAGGGAGCCCCCCTGTGCCATCCATCCCTTCCTGGGCAGAACATTCAGCTCCTGATTCATCTCCAGGAGCTGATGTTAATTAGCTGGCTCACAGGAGCAGCTCAGTTGCTGTTTTTAATGATGCCCCTGCAATGCCAAGAATGGAGGCACATCTCCTGGGGCCCCCTGTGCTCCAGAGACCTTTCAAACTTGCTCCTCAATCTCGCTCAGCCTTGTAAAAACCATTGTGGATTTTCACTGAGGGGTGAGAGGGGGGATTAATAAGGATGTGGAAAGCAAGTTGAGTGACTCCCATCCTCTCAAACTGACAGTCCATGGGGAAGACAGAAACCCTCAGGATCCCAGACTGCACCCCACCTGCCATGTGCTCACAGGGCACATAAACCCCAGGATTTGGGGATGAGAGGGGATTCTGCCCCTAGGAAAGCCCAAGCTTTGCCAGCACTGAGATGCTGGGACAAGCACTGGGTAGTGGGACATTTCACTGTCCCTGTGCTGGCCAGACTCCAGCCCTGGAGTAAAAAACTCATATTTATTTAAGAGACTCTCCCCCAAGTGCAACATAAGCAAGGAAAGAGGCCTGGGCCACGAGCCAGGGTGCTGGCAGGGGGATCCCTATGGCTCCTCTTCCTTCCTCTCCAGCAGGTGGGAATCCCCCTCCCAGCCCTCAAGCCCTTGACATCAGCACATTCCCAGCAGTGCTCCCGTGGGCACCTCGTTAGCTTTGCACTGAGCCACCCTTCAGCAAACAGGAGATAAGGAAATGAATGGCAGCAGGCCAGCCCACACAGATGCTGGGCTATTCTGAACTCCAGAAATGCTCTATGTGCTGGAGGAGGGACACCAGGATCTCCTACCCCCCCCAAAGTCCTTTGTAAAAGTTCCCTTTTTCTCCCTTTTTCCCAACGTTTTCCTGTGGCAATCCCATGTTGTGCCAACACCTTCACTGGAGGGACTCCAGGAACAAGGATGGGCCAAACCAAATATTTTGTGGAGAACTAAAGTGAGTCAAAGCTCCAGGGGGACAAGAAGAGCTTTTGTTTTATCAGAAAAGCAAACACCATCTTCAGGAGCAAAATGCTGTTTTCCCTCCTGGAAGAGCCTCACTGAAAATGAGGCCAATGCGGTTTTCATTTGCAACACTAATTTGATGAACTGCAGCGGGTTAATGGTATCACCGTATTTAATTAAAGCAGTCATTAGTCTTGCTGAGTCCTTCCTCCCTAGGAAGGGCCTGGTGCTTTGGAAGCACTGCCAACCTCCAGCACCAGAGCCTGGAGGTTTGGGTTGGAAGGGACCTTAAAGCCCATCCAGTGCCACCCCTGCCATGGGCAGGGACACCTCCCACCAGCCCAGGTGGCTCCAGCCTGTCCTTGGACACTCCCAGGGATGGATCCAGGGGCAGCCACAGCTTCTCTGCCCAACCTGTGCCAGGGCCTGCCCACCCTCCCACCCACCAATTCCTTCCCAATATCCCATCTAACTCTGCCCTCTGGCAGTGGGAAGCCATTCCCTGTGTCCTGCCCTTGTCCCAAGTGCCCCTCCAGCTCTCTCCAAGTGTGGGCCAGGATGGTTTTATGAGTTTTACCACCCCATCCACTTCTTTTGTTATCCACAGCTGATTTTTGAGTGCCACCAAAGCCCGATGGGCACTGGGGCTGTGAAGATGGTGTTGCTTGTCCCCTGAGAACTGAGACAGCAAATGACCATGGCCAACCCGTGGGGACACAGCCCCAAATGCCTGGAACAACCCAAACCCCTGGAACTGCCCCAAATCCTTGTTTCAGCCCCAGATTCCTGTTTCAGCCCCAAATCCCTGGCACAGCCTCAAATTCCTGGCACAACCCCAAATCCCTGGCACAGCCCCACCTTTTACCAGGTCAGAGTTTGCCCCAGACTGAGTCCAAAGCAGAGACCTGGTTGCCCACAGTGTTCTCTGGGTGCCACCAAGCTTGGGTTGGGAAGCCTGAGGTTCCACATCCAGCGCTCGTGGTGCTGGTGAGACACAGCAGGGACACGGCCACACGTCTGCAATTTCTCCTCATCTCTTCCCAAAGCTTTGGCACCAAAGAGGAGCCTGAGAACTCTGGAGGTCAGCTGAAGTGCAAAAAGCCCTGAGCAGCCATCCCAGCCACGGAGCTGATTTCCCTCCAGCCTCCAAACCAGCCAAATGCAGCGGCTGCCGTTGCTTTTCCCGGAACGCGTTTCCTGCAGGAAGATTCCAAGTGTGACGTGGAGCAGAACAGGAGTCACTGCTGGGCTTCCCTGGCACCACCTGTGTGTTCCCAGGCTCTGCACACCTCGTTGCTGAGCTGGCTGTCACCTCAGTGCCTCGGGGAGGACTTGGTGCCACGTGACTTCCATGTGCCATCTCCTCCAGGTGGAAGGGGAGCAGTGCTGGGAATGCTGATGGAAAGCTGAGAGACACCAGGAAATGTCCCTCTGTCAAACGTGGCAATGAGATCTCATCTCTGCATCCTCAAAATCCTTGGCTTGCTGCTCAGGCTCAGTTGGGCTTCTCCATCAAAGGTTGGACTTGATGATCTTGGAGGTTTTTCCCAAATTGTTGATTCTTGGGCAGGAATATTGTGCCATGCCCAGCTCTGACAGAGGTTCTGACCTGTGCAATCCTCAGTCCAATCCTGCTTGCAGATCAAAGCCTTTACCAACACTACTTTCTTTGCCTGGAAATGACACATTTCTCCCTTCTCTCGTTTGAATTATCTGTGTTAATTAAAGTAGGAAAAGAATAATAACCTGCTATAAATCCGTGTGAGATCCACCCAAGTTCCCCACCTCATGCCAGGGCAGCTGCTCCAGTGCTAATTCCCAGTGGGAATGCCTGCCAGGAAACCCTGGAGGGTGAGTAGCCTTGGTGGGTATCCCAACCACAGGGATCCTTCCCCAGGGACATTCTTTAATTCTCCTCCCCAAGTTTTCCCTTCCTGCCATTAAGCTGAGAAGCACCTTGTTATGTTAAGTGGATTTTCCTTTTTGTAGGCACAACACACCAGGCATTTCACTGACGTGGGGGAAGATGATCAGCTGTTTCAGTCTGTGTGACAAACAGCAGGGAGATCAGGACAGGTGACAGAGAAAAGGGCTGAGCTGTCGAGTTCACACAAGATTTCTTAGGAAGAAAAACATTTTGGAAGGGGTTCAACCCAAACAACTTCATAGCTGTTAATCTGTCTTTGATAATTTAGATTTACAAGAGTGTGGGGTGACAGGACGATGGCTTAGAGCTGAAAGAGAGGAAATTTGGATTGGATATTAGGAAAGGACTCTTTACTATAAAGGTGGGGAGGCCCTGGCACAGGTTGCCTGGAGAATCTGTGGCTGCCCCATCCCTGGAAGTGTCCAAGGCAAGACTGGATGGGGTTTGGAGCAACCTGGGCTGGTGGGAGGTGTCTCTGCCATGGCAGAGGATTTGAATTACATGATCTTTAAGGTTCCCCTTCCAACCCAAACCTTTCCATGATTTTAGGATTTACACACCCCTCAGCACGAACATGCTGGAGTTGTTTAGCCTGGAGAAGAGGAGGCTGAGAGGTGACCTCAGCACTGTCTGGAAGTGCCTGAAGGGAAGTTCTGGCCTGGTGGGGGTTGGTCTCTTCTCCCAGGCACTCAGCAATAGGACAAGGGGGCACGGGGGGCTCAAGCTCTGCCAGGGGAAATTGAAGTTGGAGAGCAGAAAAAACTTCTTTGCAGAGAGAGTGCTGAGGGATTGGAATGGGCTGCCCAGAGAGGGGGTGGATTCCCCATCCCTGGAGGTTTTTCAGCTGAGCTTGGCCGTGGCACTGAGTGCCATGATCTGGTAAAGGGACTGGAGTTGGCCCAAAGGTTGGACTTGATGATCTCGGAGGTCTTTTCCAACCCAATCCATTCTATCATTCTGTGATTCTATGCCTTCCTTTGGCTCAGCAGCCCTGACACAGAGCACCAGAGGATGCCACCCAGCCATGGTGCCATCCTGCCTTGTGCCCACGTGGCTCCCTGGATGCCAATCCACCAGCCCAGAAGGATTCTCCCTTCCAGCCCCTTCGCCTGCACATGGAACAAGGTTTCCCTTGTCACAGCCCGAGTCTGCCTTAGACATTCATGCATTTAAAGCACACACAGCCTTGTAATTAAATTCTGGAATATTTTAAGCCTTTGTAGTGATTGGAAGGTCTCGTAACTCAGCACAGCATATGCTGCTTTCATAGCAGGCTGTGTTGTGCCAGCTGCCTGCGTGGGCTGCCCGTACTACGGCCCTCCCCCCATCACTGAGAGCTCACCAGGGAGGGGCAGCAGCAGGGCAGGTGCCACACACAGCCCAGAGCCCCCTCTCTGCCCAGCAGCAAAATCCTGGGGGTTTCCCAGCAGGAATGCTGAGGTGAGATGGGGAAGATGTGAAGGCTGAGCCGCTCCAAGGGTTTAATGGGAACTCGGATGGGGCTGGCAGGAATCCTGCCATCTCCCAGGCTAGCGTAGGATCCTTTGCCATGGTTACACGAGCCAGGAAAGGAAAACCAAAGGTGGGGGAGACTCGAGTGTTATTCATTCCCTTTTTAAGCCCAGCCTGTTACCAAAGCCTGTTTCCAAAGCCGTGGGAGGAATGTTAACGGGCAGGAAGAGCTCGTGACTGGGAGCACCTGACCCGAGCTGGGACACACTCACCTCACCTTCCTCCTTGTGTTTCTGTTCCTGGGAAGAACCTCATCCTCCCCTGCCATCTGGGAAACATTGCTCCTTCTCTCCTTGCGTGCTGGTGAGCCTGCAAAGCTCAGCTTGAGCTTGGCTGCCCTCAAGGTGTGTGCTGGGAGAGGCTCCCTCCCAGGACCAGAGCCAGGGATGCTCCTGTGGGATGTCCTTGGAGTGGGTGGCTCAGGATGTCATTGGAATGGCAGAGCTGTGGTTCCTTCTGGGACCCCCAACCCACCTGCCATCGAGGTGATGTGTCCCAGAGCATGTGCCAGGGCCACAATTCAGGATAATCCTATGGAATAATATAATGAAAATATAAAGCATCCCCCAGGAACACAGCTCAGTGTGTGTGTGGCACGTTGGGTACCAGGCGAAGGTGTCCCCAAACATCCAGGTGTCCTCCCCCAGCACAGGGAACAGCCTCTCCCACACTGACAAGGAGAAACTCCCTGGTGTTAAAACACACAGAAAATTGCTGTGAAAGCGCCCGGGGCCGTGGGTGAGAGCTTTAAATAGAACTCCAAAAAGCACATCAAACCAAGCGACACTCCCCGGTGTCATCCCAAAGAGCCACCCCCTCGGCACGAGCCCTGGGAACTGCCTGGAGTCAGCCCGAGTGTTCACACCCTCCCACTCCGCATCCTTCACACTCCAGCCAGGCAGACCCGCAATCTTTTGTTCTCTCTCTCATAGCTGGGAAAAAAACCCTGTTCTGTTCCTCCTGGGTGGCAGCTGGTCCAGCCCCGAGGTGTTCGGGTCGCGGTGTCGCGTTTCAAGCGACATGTCACGAGATGGGCAGCACAACCCGGAGCCGCCGCCGCCTGATCGCGACACTCTCGCTGTGACATTTTCCCGGAGTTTCTCAGCAAACTTTGTAACCACTTTTTCGGTTGGATTTTTTTTTTTTTTTGGAACAGATCATTAACACCAAGCGGAAATCTGCGGGCTCCGGGCCAGGTTTCGTGACGCCTCCAGAAGCAACGCGGGGACAGCAGTTCAGTTTGTGCATCGAAACCCCCCCAAATTCGGGCAAAACTGATAAAACCTTCGAGCTCCCCTTTTCTTCTGGGTGGGAGAATCCCCAGGGATGCAGCTCGTCCCCGAATGACTCCTCTCACGGAGTCTCTCTGATGTGGGATTGCTGCCTGGGTGCAAATTGCGGCTCGGGAGGGCTGGGGAAGGCTCTGGAAGCACAAAACGCTGGATGTGCTGCCCGTGCCAACCCTGCCCGCTCCGAGGGGCTCCCACGAGTCTCAGCTTTCCCCAGGAGCATGTCTGGCTGCTAAGAAGGGGGAAAGAGGGAAAAAAAGGGCAAAAATTCTAGTACATTTCAGGGAATAAAGTGGAAAAACCCTTTTAGTGAGAGTAGGATCCAATTCAGAATCCCAGAATCCCAGACTATTCTGATTTGGGAGGGACCCACATGGATGATCAAGTCCAACTCTTCAGTCAATGCCCACACAGGGGATTGAACCCATGACCTTGGCATTGTTACAGCCAAGATTGAACCAACTGAGCTGATCTCAGGTCATGCTCTGGTGTAAAACCACAGGGGAGGAGGCAGAGCTGGGGCTCTGGGGAGCAGCAGCACTTGCTGCCCGTGCCCAGGGCATGAAGATCTGTGAGGAAGAGCTGCCAGCCTGGCATGAGGGTACCACAGTGTGCCCACAGCTCCCCCATGCCTTCCAGCAGCCTCTCTTCTGGTTTGCATCCCCAGCCCTCACCTTTAGATTCAAATTCGGCAGTAAATCAATATTTATTCCCTTTTTTTCCTGCTCAGGAAGCGCTCCTGGGATTTAAAATCTGAGTCTTGTTGCCCTGGGGAGTTCTGGCTGTGTGTCTGAGGCAGAGAAAAGCTGCAGGGAGGGCTGGGCAGATCTTCAAACACGGGTGTGTTTGTCTGCAGATCAGTGTCCCTGAAGGGTTTCGGTTTGTCCCCACCTCGATGCATCCCCTGGGGACTGAACCAGCCCTGGCTTGGCTGAGAGGCAGGAGGAGAGGAGCTGAATGCTACCAGCCCATATAATACATTCCTAAGTGGAATAAACCAAGCAATAAAATATTCCAGTCTGGTGTGACAATCCCTGGATTCAGAGCTCAGACTGGGTGGCTGAAGCGGGGAAAGTGGGATGGCATTGGCTGGCACTGGGCTGGGGGTGGGTGACAGCCCCTTGTGCCACGCCTCTGTGGGTGGGTGACAGCCCCTCGTGCCACCCCTGCTGTGGGTGTGTGACAGCCCCTCCTGCCACCCCTCTGTGCCTGCTTGGAGCTTCCAGGACAAGCCTTTGCAGGGATAAAGCAGCTGGAAGGAACACTACACATACATATTTATGTACAGGCTTACAACCTCTTGCAAGAGCAGCATTCTCCTCATCTGCTTCATTAAATACCCTGCTGTCACCTTCTTTTTATTGCCTTTAGGAGTGTAAAACCAGAGGGGCCTGTGCTCAGCACTGCCTGGGCTTTGGGGTTGTGTGCACCTCCTTCCTGCCTGGTCTGGGGTCATACCCTTTCCCTCCTGCCTGGTCTGGGGTCATACCCTGCCCTCCTGCCTGGTCTGGGGTCATACCCTGCCCTCCTGCCTCGTATGGGGTTATACCCCGTGTCTTCCTTCCTGGTTTGGGGTCATACCCCTGCCCTCCTGCCTGGTATGGGGTCATACCCTGCCCTCCTGCCTCATATGGGGTCATACTCGTATCCTCCTGCCTGATATGGGGTCACACCCCTGCTCTTCTGCGTGGTCTGGGGTCATACACCATGTCCTCCTGCCTGGTCTGGGGTCATACCCGTGCTCTCCTGCCTGATATGGGGTCATACCTGTGCCCTGCTGCGTGGTCTGGGGTTATACCCCGTGTCCTCCTGCCTGGTATGGGGTCATACCCCTGCCCTCCTGTCTGGTCTGGGGTCATACCCCTGCCCTCTTGCCCCAGATTTGGGTGAATTGGCTCCTGCATCCCCAAATCCATCACATCCCCTTGGTCCCAGCCCTCCTCACCCCCAGCCCTCCTCATGCCTCCCCAGCCAGCAGGGATGTGCTGCTTCCTCACTAACACATTTGGAGAGGGTGGAAAATGCTCTGGCTGTTTTATTTCCCACCTTGCAGGACTATGGACTTTGACCCATGTTGCTCCACTTCAGTCAGTCTTTGAGCTGAGGGTCCTTTTAAACTGCACCTTCTGAGCACAAAACCTGAGTGCTCTGCTCAGAGTCTCCTCTTTAAACAGCAAGAGTTGGAGAAGGAAGATACAATTCCAACCCTGTGCCCTTCCCTTTCTCTGCAGCCCTTTGTGCATTTTGCACCCACCCCAAATTATTCATGGATTTGGCATCTTTGCCATGTTGGCTTTATGATGAACTCATAAAACATAAATATTCTGTGTTCCAAAGGGATTTTTATTGTGTGGTTCCAGGACACTTCATTTGCCTTTCTCAGCAGAGGGAAGTGCCTGGAAAGGGATGTGCAGGGGGTGGGGTCAGTGGAGGACAGAGATCATAGAATCACAGAATCACAGAATGGATTGGGTTGGGAAAGACCTCTGAGATCAGCAAGTCCAACCCTTGTATGTGGCCCCTGGTGCTGCAGCATCACCATCAGAGCAGCCCCTCGGTCAGTAAACTGAGTTTTGTCTTTTTTTTAATGTACTTAACGCCTCTTTTTTGTTTGCAGATAGTTTTAATAGCCAGGAAGTTTAATGAGGAGCCATCAAAGTGTAACTGCAGGACATTCAGAGGGCAGGGACAGGAACCAGGAGGACCCCTTGGCCAGGACAGCAGCACGTGAGGTGAAGGAAAATGCCTGGGAGGAAAATAAGGGCAGAAAATGAGAATGGGTGACTTAAGGCAGGGCGTGTTCACCAAATGTAAGGGAGGAAATGCTGACAGGGCTTTTTTTTTGCTCTGGAAATGAAGCTGAATATGATCTAAGTGTTTTCCAAAGGATACATGTGCATTCAGACAAGCTGCTTGGATGAGAAATGCTCCCAGGGTTGCCGGGGTGGGGAAGGTGGGGTGGGATGGCTTGGGCACTCCCGAGGGGCTCAGCTTCCCTTGGGATGGGGAGGGAGGCTCAGTGGGGAGAAAAAGGCAGGAATCACACTGGGGGCTCCTTCAGGCTGTGGCAGATGGAGCTGCAGGGGCTGCAGATGCTCCATGAGTAAAGTGAACAATCTGTGGAGAGAAAGGACTTCACCCAACAAGCCCATGAGGTTTGCAGTGAAGACCTTTTATTACACACAGCACAGTTTATATAGGGTTAAAGCTACAGATTATTGGCTAAGTTGGGTCTCACACCATCAGGCCACAACATTTAATTGGTTAAAATCCGTATCTCACAGGTCCAATGTTTCTATGAACTCATCCTCGATGTTTTCAGGTGCACCTCAGGAGTCTTGTGTGAAAGTCGAGGTGTTCTCATGAGACACTTCTGGGGAGTCACTGAGAACTCCCAGGGAGTGTTTCTCCCCTAAAGATCAACACCAGGTGTGTGTCCTTGCTGCCTGTTACCTGAAATCTGCTCCAGTCTCACNCCTGTTGCCTGAAATCTGCTCCAGTCTCACGGAGTTAATCCAGGCTGGGTCGTTCATAAGCCCATTTTCTGAAAGAAACCCCTCAACACACATGTGAGTTATGAGTTGGAATGTGCTGCAGGGCTGAGTTTGCTCTGAGCACCAAGGCTGGAGCAGGAATGATCCCCCAGTAAAGAAATAAAGAAATAAATATCCGGTGGAAGAACTGGACACCACACACAGACTGGTGTGATTGAGTGAATGGCCCCCATTATTACACACAGCACAGTTTATATAGGGTTAAAGCTACATTCTATTGGCTACATTGAGTCTCACACCATCAGGCCACAACCTTTAATTGGTTAAAATCCATATCTCACAGGTCCAATGTTTCTATGAACTCATCCTCGATGTTTTCAGGTGCACCTCAGGAGTCTTGTGTGCAGGTCGAGGTGTTCTCATGAGACACTTCTGGGGAGTCACTGAGAACTCCCAGGGAATGTTTCTCCCCTAAAGATCAACACCAGGTGTGTGTCCTTGCTGCCTGTTACCTGAAATCTGCTCCAGTCTCACAGAGTTAATCCAGGCTGGGTCGTTCATAAGCCCATTTTCTGATAGAAAGCATCCCAACACATGAGGGCAGGGCTGTGGGATGGGGGCAGAGGGAAACCTGGAGCCTCCTGTCCACAGCAAAGTCCTCTGGCAGTGACAATGAGCAAAAGCATTTCAATGATGTTCCTCAAACCACCTCAAAACGTTTCCCAGGCTGGAGCAAGGCTGGCCAGGCTGCCACAAACTCCTCTGAGATGGGAAGCTGCCCTTGTGCCGGGCACTGTGCCAGGCAAACCTGCTTCCTTTGCTGGCCCAGCAAATTCCTACCCCGACACACAAAGAGGATGCTCCCAAATTAAACTCAGAGGCATCGCTTCCCCCTGTGCTGAGTGGAAAATGGAGCATTTTATCATCATCCTCTTGGAGATGGAGTCACTTCCGTGGGCTCTGAGCTCCCTGCTGGGGCTGCTGTCACCTTTTGTCACTCAGCCCGTGTGTCCTCAGAAATCCGGGCATGGGACACAGCCTGCTGTCTCTGGGCAGGCTCTGCTGAAGCCTCTGAAGTGTTTCCTGTGCCAGGTACACCTGGATACGAATTTTGGGGCTGTGGAAAACCGTTTCTCCTCCTGCCTCCACGGCATCATCCCCCCAGAGCAGCCACTGTGCTGGTCACGGGGAGGAAGGACTAAAAGTGCTTTTGGGGATGCTCCAAAATCCAGCTTGGTGTGTCCTGGGTGTCCCTCCCAAGCAGCAGCAGAGAATCACAGAATGATAGAATGGATTGGGTTGGAAAAGACCTCTGAGATCATCAAGTCCAACCCTTGGGCCAACTCCACTCCCTTTACCACATCATGGCACTCAGTGCCACGGCCAAGCTCAGCTGAAAAACCTCCAGGGATGGGGAATCCACCCCCTCTCTGGGCAGCCCATTCCAATCCCTCAGCACTCTCTCTGCAAAGAANACTCCCTTCTCCAGCCTCGTTGCTCTTCTCTGGCCCCGCTCCAGCCCCTCAATCTCTTGCCTCAACTCAGGGGCCCAGAACTCAACACAACACTCAAGGTGTGGCCTCCCCAAGGCAGAGTCCAGGGGAAGGCTCACTGCCCTGGGCCTGCTGGCCACGCTACTTTGGATCCAGGCCAGGAGCCCAGACACAGGACAGGATCTCAAAAGCCCCTGGGTTTGCAGCTCCATGAGCCCTGAGTCACTCCCAGGATGGGATGTTGGGTCCCCTGGTGCTGCCACTGCAGGTGTGACCCCAGAATCCCAGAAGATCCCAACCTGGAAGGGGCCCACAGGAACCATCAAACTCTTAAGGGAATGGCCCATATGGGGGTCAAACCCACAGCCTTGGCATTATTAGCACCATGTGCTCCCTGTGCCATCCTGTCTGTCCAAAATTGTCCCAAATCCATCGTGACCCAAACACCCCTGAGATGTGGAGCTCAGGAAGGAGCCCACGGTGGGAGTGGCACAGGAGAAGGTAAAAGTGCCACCATTGTTCACTTCCCTGGCCTTTTTTTTTCTGTTACGGATGAAAAATCCAGGCTCCTTCCAACTTCTCTGCATCTCCACTTCTGTGACCCCGAATCCTACTTTTTAAAATAACTGCCACACATGTTCAGTGTCCCAAAATAACAACCCAACCTACTTTAGCATCTCCCCTGCCAAAGGTGTCACCCTGCAGGGTGAGGAGCAGGATCTGTGCAGCAGGACATGCCTGGGGGTCACTCTGCTCCTCCAGCCACCTGCTGAGAAGGTGGAGCAATGAGTCTCTTTTCCCTGAGGATTAAAGCAGGAATTGGAGCTTGTCAGGAGCAGCATTTGGGTTTGTTTTGGGGACACACAATCAGGAGCTCAGCAACTTTTCCAAACCACAAAAGGAGCAAACTCTGTTCTTAATCCCCCAGGAATGGCTTGCCATGGAATTTCTGGGCTTTCTGCCTCCCACCCAGCAGTGATCCCCCTGTCCAGGCCCTGGAAAGGGTGACAAGCCCTCCAGGCCCATCTGCAGAGGGATGTGCCAAGGGGAGGTGAGTGCAGCAGAGTCTGATGGTCCTGCACGAGGTTTCACTGGCCTGGGACATCTGACTGGCATCACCTCCCTGGACATGGGGGATGCTGGACATGAACGTGGCTACAGGAAGCAGCTGGTGATGCTCATGGTCAGCCTGAGGTGTTCTGGGCAGAGATTTGGGGCTCCTTCCCTGTGCCCCAAACGGTGGCACCACCTTGGGCATGGTGATGAAACAGAGCCATGGACATCAGGGTTGGGTTGGATCTCAGGGAAAGGCTCTTCCCCCAGAGGGTGGTGGGCACTGACCAGGCTCCCCAGGGACAGTTGGGTTGGATTTTAGGGAAAGGTCCTTCCCCCAGAGGGTGGTGGGCACTGACCAGGCTCCCCAGGGAGGGTTGGGTTGGATCTCAGGGAAAGGTCCTTCCCCCAGAGGGTGGTGGGCACTGACCAGACTCCCCAGGGAGGGTTGGGTTGGATCTCAGGGAAAGGCTCTTCCCCCAGAGGGTGGTGGGCACTGACCAGGCTCCCCAGGGACAGTTGGGTTGGATTTTAGGGAAAGGTTCTTCCCCCAGAGAGTGGTGGGCACTGCCCAGGCTCCCCAGGGCAGTTGGCACAGCCCCAAGGCTGCCAGAGCTCCAGGAGGGTTTGGATGATCCTCTGGGGCACAGGGTGGGATTCTTGGGGATGATCCTGTGCAGGGCTGAGGGTTGGACTGGATGATCCTTGTGGGTCCCTTCCAACCCAGCCTATTCTGGGATTCTGGGATCAGGTTGCAATGATTACACCTCATTTTTCCTTCCTGCACTTGAACTCACATTTCTGGAGGTGAAAACACTCTTTGCTGAGCATTTTCAGGCCCTGCTGAGGTTTATGAGGCGTTTTCACCCAACCTGCAGGAAAGAAATGCAGCTTTGTGGAGAGGAGCAAAGGTGTTCCACCTCCAAGGATTGATGAGCATTTCCAGTTTATCCAGGTCACCTTTTTAATTCTCACCCAGCAAGGAAATTAATGAAGCTCCCGGAGTTGTTACTGCTAATTCACGACCTATTAAAGGCAATAAAGCTTCGAGGAAGCACAAGAGGTAGTTTGTTGAAGGGCAGAAGTTGATGGCTCTGAGTGGTTCATCTTGGGGATTTGGGCTCCCCTTTGGGAGAAGGGAATTCCAGGGTTTGATCCCTGCCCCAAGGACTGCTCCAGGTTTTGTTGGGGAATAGCATCTGTAATGATGACACCCGAGAAAGGTGGTGCTTGGGGAATTAAAATCCGACTTTATTTAAAAAACTGGAGGAAGGAAGGAGCTGTTACTGCCACGGAGGTAAAGGGAAAATGAGGGAGAAGTGGAGCAAAGGTGAGAGGAAGGTTAATTGAGCCTGGCTTTGTGAAGATAATGGGTTTCTTAGACAAAGGAAGTGCAGATTGCATCTCTCCGGACTCAGCAGAACAGGTTGCAGCGGTACAGGGAGGAGGTGGGACAAAAAGGGTGTTGAATGCAGGTAAGAAACTGGGAAGGGGCAGGTGACAACCAGAGGAGCCTTTCCCCCTTTTCCTTCAAGATCTTCGTGGATCATTAATGACCAACACAAGAGAAAAAAGTGTGGGGGTGGTGTTTGCCAGTGAAATCTGCTGGTGGCACCAATTTAGGGGGAACAGCAACAATTTGGAACTTTAAGGACTGAAATAATGGACTCGGGGTCTCAGGATGGAGACCTGAGATGTGGTGGGACTTCATGGGTTCAAAACGGTGAAGGGGGAGAGTTGTGCCTGGTCAGGGGGATGAAGAGCCCCCAGGACATGCCCAAGGATCTCAGTAGCCCTCCCTGAGATGCTGCACACAGCTCTGCTCTGGTGTGTTCAAAGAGGAGCTGCCCCAGTGCAGGACAGACTGCAGGGACTGGGTGCACTCAACCTGCCCAGATCCCAGCAAAGTCATGCAGAGAAAATGGGCCTCTTAAGGGCCAGACACCAGGCAGAGGCAGGAACTTTCCCAAGGCATGGACAAGTGGGAGAACACCCTGGGAACTGGAGGAACCCCTCAAGATCTGAAGTAAGAGCAGCAGTGAGGCTTCAGAGACCACAGCAGGGTTTTGGTGGCCACTGGGAAAGCCAAGAAGCCAACTCTGCTCAGCACAGGGGATGACTCCCAAGGAGACTGTTTGATGTGGTACCTGCAACAGCAGGAGAGTCCCTGATAAACCTGAGGATCCTTCAGGCTGGACCAGAAAAACCTGAGCTGTGGTTGGTGTGATCCCTGTGAGTGATAAGGAGCACACAGGGGGAGGAGGGAGCAGGAGGCTGAGATGTTGTCCAGGAGCTCTTTGTTCCCACGGTCAGTTGGGTACACCAAGATCACCACCAAGACATCTGAGTTGGTGTCTCTGAGTCTCCTGAAGTTGGGCACAGCCTCCCTCCTCCTCCTCCTTGTCCTTGTCCTCCTCCTCGTCCTCATCCTCCTCCTTGTCCTCGTCCTCCTCCTCCTTGTCCTCATCCTCATCCTTGTCCTTCTCCTCGTCCTCGACCTCCTCGTCCTCATCCTCCTCCTTGTCCTCCTCATCATCATCCTTGTCCTCCTCTTCATCCTCATCTTCCTCTTCCTCCTTGTCCTCCTCCTCCTGCTTGTCCTCCTCGTCCTTCTCCTCCTCCTCCTCCTCCTCCTCGTCCTTCTCCTCGTCCTCGTCCTCGTCCTCGTCCTCCTCCTCGTCCTCCTCCTCCTCCTNAGCACCAGCTAAGTGTTGAGTTTTACGTATCCCAGGTCTCAATCACTTTGTGGGTTTGGAGAGTGGGGAAAAAAACTGAAGAATTTCTTGGTGAGAAACTTCTGGTGATAACTTGATTTTCTCCATGTTTTTCTACAGCAGCAAATCAGAGCAGAGGAAATGAAGGGAGTGATTCTCACCCTCTGCTTCATTCTCATGAGACCCCACCTGTAGAGCTGCCTCCAACTCTGGGACAACCAGCATGAGGAGGATGTGGAGCTGCTGGAGAGAGTCCANTGGAGCCACCTGTGCTGGTGGGAGGTGTCCCTGCCCAAGGCAGGAGTGGCACTGGGTGGGCTTTGAGGTCCTTCCAACCCAGACAGTTTTGGGTTTCTCTGAACTTGGCACACCCTCCAAACCTTCGCCACTGGGTGACAGAAAACCACTCGGTGTTTTCCCTCCCTCAGACACATCAAAGTGCTCGATGGCCCGAGGGGTGTTTTGCCACAACCCTCTGTCCCTCCCCATGGGAGATGGAGTGGAAAAATAAACACCAGCCCCTTATTGAAATGCAAAGTCAAACGAAATCCTCCAGCTCCTCTCGGTCTCATTAGGAGGGCCTTCCATTTGGCAAATTAGGAGGAGCCAATCAAAAGCACGTTTGCAAAACACACATTAACAAATCAGTAACTGTAACAACAGCCATCCAAATAGCTTTTAATGGCTCCAAATTGAGTGCAGTGAATGCAGATCATACGGTGCTCAATTGGCTTTAGGAGGGAACTATAATTTCTGCATATTTATATCCCAGCAGCTGAGTTGCATCTCTCAATTTTTAAGCCTGTGGCTTTCAAACCACAATAATTCCAGCTCTGAAAACCCCTTTGATTCAGCCCAGAACAACAGTGGGCAAAGAGTCAGGAGAGGAGGAATCACAGCCCTAAATTTTTTTTTCAATGACTTGAAATTGTCGTGGGGATGGAAAGATTGAAGGGCTGAAGGAGTCAGGCAGAGAAGGGCTGGGCAGCAGCTCCGGGGATGCTGGATCCCATTCTGCTGGATCCCAGTTCTGTCGGATCCCAGTTCTGCTGTATCCCATTCTGCTGGATCTGTTTTGCTGGATCCCAATTTGCTGGATCCCAGTTCTGCTGGATCCCAGTTTTGCTGGATCCCAGTTCTGCTGGATCCTGTTTTGCTGGATTCCTCTTCTGCTGTACTCCAGTTTTGCTGGATCCCAGTTTTGCTGGATCTGTTTTGCTGGATCCCAGTTCTGCTGGATTCCCAGTTGTGCTGGATCCCCTTCTGCCGGATCCCAGTTTTGTTGGATCCCATTCTGCTGGATCCCAGTTCTGCTGGGCTCCAGTTCTGCTGGATCCCAGTTTTGCTTCATCCCAGTTCTGCTGGATCCTGTTCTGCTGGATCCCAGTTTTGTTGGATCTCAATTGTGCTGGATCCCAGTTCTGCTAGATCCCAGTTTTGCTGGATCCCAGTTTTGCTGGATCCCAGTCCTGCTGGATCCCAGTCCTGCTGGATCTGTTTTGCTGGATCCCAATTTGCTCGATCCCAGTTCTACAGGATCCCAGTCCTGCTGGATCCCAATTTGCTGGATGCCGGTTCTGCTGCATCCCAGTTTTCCTGGCTCTGCTCTCCTCTCCCCACAGGGGCCCATCCCTGGGAGATGGGTGGGCTGGGTGGGCTGGTTGTGGTCAGGGTGGTGCCAGGGTGACATGGTGAGACAGAGCTGCTCTTTGGCAGCCAAGGATCCCCTTTGGATGGGGGACAGGAGGCTCTGGGAGCAACGTCTCCAACTCAACCCCCCAGCAGGTTCTGGAGATGCAGCAGCAAGGGAAGGACCTCAGGCTGCTCCCACCAGAGGAGGCTCCTGCCCCCACATCTCCCAAAGGCACTGCGGGCTTGGGGGGACTTGGAGGTAAATAAATCTTCATAAACACATTGCTTGGTGCCTCCCAGAGCCAGGGGTGCTCCCAGGAAGAGGGAGGATGGAGTGAGAGACTGGGAGGAGGCTGGAAGAGCCCCTGTTGCCACCATAAGATACCTGAGTCCATGCTCAGATCAAACAACACCCAAGAGTTGGACTAAGGAGAAGGTTCCTGCATGTATTTGAAGGCTGAAATAAATACATTTAAATTAAAAAAACCCACTTGGCTGTTATGTTTGTCACAGCAGAAACAACACTGAGTATTCCCCAAAGCATTCTCCTGCTTCCTTGCATAGCCTGACCTGGAATAACAACCCTATCAATGATTTTAAATTAAGATACAGACACTGCCACACTGGGTTAGTGGAGCGCACAGACTACCCTTTAATTTGGAATGAGGAGATAAGCCAAGGCTCTGAATATTAACAGACCTCCAGGGGGAAAGGACTCCCACAAGAGCAAAGAAATGGCCAAATTAGTGCAGCAAGGCAGGGCCTGGCTCGGGGCAAAGTTATCTGGGAGATGGACCACGAGGTCGTGGTCTTGGCCAGCAGCTTGGCCCAGGTGGGAAGAGCTTGTCCACAGAGCTGCCCAACCCTTGGTGGCCTCCTCTGTGATAAACTCTTGTGGGTTTTATTATAAATAATCCATATCCATCCAGCCCATAGACCCCTCAGGGCAGATTCAAGCAGGTCCCATATATCCCACTCTCCTGGGGATGGAGAAGACATCGAGGAGAAGCTCTCCCAGCATTTCCCCACACCAGTGGGGGGGAATCCTCCTCCCAGGGTCCTGCCAGAAGCCCAAGAAGAAATATCCTTGGGATACCCCCCCAAACACAGCCCGTTGCTCCAGCTCTCGAGGAGAAAGGCGTTTGACAACATTAGACTTGAAGCTCCACAAGGGAGGAAAGAAACCCCTCCCATCCTGCTGTCGAGCAGATTCGGGAGCGCATGATGAGGAGCCGAGTCAAAATATTAGGAGTGTTGCATTATGTGACCCACTCCCTCTGCCAGACTGGGAGCTGGAGGTGTGAAACGCTCTGTCTGCTCATGCAGATTAGGGGGAGAATGGGAATGTTGTCCTGAGGAGCTGAGGCAGCAGGGATGGGGCTGACACAGGTGGTGAGGGGTCCCAGGAGGTAGCACAGGGAGCAACCTGAGACCTGTGGGCTTTGCATAGAATGATAGAATGGATTGGGTTGGAAAAGCCCTCCGAGATCATCAAGTCCAACCCTTGGGCCAACTCCAGTCCCTTTACCAGATCATGGCACTCAGTGCCACGGCCAAGCTCAGCTGAAAAACCTCCAGGGATGGGGAATCCACCCCCTCTCTGGGCAGCCCATTCCAATGCCTCAGCACTCTCTCTGCAAAGAAGTTCTTTCTGATCTCCAACCTAAATCTCCCCTGGCAGAGCTTGAGCCCCCTGTGCCCTCTTGTCCTACTCTTGGTTGCCTGGGAGAAGAGACCAACCCCCACCTGGCCACAACTTCCCTTCAGGCACTTCCAGACAGTGCTGAGGTCACCTCTCAGCCTCCTCTTCTCCAGCACAAACACCCCCAGCTCCCTCAGCCTCTCCCCACAGCACTTGTGCTCCACTCCCTTCTCCAGCCTCGTTGCTCTTCTCTGGCCCCGCTCCAGCCCCTCAATCTCTTGCCTCAACTCAGGGGCCCACAACTCAACACAACACTCAAGGTGTGGCCTCCCCAAGGCAGAGGCCAGGGGAAGGCTCACTGCCCTGGGCCTGCTGGCCACGCTACTTTGGATCCAGGCCAGGAGCCCATTGGCCTTCTTGGCCACCTGGCCACACTCTTGGCTCCTCTTGAGCTTCCTGTCCCTCAGTCCCCCCAGGTCCCTTTCTGCCTGGCTGCTCTCCAGCCACTCTGTGCCCAGCCTGGAGCGCTGCAGGGCTTGGGGTGGCCAAAGGGCAGGACCTGCACTTGGCCTTGTTGAACTTCATCCCATTGGGATCAGCCCATCCCTCCAGTCTCTCCAGGTCCCTATATATTCCTTGATAACATCAAAAAAATTGCACCCAGTTGAACAAATACCGATTGCAGTGGGACAGAGTCCAAAAGCTGAGCAGGAGGAACAATTAGCCCATCACTAATTAGCCCCTGTCCCAGGGGGGACTCTGCTCTGCCCACATTTATGGCTGGGATAAGAGCACAATCCCCCCATCCCTGGGCCAGCCAGACCCCTGAGCCTCAGCCCTGAATCCCTGGGAAGGGAGTTCTCTGAGCTGTCACCATTCATCACCTCTCCAGGAGAGATCCCTCCAACTTGGTTTGGTTTGGTATTTTAACGAGTTCTCAGAGAAGAAAAAAATAGAGGAAAAGTAGAAAAAAAATAAAAATGAGGGTGAGGTAATCAGGTCCTTCTGTCTGATTGTATTGTCTTTAAGTTGCAGCACAGCAACTGGTTCTGCTGTGACATTTATATGTAGATATAAATAGAGAGGGGGAAACAACACTGCAAATACACAAATATGCACACACATAAATA
>VWZD01002885.1:6146-34263 GCA_013396695.1 Sakesphorus luctuosus
GCCTCCCCAAGGCAGAGTCCAGGGGAAGGCTCACTGCCCTGGGCCTGCTGGCCACGCTACTTTGGATCCATGCCAGGAGCCCATTGGCCTTCTTGGCCACCTGGCCACACTCTTGGCTCCTCTTGAGCTTCCTGTCCCTCAGTCCCCCCAGGTCCCTTTCTGCCTGGCTGCTCTCCACCCACTCTGTGCCCAGCCTGGAGTGCTGCAGGGCTTGGGGTGGCCAAAGGGCAGCACCTGCACTTGGCCTTGTTCAACTCCATCCCATTGCAATCAGCCCATCTCTCCAGTCTCTCCAGATCCCTCTGCAGAGCCCTCCTTCCTTCCAGCACCTCGACACTCCCTCCCAACTTGGTGTCATCAGCAAACTCTCAACCAAATGTGCTGTTACAAAATCACAAATGAAGAAACCTGAAATACTGAGACATGAAGACATGCAAGAAGTTTGCTCGTCTGCATTCCTTCCTGCCCAGCAGACATTGGGCGTTACATGAAGGAGAAGGGGAAATGAAGCAAAGAATGCAATAAAAAGTGCAAAGTGCTGTGGAAATTCTCCTGGTTCCACCGTCTAAATGTTATTTCATTGACTCCTTCAGTGCTCTGTGGTAAATGTAAAGGAAATTTCAAATCACCAAGACCATTCAGACTTTAAAACAGCACAACAAAATCACAACAAAACAAGTGAGGAGTGATCAAGGTACCAGCCTGAGCCTCTGTACGTACAATAGATGAACAACAATGACGGGCTCTCCTTGCCTAGAGGCTTTCCAGCCTAATACCTCACATATTTGGTGAGTTGTACTGGGAAATAAGCCCCCTCTGTGACAATCATTCCCTGCAGAGAGTTATTGAAACAGAACAGTGTTTGAGAGGCTCCGTTAGGAAGTAACCACAGTTATATTTGTATTGCACGCATTGATTACTTTGTAAACCGATGAGCTCCGACTGCAGAGAAACACCAGCACTGAAGCCATGCAAAATGAGACAAAAAGGCCTAAAACACTATCCATTCTTTATTCTTTCTACACAGAAGGCCAAAGGGCAGATACAAAACTAAATAAAATGTAAAATGCTGCAGGAAGTGATCATATTTTGAAATCACTGCCACAATCACTGACATCAGACATGCACAGGCAAGTGTATTCCCATTAGCAAAGATATTCAGAAACAGGTGAGGAAATTATTTAAATAACCTCCATACTTAAAGGGTGAGGGTTTAATCAAGTGAACCACGCACAGTATCACTATAAACCATCAATAAAGTTGAGTCTCACTGGTCAGAGGCACTTAAAGAAACATCTATTCCGTGACATGCCCCTTAGTGGATCATGGGAAAGGTGATGGTGCTGCTCCCACTGTGCCTGCCCCTCTCTGAGCACAGCCTGGAACAGAGGCCAGAGGAGGAATCAGCTTCCAAATGATCCTGAGAAAGTCTGTTCAGTTCTGAAGTCACAGCTGTACAACTGAAGTTGAAAGAATACTCGTCACATCACTAAGCTTTTTGGGGTGGGTTTTCCCTGCCTTTGTTTTCGTACCCAAAGACAGACCAATATTTTCTAACAGCTGAAAATTGCATTGAAGTTTGTGATCTTGAGTAGAAAGAAAAGGAATCTATAAAAGAAAAAGGGCAAAGAATTTTCTTTATACTTTCATTTCCAAGAGGTCCTACTCCTGCTGTAGGCACATTGGCATTTTCTTTCTTATTTAAAGAATGCAATTGACTGTAGAACATCAGCAACCTCATAAGGCAATAAAAACATCCTGTGGAAAAGGCAAGCTGTTTGCAAACACACTGTAGTTCCCCCAGTGGGCTAGAATACGGTCAATATTTCATAGAAGTAGGACCAAGCATAACCTAAGCTATATCTGGAGATATTTTATATATATAATTATTTTTAAAGGGTATATATACAGTGACAGGGCAAGGGGAAATGGCTTCCTACCAACAGAGAGGAAGTTTAGATTGGATATTAGGAAGGAATCCTTCCCTGGGAGGGTGGGCAGGCCCTGGCTCAGATTGCCCAAAGGAGCTGTGGCTGCCCCATCCCTGGGAGTGTCCCAGGCCAGGCTGGACAGGGCTTGGAGCAGCCTGGGATAGTGGGAGGTGTCCCTGCCCATGGCACGGGGTGGGATGGGATGATCTTCAACATCCCCTTCTAAGCCAAGGCACTCTGGTTCTGTGATTCCATGACATGTAGGTCTGGGTGCACAGACCCATCTCAGAATTACAATCCTAATTCCTTCTGAGAGAGCATCTACTCAGCTACAGCTTTCATGTGCATCAGGGAGTCTGATTGTACATCACAGAATCAGCACCTATTCAGCAAGGAAAACAGTCACTTTTAATTAGATAAAAAAAATAATAACTTTCCCCCCCCCAAGTTATTAAACATATGCAAGCTCCTAGAATATTCAACACAAACCAGGTACTAATTTCTCAATTTCTTTTCATCGGAATAATCACTGCCAATTTAGAATTTCCTCATTTCAGAGCATCCCAATTAAAATAATACAAGTTTATGACCCAAAGTTTACATCATAGCAAGCAGCCGTGTGTGTTCACAGTTCTTACACACAGTCCACACAGAACTCTCCATTCAGTTACGCTCAGACCCTCAGCCATGCAGCTCATTCCTAAATGCACTTGGAAATTCAGAACCACTTGCATTTTGCAGACAAATAGCATAACAAATAATGGTTCACCTTGAACTACCTTAACACAGGACTTCCAGCAGAAAGTTCAAGTCAGTCAAAAGCACTGACTGATCAATATATTTTAAAAGCACTAATAGCAGGAGTTTTGTATTTTAAACACCATTCCAGCCTGCAGTATGACTGGAATATTTGTTGGAGAACAGTCAAAGCATTGTGCCCATTCCACTTGGCTCATGTGTTCCAAAAACTATAGGATCCTGAGGGAGCTGGGGGTGTTTGTGCTGGAGAAGAGGAGGCTCAGAGGTGACCTCAGCACTGTCTGGAAGTGCCTGAAGGGAAGTTGTGGCCAGCTGGGGGTTGGTCTCTTCTCCCAGGCACTCAGCAATAGGACAAGGGGGCACGGGGGGCTCAAGCTCTGCCAGGGGAAATTGAAGTGGGAGAGCAGAAGAAACTTCTTTGCAGAGAGAGTGCTGAGGCATTGGAATGGGCTGCCCAGAGAGGGGGTGGATTCCCCATCCCTGGAGGTTTTTCAGCTGAGCTTGGCCGTGGCACTGAGTGCCATGATGTGGTAAAGGGACTGGAGTTGGCCCAAGGGTTGGACTTGATGATCTGGGAGGTCTTTTCCAACCCAGTCCATTCTATGATCCCTTTGCAACTGCACAATATTGTGTAAGTTCTCTGTTTCAAAAAGCAAAAGTTATTTGGCAATGTCTTGTGGTCCAGGACACGAACTACATTCCTGGGCAGGGTGTGTGAAGACAGTCAAACCAAATCAGTTTTATTCCCCATGTACACACAAACTTTAAAATGGATTTCTCTCTAACTGGGAAATATTTTTCTTTAAAAAAATTCATCAACTATCAATCTGAAGATCTCTCAAAGAAATCATGATAAAGTTACCAGATGGCTGCAAAAATAGATATTATGATGAATTTCTATATGTCTCCAATCTAAACAATCATTTCACATCCTGAAAATAAAATGGTGGCCCCTTATCTTGTTAAATGCAAAAAAGCTGTTGTATTCACTATATTTCTTCCAGCAAAGCCTGTCACATTTCATTAAACAATATAATACTGTGATGTGCTCAGTAATAAAAAAGCAATAAAATTTCATAGCTTAATTTCTTCTGGGGAGACACTCCTGATTTATGTAGCCTCTCCTACCAAAAGTGACACCTAATGGAGCACACAATTGATGTACATCAAGATGGCCAAATTGTTTGGTTTTAAGAACAGCTTATTTGTGTAAAGCTGTATCTTAAAACCAACAGTTCACTTAAGACCAAGAGCTACAGGCAGTTAAAAACCTCAATTTTTGTGCAGATAAATTATATCATGTATTTTAAATATAAATCTTGACACCCAAAGATTTGTTGTGACACTTTGTTGGTGGTTGAAGCTTTTGATTTTTCAATAATGCTCCATTTAACAACTTAATAGACACGAAAAAAAATGAATACACAAATATGGTTTAACTCTTATTTACATACAGCCAAAATACAAATGCATTAGATCCACAATAATCCCTGCCCATCAACGACACCTGAATTACTGGTGTCTTTCATCCTTCTCTGCATAATAATTAGCACGTTGTTACCATTTTTGAAAAGGATTCTTGAAGTACTGGATTCCTAAACGATAATCCAAAACACAGAGCTAAGTCTGACACAATCTTCCTTATGAAAATCCATTATAAAAGGTCAAAGTGGACTTAAATCTAAAACTAAAAACAAATTAAGTAACTTCAGACAACAAATATCCTACTAGTTTTCCTTTCCTTTTGTTATAACAAACATTTCTTCTTTGTTGAATAAAAGAACTGTAAAATGACACAAAGGTAACCTGAAAACAGATAAATTCATCCCTTTTGTCCTTGACAAAGAATCACAGAGCTCTTTGGGTTGGAAGGGACCTCAGAGATCATCCATTCCATCCCACCCCCTGCCACGGGCAGGGACACTTCCCACTATCCCAGGTTGCTCCAAGCCCTGTCCAGCCTGGCCTTGGACACTCCCAGGGATGGGGCACCCTGTGCCAAGGCCTCTCACACTCACAGGGAAGGGTTTCTCCTGAGCAGCAAAATCTCTCAGGCACTCAGCAATAGGACAAGGGGGCACGGGGGGCTCAAGCTCTGCCAGGGGAAATTGAAGCTGGAGAGCAGAAAAAACTTCTTTGCAGAGAGAGTGCTCAGGCATTGGAATGGGCTGCCCAGAGAGGGGGTGGATTCCCCATCCCTGGAGGTTTTTCAACTGAGCTTGGCCGTGGCACTGAGTGCCATGATGTGGTAAAGGGACTGGAGTTGGCCCAAGGGTTGGACTTGATGATCTGGGAGGTCTTTTCCAACCCAAGCCATTCTATGATTCTATGAATATCTAACCTTCCTGGCATCTGATATTTGTTCCCTCACCATCACTGGTGCCATCAGGATTTGAAGTTCCTGTTCCATCCCATCCTGAGCAGGAGGCAGCAGGGCTGCCAAGAGGCACACTGAGATTCTGGAACCACGGGGTGCATGGCTCTTCCAGTCAGTCCCTTTTTCTGAAGGAAATTCCAACCTGCCTTCCCAATCCAACTGGAGCTGAGCAGCACATTCCATGGCTGTGGGAGGAAGAGGAGCACAGAGAGCACCAACCAAGCGTGGCATCCCCTGAGCCTGTTCCCAAAGGTTAAGGAGCTCTCAGTTCACCCACACTTTTCCCTAATGAGCTGGAAAAGTAGGAAATCTCTGGGAGTGTGACTGCACTGAAGGCCTGATTCTGCTTTTTTAATAGAGGATAGAGCCTTACTGTGCAACCTTAAAAAGGAAAATCTGCAGTAATTCTACAAATAAAAGTCTAATGAAGCACTTAGCATTCTCTCCCCAGGTATTTCAAAAAGCCTACACACCCCACTCAAGCCTTTTGGCTTTAAACTGTGATGAAAATATTTTTGAGGACTTCAAAAAAAAAAAAAAAAGAAAAGGAGAGTAGTAAAAGCATCAAAAATTTTCAGTTAAGTACCTGGCATGTATTTTAGCCCTTTTTGCTGTTATGGTCTCCCTATCTCAGCTCTCTGAATAGTTTTTGAGTACATTAAGCACCTGATGGTATCAGATACAGATGCTTTTTATGTAAAAGACATTTCAGGGAAGGACAGGAACAACCTGTAGAAATCTTTCTGAAAGAGAAGTATTTTTTACTCCCGCTTCAGTCTGAGAAGAGCAAAATGTTACCAAAAGGTATTGGTGCAAGAACTGTTCTGGTGTGATAAACTTGCTCCATTACTAGCACAGACCTGGAATTTCAGTCTGTATTGATTTTACTGAAATTCTCAGTCTTTAAGGTGTCAGAACCATAAAAATGTGAAGCTTTGATGAGTTAAGACTATAGATTATCAATACAGGTGCAATAATCATCTTCCTTGAACATTTCTTAATGCGTGTAGGAAAATACTGGGAGCATTTTCACTTGTTTATTATTACATGGGTTGTGTAAAGATGGAGCTAAAATGTACATACCTAAAGAGGACATTGTAAAAATAAAATGCTCAATCAGAAGTGAAACACATCATAAGTTCTTTCTACTTTTGCTAAAGAAATTCATTATCTCAGTCTCTTCCACAAAACCCCCCAATGATTTTTAGTGGCCAGCACTGAATTCAGATGGTTGATGCATCACCCAACGTCACTGACACAGAATCACAGAATCATAGAATGGATTGGGTTGGAAAAGACCTCCCAGATCAGCAAGTCCAACCCTTGGGCCAACTCCAGTCCCTTTACCAGATCATGGCACTCAGTGCCATGGCCAAGCTCAGCTGAAAAACCTCCAGGGATGGGGAATCCACCCCCTCTCTGGGCAGCCCATTCCAATGCCTGAGCACTCTCTCTGCAAAGAAGTTTTTTCTCATCTCCAACTTCAATTTCCCCTGGCAGAGCTTGAGCCCCCCGTGCCCCCTTGTCCTATTGCTGAGTGCCTGGGAGAAGAGACCAACCCCCACCTGGCCACAACTTCCCTTNTTGGCCTTCTTGGCCACTGGGGCACACTCTTGGCTCCTCTTGAGCTTCCTGTCCCTCAGTCCCCCCAGGTCCCTTTCTGCCTGGCTGCTCTCCAGCCACTCTGTGCCCAGCCTGGAGCACTGCAGGGCTTGGGGTGGCCAAAGTGCAGGACATGAGGAAGAGAAATCAGCACAGTATATAATAAATGCCATAGATTAGTAGCTACAATTACAGCAAATACTTGGAGCAGCTCAGTGCTCCTCTGACCCAGTCACTACACTCTTTAAATGATTTGCCAGCATGTTATGCAGCAACATTTGGAACTACACCAGTTTTGCCACACATGCAATGCTTTTTGCCTAAAAGGGGGTTGTGGTATCAGTACAAGCACAGATTCATACCCACCACACCTGCCCTAGAGCCTGGGCCTCTCCTGCCTGGATACTATCAGGGAATTTCAGAAACATGCACCTTTAGGCACAAGGATGTGTCAGAAAATGAAAGCACAGCTACAGCAATAGAGGTGCTAGTTTTTAACTCCCATTTTCTAACATCTTGTCAGTGTGTTGTGAAATCTGGGAGTGGAACAAGACTGATATTCCACAGTGCAGAGAAAAGAAAAAATTGAACTCAAAACAACCCTGAATTGAAATTACTGAAGTGGCAAAATTGAACATCCAAAGCTAAATGGGCCCACAACCCCCTTTCAAGTTTTATGTGTATAACAACAGCTTTCAAGGACAGAACCACTTGGGTTTTCAGGGTGGACACTGAGCAATCATCAAGTGATTAATTAGTCTTTAATCTGCATGCTGAAAGGAATACAAGTTACTCCTATTATTATTAGTCATATTAATAAACTACAATACCTCCTAGTGAAGACAAAATTCACATCTTCGCTTACAGGGTTTTAACAACACTTTTTACAGGCAGCATTTAAGTCTTGCAAAATGAGTAATTACTTTTCTTGGCCAAACAATCTCACAAGCAAAACTATTTGCATTTTAGAACAACCACAGGAAGATTCAAAAGGCGTCTAAGGCAGGAGCTGCAGGACCCAACCTGACTGAACACTCACAGGACACTCACACAGGGCTCCAGGTGACATCACCCCACTGAGTTCTCTCCTCCTCTGCAGCTCCTGGGCTTAAAACTGGGTATCACCTACACACAGAGAGGGTGCTTGGAAACAAAGGGAATGGTTTGCATTGCACAAGAACAGTTACAAGCAAATTCCTGTAGAAAGGCCATGCATGGATCATCTTTGGTCCTAACTCTTCCCAATACTCCTAAGAGAGAAGTGACACAAAGCTTCATTTCTGTGCATTTGTGTGATGCAAGAAAGTATCAAAGAAATACTTTTGTTAGGTTGGTTTTAATCATTTCAAGAAAATTGTTATCATCATTATTTTATTTTAAAGATACCATTTTCACTGTTCTTCTCAAGATCAGTACCAGTTAACAAGGGTAAAAGTCACTGTAAAGTTTAACACTTGCTTGTCATACACCTATTTGGATGAACATGAGGGATTTTCCACCTCTCTGGATAGCACACAACTATCAGTATATACTCCTTAACTTCAGCAAAACCCACAGTATTGGGGTTTGGTTTTATAAAACTTGGCCATTATGTCATTTTTCAAATGCCATTTGCATTTACCACGAGGCATGATATTATGTGAAAAAAACCCCAAACTGATGCCAAGCAAAAGGCACATCCACCCCTGAGTGCCTTTAGAGCTGAGAAATCCTTCCCTCAGTGCAACCCTAAGGGGAAGCCATGATGAAAAAATTGAATAATAAAAATCCTTCTCAAGATGGACATCAGCTTCATCAGTTCTTCCAGATTTTCTCCCTTCTGCACACCCCACCAGGTCAGACACTGCCACTTGCTTGGTGTTCCTCCTGCTGTTGTAACACAAGACAGGCAGTAGTTTATTCTCCAGTGGAGTCAACATCTCACAGGCCCTCTTGCTTCCTATCCCAGGCACTGCCACTTCCTCTGACGTGCTATTAATAAATATTAATTTTGTTGCTGAAAAACATTTGACTACTATTCAGTGAGCAAGAAAAAAAAATCTTGTCAGTTGTACTGTGCCCTTTTGGAAAGTGCTATTTGATAGTGATGATTTGCGTTTTTTGGACTGAGAATTCGCTCTACCTGGAGATAATACAGTGACAGTCCCCACAGCTCCACAGAGAGTTTTCACACAGAGTGTTTTTACTCTCTCTATCAATTCCACATTCTTAAATCCAAGTAAATTATGGGGCAAAGAAAAGCTACTGAAGCCACAGCTTAAAAGCATGATGGCACTCCAAAGAGAAGCAGCACCACGTTCAGGTTGGTCCATTGCCTAAGAATGAAGGCAACAAGGCAGGCAATAATTGTGTCCAGGCACTGCAGAAATGGAAATGCTGAAAGGGCAACTTGACCACTGCCTTAACTGCACAAAACATCAGCTCAGTAGGCAAGGGACAAAAAAGCTTCATGATTCCTGGCTACTTTGTGCACCCCAAAATGGCCTTGAGATCATCCTAATTAATGCCAAATTGTATAATACACAGCCCAACTTTGCTTCACCTTTCCTCCATAAGCTGGTACCAGCCTGCCAGCAGTGGTAGAGAAGTCTCAGTAACTGATCACTAATGCTTACTGCTGGAATGAGAGCATTTCAGGAAGACTCAGGATGTCAAGGATCACCTCCAAGTTCTCCCCTCTCCCCTTAGAAACAGGTATCTTGGCAGAATTAACCACCTAAGAATTCTTGGTATCATGCTTTTCCAAAAGACAACACTAACAATTTTTTAAAAACAGAAATATAAATAAATACATGAATATAACTACATAAATGTATTACATACATACAAATATATACACTAATAATAAACCCATTATTTTCCTAATAATGCAGGCACGTACCTAAATGCAGAAATTAAACAGGTCAGCACCACCTCTTTGGCCTCAAAGAGTTAAAATTCACTCTTTACAGAGATGAGCCACTCTGGATACTACTGACAAGACCCCATCCTGACCTGAAGAGAGCTACAAGAAAAGTGGAGGGAGGGTGAGAGGGAGTGACAGGACAAGGGGGAAAGGTTTCACACTATAGAGAGTGAGTTTAGACTGGATATTTGAAACACATTCTTCCCTGTGAGGGTGGGCAGGCCCTGGCACAGGTGCCCAGAGAAGCTGCGGCTGCTCCATCCCTGGGAGTGTCCAAGGCCAGGCTGGATGGGGCTTGGAGCAACCTGGGCTGGTGGGAGGTGTCCCTGCCCATGGCAGGGGGTTGGAAACAAATGGGCTTTAAGGTCCCTTCCAACCAAAACCACTCTGGTTCTGTGAATCTAGTTCATGGGTTCCTTGATACCCATTCCACTGCTTTACCTCAAAATAATTTGAATTCATCAATCTGTTGATCTCTAGCACTGTTCAAAAATTAGCATTAATTTTCACCAAAGACATCCAGATCCCTGGGTGTAGGGATTTCATATGGTAAAGCTGAACTGTCTCTGTAATTAGTATGATGTACCTTTAAGGGACTAACTACTGAACTCAGAAGAAGCTGCTGCCGACCTTCTCAGCAGATGTGTACAATTAACCAATTACAGAAGGACACTGTAATGTAAACAACATCATTAGCCAATAATGAGTGTCAGAGTGGCACAGGTGCGGAAGGTTACAGTTCTGAAAGTGTATCAAAGTTTACACGCGTAATAATAAAGTGTCTGTTGCTGCTGATTCCTGTGGAATCGTCTGTACCAGGCCAAAAACTCGTCTGGCCTGCCTACACCTGGGCTCTGTCTCTCCTTTGTGCCCACAACTGCACCAAACAAGCTCACATTTAACAGAATTCAACCTCTCAAAGGAGGCTTCTTTCCAGACCCTTCTGTCCCTTTGAGGAGCTGAAATTGCCCCCCTCCACTGCTGCCATCTGAGGAGACACAGCGTGTGCCACCCCTGCCCCATCCAGAACAACCACAGGGACTGCTGGACATGAGCAAACACAACTCCCTCAGCACACACAGCTGAGCAATCCCTCCCGTGTTTCCACATTATAACTAAACACTGCTATTAAACGGCTGTCATTTCACTCAATCACTCTGCTATAAGCCAAAAGAATGAAGAAATGATGGAAACAATTTCCAATCACTTACTAATCTGGCAGCGAAGAGCAACCCGATGCATCTGTGTGGAGATTGACACCTGATGATCATTTTCTTCCAGCCAATTACTATTTAATGAAGCCCAACCCCACAATGCTGGAACCCGCACGGGTGATTGCAGAGTGTGTTTTCAATATCATTATTGAATAATTAACGTCCAGATGACTCACAGAACAATTTCAGCATGGGGAAACAGAGGTAACCAGGACTTTCAATAACACAATGCCTGCTTGGGCCATGATGAGGAGGGATTGGTTTCACTCCAGTGAGCAGCACTTACCCAGCTCTCCTCACCCACCAGGAAGACTCAGACATGTCTCCCTGGGAAGTTTGGGTTGTCAAGGCATGCACTGACATGTATGCTGACATTATTTAGCACTTCACAGTCAGGAAATTAAACCATATTAGCACCCTAATTAACAGTACGGTGTTCAAAGTCCTGTTGGAGATACAGATTTTACAGACTTGTTATCCAAGAAAAGAATACAATGCATCCTTAAACTTTTTGCCAGATATTAATTGTGATCTCAATTTTCCCTTTAATTTCTGGCTCTTTTGAGGTTGCCAAGATATTTAGCTTTACAGAAAGAAAAAAGAAACCAGTAGCTCCCATTAAGTCCCACCCATCGTCCTCCATAACTACCTTTTTATTCCATTAGCCAACCTTCTGACAGCATCCACATACAGAGTTCAAAAAGTGAATCCAAAAAGTGAATGTCAGGTTTGATATATTTAAAAAGCAAAGCTGCATTTCTTTTTAAGTCAATTGACAGTAAACAGACTTGCCTGTCTATCTGTCTTTGCCTAACTTTTTCCAGCTGGATAAACCCAATTGCTACTAAAGTTGACAAAAGACAATGATATTATTAATGAAAGCAGCTACACAATGTTAGGCTGTTCATTACAGGCTCCTAGTGAACTTCAATTAATTGCATGGCTGCTATGCCTAAAAAGGCTGCCAATGGAAAGAGGGCCTGGGGGGTGGAGGGAAGGAGGTATTTTTAACTTTTTGCTGTGAGGTGCTCCATTCATCATTTTCCTCCTCAACTGTAAATAAAATATTGCTTAAGAAAATCCCTCTTTAGATTAGCTGTGTGTTTCCTTCTAAGCACGACCTCTATTAAATTACACATCTGTGTTTGCCTTTTCAGACAGCGTCTGACACAGTGGAGGTTTATATCCTGTCCTCAACAATTCTGTCTGTGGTTAACGGATTTAACTTTATACCAAGCATTTCTGAACAGAATGCAGCAATAGCAAGGGCACCACAACCCTCTGCTCAGGGCCCCTGCTCTTCCCAGGGCTCTCCCTGCTCCCACCCTGTGCAGGGCTCTCAAGGCAGCAACTCCCCCCTGCCTTTCTGACCACTTGCTCTTCATCTGAAACTGCAAACACCTCCTTGGCAGTAGGGATGCAAAGGGGAGCTGGGCTTGACTGAGCTGTTTGTAAACTATTAATAATTCACACTTTAAATCCTCTTTCTCACCCAGGATATCTCCCTATGAGCACCTACAATTCATGCAGGCAGGTAAATGGAATTAGTTGTTGCACTTCCTTAGAGACCCTTCATTGCTGACACATCCAAACACAACTGCACTTCAAAATTCCTGCCCTTCTGTCCCAGCTGTGAAACTGCATGAGGACCCCACGAGAAATGCCAGCTTTGCCCAACACCACAGTGACATGCCCATGGAAGCAGTTCTGACATCTAATATCTTGCTCTCTTTTTAGGTAAAGGCTGAAGAAATTAAAGTTGTTTCTTGTATTAGGTGCTTCAGTTATTTTCTCCTATTCCTACAAACATTAAGCCCAGGAGTCTCTCAAGCACAGTAAAGCAGAGGAGCTTAAGTTGCTTCCCAGAGAGCTCTATTCCTCCCTTCACTTCACCTCATTTGTAAGTTTTTGCTAATTCAGAAAACGTCACTGAATTTTGCTTTTTCTCACCTCATGATCTTGCCATGACCTCCAGCCATCCTCTGTGTTGCACTAGTCCATGATTTTCACATTGGTATTACCTTTCACTGAGTGTTCCAGGCCCTGGACAATTTATTGATAGAAATACAGCTTCTGTCTCAAAAAACTTGTGTGAGCAAGTCACTAACTCTGACTTGCTTTCTCTGCACCTTCTAATATTCATCCCACTTGGAGAACACCTTCTCTCCCTTGCAATATTTTCATGATGATCTTGCTGAGAACATGAAGTAGTATTGCAACTTTCTTCAAATGTAAAATTCTGCTGTCTCTTGGGCCTCCTGCTTAACTCATTTGCTGTACTCTCCCCTGCATCCTTCATTTTAATTGATTTATCTATTTCTAGGAACAGGTAAGAAGCAATAGTTCAGAGTCCTGTACAAGTCTTTTGCCACTATATGCAGCTGTATTAATTACTGTGCCTTGGGTATACATTGCTAACTTAGATTAGTTTTTGTTAATCCTTCAAGAACACCCCCCCATCAACTATACTTTTCAGTGGGTAATACTCAAACTGGCAACTCCAACTAGAAGTCAGCAGCAGGTTGGTCCTGCATTAAGGATAAGAGATTTCAGACTGAAGCTTTCAAGAGTTCTTTAGAAAATATTTTTTAAAATGCCTTCGAAATGCACTAAAATATTTCAACTGTGGACAAAGTACAGAAAAGGAAATGTCTCTCCATGTGATTGACAGTCAACAGCTTTCAAATCTTGATTTATGTCTCTGCTTTCAGAGACCCTGAGAAACACTCACACCCACATGGGTCACAAGAGCAGCTCTTCTCTTTTTTTTTTGTTAAATAGAATGTTTTCCTAATTGTCTCTTGACTCTATTGTTTATGCCACAAATGCTACCCCAGTCAGACAGAAAGCACAAAAGCCAAGGCACCTCACAGGACCAGCTTTCCTTCCTCATGGTTTTTACCATTCACTGCAAACTCTGCTGGAAATACTGAAGGTGCTGACATGTTCCAGGAGGGGCTTCTGCATAACAGTTCCCACAATCAGAACCTCCACAATTTCTGCTTTTACTTAAATTTTTCATTAAAAACCCCCAAAAAAACCCACCATCAACAGCAAACCCAAATAGGTAGTAAATTGCAGTGTTCCCACAGCAAGTAGGTCATGTTTACAAAAATTATTATTTTTCATGGTTTTTAACCAGTATTTTTCACTTATGCTTCCATTAGGGTTTCCTCATTCAATTTTGCAATCTTGGATTTTCCCACAGAATGGCAGATTCAATTTTGGACAATTCATAGAATGGATTGGGTTGGAAAAGACCTCCATGATCATCAAGTCCAACCCTTGGGCCAACTCCACTCCCTTTACCACATCATGGCACTCAGTGCCACGGCCAAGCTCACCTTAAAAACCTCCAGGGATGGGGAATCCACCCCCTCTCTGGGCAGCCCATTCCAATCCCTGAGCACTCTCTCTGCAAAGAAGTTTTTTCTGATCTCCAGCTTCAATTTCCCCTGGCAGAGCTTGAGCCCCCCGTGCCCCCTTGTCCTATTGCAGCCAATACATTTCTTTCTGACCATCTTAAAGTTGAAAAAGCCCATACTGGAAATGGACCAAGCAATTGTTTTGACAGACTTTTAATATTTATTGACATTTAATGCTACCACATTTACACTCCCTGATCACACACTGGAGCACACCCAGCCAGGGGCATCACTACAGCATCTCCAGGCATCAGACACTGAATTTGTATTTAATAAGCAATGGAACACAAAACTTTCAATAACTTGTAAGACAGTTTCCAGTCTCCTCATTGAAGAGGACTTTTATATGTCAGAACTCATTTTTTAGGGCCATTTCCACACATTTTTGGAGGAGCCAGAGCAGCCCAATCTGATTTCAAAACTAGATATTCTAGAATAGGTTGGACTGAACAACCTCTTCACTCCTTTCTAGTCTAAATTATTCTGTGCCTCAATAACAACACCATGGCCACAGCAAAGGGCCTTTGGATGGCAATAATCGTGGCTGTTACATAAACTGGATGGAGTGGGACATTACAAACATGGTTATTTCCTTCCACAGGTAAGCTTTATTAATTTCATTGCATGCACATCTGCTCTTCACTGTTTCTCTGTGCTTTCTTAAAACAGGCTATCTACCTAATGGACTAAAAACAACATTAAAAGCACCTTGAAATAAAATATTTCACTCAGGTAATTGAGAAAAACAAAATCTTGCCAAGCCACAATCCCCAGTTATTGCACCTTAAAACTCAGACACACATTAAATGATAAACTTGGCTCTCTTTTAACAAAGCTGTAATACGTGGAACACTGAAATAAAGTATCACACATGGCCCTCAAATTTCATTAGTTTGAGGAAATACGAATTTTAAATGTTACATATACATGACTGGCACTCCTTGCAGAACGAAGGGAGCTTTGATGAGCAGTGTTGTGAGGAGTGACTCCGTGTGCTGAACTGTCCCCATGGAACGCAGAGAAAACACAAAGCATTCCCACCATGTCATCTGTTCCCAGTTCTGGATTTGATTACCTCAAGTCTTCATGGATGTTGGATGAGGACAGCACATGGCTGCAGAAATAACATTAAAAGCTTTCAAACTGTCCAAACAGTACAGTTAATAAACGTCAGCACTGGGCTACATTTTGGTAGGTTACACTGAATTTCTTGTTAAACCAGCATAATGTTACTGGGGGAAAACCACCCTTGTGGTAAGAAGAAGTTGAAGACACATCAACAGTCTGTTAAAGGATAAAAAGAGGAAATGAATAACTGAAGGTCTTCTATATCACTCGTGAAAGAGAAAAGAGACCAAAAGCCCCTGGTTTTGTGAAGTTTCTGTTTCTGCTCTGCAGAGTGTTGTTTGCACGGTGGGGCCGCTGAACAGCATGAAGTGCTGGAGCCACTCTGTTCAGGTACAAATTGTCTAGGGACTAGTGTACCATGGTTAGGACTCATACATTAAACTAAGCTAGACATTTCCATAGGATGAAGTGGTAAAAAAGCCAAGATTTTGTAGAGTTAGAGCCAAGGTTTTCCAAGTTTTACAGGTCATGTCACTGAACAAAGAAAAGGCAGAGGTCCAGCAGTGATGAAGACGCTTCAAGACTACCCCAAGGGATGAAGTCAGGAGACCACTACCCAAATTTGAAGCCAAAAAGAAAGCTCCACCCAAGATTGCACCCAGTCATTAATATGGAAATTAGAGGGTGTTAACTATGAACTTAAGGCTATAAATAGCTTGTTTTACTCAAACAAGTTAGGCAAGTTTTTGCCCAGTATGAACTGGTTGTGCCTCCAATGTTGTCAATAAATACCTTTCCTGCTAAAAGTAAAAATTTTCTCTTAGCAGTTATTTTTGCAACATTTTCGCTTATCACTCGTGTGCCATTTTGATGCATTCAATGTGGTACTTTAAATTCTTTATTTCATAAAGTACACAAAGTGCATGACTTAAACCAAATTTCCTAAGAGACTGATTTGCTCCTTTTCCTCTGACCATTTCACGATTAAAAGCAGCAAAGCTGTGGGATGATAGAAGGACATGTTATCTGAAACTTGTTACCTCTGCATATCCTTTACTTTAAATGACTTCATTAGTGAAATTTCTATTCACAATCCCAAATATACTTTGCTTAACAGTTTTAATGATTGCAGGACTGAACAAATGGATTGTAAGAGTCGGCACTTAATAAAAATACTAAGTGATCTCTAAGGTCCACAACATTACTGAGCACACATTTACTCCAAAAGTACTCATTAAAAAGTATTATATATTCTACAGGTGATTTGTTGATGTGCTCAGAATAGCACACACATATAGGTATCAGTTTGCCAAAAATCAGTCTTTGCACCTTGCTTGGTGGAGTTTCAGTTACGACAGAAACAAGAATCTCCTTCCTGCCAACACAGCACTTGAGCTGGTGGTTAGTGGAAATCAAACTTATGTGAGAATACTTAAAAAACTAATTTATTGAGCTGTAAAAGAACGTTTTACTTAGCCCAGACTGAGATTTCAGTATTTCAGATTCAATACAATTACAATCAGAACAGCATCGTTCTCAAAGGTGGCCACAGTACTCTCTAACCATAAACTTCTGCATTAACCCCCCATAAAATGTTGAAATATACTTTTAAGGAAAGTAACTGGATTAGGTAATAAAGTATCTGCACTAAAGTAGTTACTTAAGAGACATTGGAAAGGTGCTGGGCTGTGAGAGCCCATTTAGAAGCACTCCCAAGGGGAACAGGAGATCCAGCCTTTGTTTGAGCTCACCTCCCACTCCTCAATCACACATCTTAAAGGTGTTACAATTTAGAATATAACAGCTCCACACTGGTATCACATCAGTCACCTTTCCTATTCCATTCATCAGAAAATCCCCACAAGAAAGAAACAGAATCTCCATAAACAGCTATTGGGAGAGACAGATGGGAAAACCAGCTCCAGCAGGAAAACCCTCAGCCTTTGACCCAGCAAAGAATTATGATTATTCAATTCTTTGGTAGTGTTTTCTATTTCTTTTATTACTCTCAAACTCATATAAGCAGATGAATTATTATTGCCATTCCTCTATTTCCATTAGGTTTTCCTTAGTTGCTTCTGGGGCCCAAAATACCACTTGAAAAAAAGAACAAGTGTATTTTCCAACATGTACTTTTATGCTCTCAAAATTTTCTGTACACCTTAATTTATTGTGTTTTCTACAGAAAACATAAGGGTTTTTAAAAGAAATATTGAAGTTAGCCATTGCAGAACAGGAGAAAATACTGAATTCTGAAGTGTAAATTAAACAGATTCCCTGACAGGTTCAAGACAAATGGCAAAGCAGCAAAAATGGTGAAAACAATTCCAACTAAAACTTGGGCTCTTCAGGCTAAAACATCACACATGAACCTTTGCAGCCTTTCATTGTCTGCCCTTCACTACTAAACCCTCACAAAATGATTAACAAATATCCAATATTGACTTGGCTAAATAACTACAGGTTACTAATGGCTACACATTAGTTACATAAATGCATCTCATTTTCTTTCTTTTTTATTTATTTTCTTTAACATCTGAAACTCTCAAAGTGCTTCTGGGGTTGAAACCAAATGTCTTCTGCCACAGCAAGAAAATTTGTAACAGGTGTGACTAACACAAGTCAAATGCACAGTGCCAGCATTCATTTTATTATTAAAATTATTTCAAGAGTGTGAAATTGTTTATACCTTTTTACACATATATATGTATACAAACCCCTGAGCCTCTGCATACAGCAAATTCTTCCCATTTGGCAGAAAACATGACAGACATGAATTTAAAGAACATTAAAACAAAAAAGACACATCAAAGCAAAGACTGATTAACTTCTCAGAATTGACATTTTTCAGCTCATTTATCCAGTCTGCCAAATTAAACCCATAAGTCACAGTCACCGGAGACAACTGTTCCTCAGCTGCAGAGTTTCTGAGCCTTTGTAGCTCTCTGGTTCTCAACTCAGACACTTGTGCAAGGACTAATAGAAAATAATTTTATTTTACAATTTAAGAGGAAGTAAAAAGAGCAAGTCTGTTCAGTCACTCCACTCTAATGATACCAAAGTGTGGATGCCCTGAAAACTGCCAAACCTGTGACCTGAAAGAATTGATGCTGAGAACTGGGGAACAGTTACAGCATGACCAAAATGCTTGCTTGGGACACAACAGCAAATTCAAAGTTCCCTAAAATATGGTAAAAATCCCATCTTGTACAAACCCACTCACACCTGCCCTGCCTTGCCTCCTCCTCCACAGCCTTACAGCTCCTTTGCTCTTAGACTTGGACCACAGAGTATGAAGGTGACAAAAGTGAAGCCTTGAAACCTCATCACCAGGAAGAAAATTCTGCTGGCACCAATGAAAATTTATTAAGAAAATAAAAAAGAGGGGAAGGGAAGAGACAGAGCCTGCGAGAAGTGAAACTACAGGACCAGTCCCTAAACCCTTTTCTTACCATGGAATCACAGAATGGATTGGGTTGGAAAAGACCTCCCAGATCATCAAGTCTAACCCTTGGGCCAACTCCAGTCCCTTTACCACATCATGGCACTCAGTGCCACGGCCAAGCTCAGTTGAAAAACCTCCAGGGATGGGGAATCCACCCCCTCTCTGGGCAGCCCATTCTGAGAGCCCTCAGCACTCTCTCTGCAAAGAACTTTTTTCTGCTCTCCAACTTCACTTTCCTTTGGCAGAGCTTGAGCCCCCCGTGCCCCCTTGTCCTATTGCTGAGTGCCTGGGAGAAGAGACCAACCCCCACCTGGCCACAACTTCCCTTCAGGTTATAAATTCTCCTGCCACTTGGTCAGGAGGTGGAGCTGATCAATAAGCAATTCAGATTTCGCCAGCCCACCTGTGAGCAGGCACTGCCCTCCCCCAGGTGCAGACTTGGCTGTAGGGCTGGACTTGGAAATCAATGACTTTGCCTGCTCTAATTTGGTTATCAGATGGAACAACACTGAAAATAAGAAAGGAACCAGCCTGGCTGAATGAAACACAAGAACAAAACTGAAAACACACCACCACCATTCCAGAATTCAAAGGAAACTCATTCCCATGGGGTCATTTTACCCAGAAGAGAGGATACAGTAGATATAGATGGCAATTAAAGCACGACAGAAATTCAGTTTTAAAACCATAACTGTCTGTGGGGCATTATCACCAGTGACAGCACAGAGGAACATAACTAGATTTGAAACAAACTTTGCCATTTTAGAAATTACCTCCCTGGCCTCAGTTCTAAGGTCAGAAGAACACTGGTGATGGAGAAACAGGGCGGGGGGAAATAAAAATTAAAAAAAAAAGAGAGAGAAAAAAAGATGCAACCACACTACTGGAAAGGGGAAGAAGAAAGAAGAAGAAAGAAGAAGAAAGAAGAAGAAAGAAGAAGAAAGANAAAGAAGAAAAAAGAAGAAAAAAGAAGAAAAAAGAAGAAAAAAGAAGCAAAGCCAATTTTTACCAGTGAAGTTTTACCACACAATTTACATAAACCAGCGGTTAAAGCCACAGAATTGGATCTGTGTGGTGCTAAGAGAGTTACAGTCACTGCTCTTCTTACAGCAGTTGTTACTCTCCGAGCAGAATGAGCCACCTCAGCCCAGCCAGGCTGTATTTTCAATTTTCAAGGCCCTAAAGAGTAAGAGAAGGTGCTGCTGTCCACGAACACACACCCTGAGTGCTCCTGCACAAGAGGGTGTTGTTGCACACATCATCATTCAGAAGCTGCACAAAAATAATTAGAGATTCTGAGGGATTTTCTGTCAACAGAGAAGAGCCTAAATGTTCTGTACTGAGATAAGGTCATCATTCTTTTGTCAAAAATTCCTCTGAAGAACAGTAATTTGCTCATAATTATTGCGCATACAGAGTTATAAATTTCAGTTTAGTGTATTGGCACACTCAGGGTTGAACCCTCATCATGCCATTTTTTCCCCCCTTTAGACAAGTGTTCTTTAATGAAATAATAAAATAAGCCTTTACTCTGTAGGAGGTCATAGCATCAAGCCCTCCAGAGCAGACAGTGGCAACGCATCTCACACACCAGCAGCACTGCTCAAATCCCAGCAGACACTGAACACACCAACTGTACCACAAGAAGTCAGTGCTGGCCTCAAATACCACTGAAAGTTTGAGTTCAAGCATCCATGTAAGAAAATAGACTTGACTGATGGCAGTTACATAAATTAATAGTTCTGGTGGGACTCACCCAGGTAAATCTGTTATTGATACAGCACTGGACTCTGCCCAACCACACAATGACTTGGCACTTCTGCAAACCAAGCCTTGTATTAAAATACCAACAGCCAAAAGACAAAATGTCAAATTGCACCAAATTCCTTGGACCATCTTGCCAACAACAACAAAAAGACAACTGTAACAAAAGCATTCAAGTAAACTGAGCAGTGCTGCTTTGGGACTGCAGGGATGACCCCACAAGCCTACAATTCAAAGTTCCAGGCAATGTTTTTTTAAGATATACGCACAAACATGAAAGAAACAACATCCTGCACACTGGGATGGGAGGTTACATTCCTCAAGCTGTGTTCTTCAAGGTCACTGAAGAAAGTCACTGTTTCAAGCTGACAGTTAATACCTTGGAGTAATTTTGCAGGTATTTGGGCTTTTTAACTCCAGACAAGTGTGACATCACCTCAGCAAACCCAGCACTCACCTTCACCACAAATCCAAATTCCCTGACTGGTGTTCAGAACGTGGGTGCAGGATCACCAGGGACTCCCAGGTTACCTCAGTTAGGCCACACTGGATGTGAGCACACATCTTACCTGGGGGTTCTCATCACTTAAAGAAGCAATAGAAAAAAAACCCATCAGGTTGAAATGAAATTGTTGAAACCCTGTGCATTAGGATGTCCATTGCTTTGCTTCATTCTGATGAGTGGAAGAATTCCTGAAGTGATGTTTGAAAAACTACTTTAAGTCAGACATCTAAGTATCACCAAGCATCAATGCATGTATTCCTGCATTTAGTGAGGATCACTTTTTCAGAAGTTGGCCTTTAGCTTTGAAGGAGTATCTGCACACAATGCCAGATTTACAAGTGCTTCGTATTCTCTGATCTGTAGAACTGTAACACAGCCTAACATTCATAGAATCAAAGAATCACAGAATCATAGAATGGATTGGGTAGGAAAAGACCTCCCAGATCATCAAGTCCAACCCTTGGGCCAACTCCAGTCCCTTTACCAGATCATGGCACTCAGTGCCACGGCCAAGCTCAGCTGAAAAACCTCCAGGGATGGGGAATCCACCCCCTCTCTGGGCAGCCCATTCCAATGCCTCAGCACTCTCTCTGCAAAGAAGGTTTTTTCTCATCTCCAACTTCAATTTCCCCTGGCAGAGCTTGAGCCCCCCGTGCCCCCTTGTCCTATTGCTGAGTGCCTGGGAGAAGAGACCAACCCCCACCTGGCCACAACTTCCCTTCAGGTAGTTCCAGACAGTGCTGAGGTCACCTCTCAGCCTCCTCTTCTCCAGCACAAACACCCCTAGCTCCCTCAGCCTCTCCCCACAGCACTTGTGCTCCACTCCCTTCTCCAGCCTCCTTGCTCTTCTCTGGCCCCACTCCAGCCCCTCAATCTCTTGCCTCAACTGAGGGGCCCACAACTGAACACAACACTCAAGGTGTGGCCTCCCCAAGGCAGAGTCCAGGGGAAGGAGTCCAGGGGAAGGAGTCCAGGGGAAGGCTCACTGCCCTGGGCCTGCTGGCCACGCTACTTTGGATCCAGGCCAGGATCCCACTGGCCTTCTTGGCCACCTGGCCACACTCTTGGCTCCTCTTGAGCTTCCTGTCCCTTAGTTCCCCCAGGTCCCTTTCTGCCTGGTTGCTCTCCACCCACTCTGTGCCCAGCCTGGAGCGCTGCAGGGGTTGGGGTGGCCAAAGGGCAGGACCTGCACTTGGACTTACTGAACTTTCAGATCCAACTCACCTGAGTTTCATAGACACAAAAAGAACGACACTGAAGCTTTCCATATCTGAAAGATTAGATAGTCTGGACATATTACTGGAAATAAGAAAGAAAAGCTGCCTTAAAAACATTGTGAAAACAACTCTCAATGTACATCCACCAAAACACTGCACCTGTCTGAACATCAGCAGCCAGAACAAAGTGAAGGGTAAGGGCAGATGAAAGATTGTTCCCCCACCTCCTTGGAAAACCAAGTTTCAGTCTGAGAACAAAATCAGCTTAATGGTGTTTTGTTAATGAGTGTTCACCCAGCTGCTTATTATTCTACAGCACACACCTCATTTTGCCACCTTTATTCCCCAAAGATCTTGGAACGCCTCAGACACAGAACTGGCTCTGGAGTAAGAACAGTGACTTTTGTCGAGTTATTACCCATTAATATGCCTCCTTCTAAGGAATGTTCATGTTCTCTTCTCTCTTTAATTGGTGTCTCTTTGGTCAGAACATTTAATCTCTGGCCCTTCAGAGTGGTTGTACATGGCTTTATCATCCACTTTTAAGTAATTACATTCCATGAACTTTCCACAGTTTGGATTGTTCAAAACCAGAATTTCCATCTTTTATGTGACCTTAGCAGATGTGGTTTGGTCATTATTCCCTTAAGCCTTTGAAGGTAAAGCACACTCAGGCTCATTTTCATCATTCATCTTTGCAGCAGCTGAAGTCACAGGCCACTCTTTTAACCCCACGAAAGGCCTCTTTAATGTTTTTTTATACACAAAGTCCCTGCTAGTGAACACGGCACAGGATTCGTGGGAGAAACAGGGCTGTGGTACCCACCACATGTGCTGCCTCTGATATGTGGGCAGTTTGTGTGTATGAATTTTCCTTCCCTCCCTCACTGCTACCAAAGGGTTGTTAAATGCAACAGCTTGAAGAATGACTTAGCTTTGATTTCTTTACTTGGTTTTTGTCTGAAACAAAATCGAGTTGTTTGAATTATCTCAAGGCAGGTGACAATAATTACATTTAGCAGCTGATAAAACCCACGTGGTAATTGAATCCAATTTTCAAGAAAATGTGCTATAGACACTGTATTTATGTTGTAGCAACAAAACCTTCAAATCTATCTTTATAAGTTTCAGTGTATATTGTTCCTGCATTTTTTACTTACTGCATAATATTAAAAGATGTTACATGGTGTGCAGGTGTGGAAAGGAAACCCTATTACTTCTGTAAGTGAATGCATATAAATCCAAACTATCCATTTCAACACTCAGGAGATGTCAAATGCAAGCTCCAGAAAATTCCAGCTTCCAGTAACTGGACATTAACTCACTCAAACATGCACTGGTGCTGCAACATGGGGAGTTCCTCATTCCTTGTTTGCACATTTATCACTGAAATGAGGTGAGGTCTGAAGAGGGTTTGCAGATTCTAAGCCTGAAACTCTGAGTAGTTCTTGATCCTGGACATGTGACACTAAAGGGAACCATAAGGAAATTATTTTGGAAATTAAATCTCTGTGAGGTACTATTGGACCTCACTACTAAAGCAACACAATTTTTATATAGCACAGGGAACAGAAACACCTGATTTTTTAAAAAAAACCCAACCCTGAGTGTGTCACCCCGGCACCTTCTGCCAAAAATCTAAAAAGCCAACAGGGAATGCTTTTGATCAAAACACATCAAGAGAAGCATTCAAAGGTACAGGGCAGAAACTGTTCAAGTTGTTCAAGGCAGGTCACCTTTACTTGCTCAATTTTAGTAATTTTTTTTCCTTTCTTTCACTTTCAAGTTCTACATCAGAATGAAAGCTTGTAAAAACTCCAGGATTTGGGAAATAAAGATACCATCAGTGAAATAATAATGGCCAATCTTCGCGAACGAAGATTTGGGAAGGGCTCACCCCACGTGTGCCCTTCCAGCCTGCGCAGTGGATTGTTTAGGTGAGGCTCAGCGTGCGCAGAACTGGCCCCACCGTTTAAGTCCTAAGGTTCATTTGCCACGGCCGAGCAAGCTTGGACAGTGACAGTGAAGTTCTTGGGACTGTCTACAGCACCTGGTACTAACCGGGGCTGACCCTGCTGAGCATCCGAGATCTGACGGGATCAGATAGCAGGGAGGCATTTAACTGCCCAGGACGGTCCCACTGAGACTTGAACTCACGACCCTGGGAGTTGGAGACCGGAGTACTTTCCACTACACCACGGGACCGCCCCTCATTAGTGAAATACTTCAGTAAGAATGCAGCACATGTGAAAACAAAAGCAATTCCAGGAACAAAGGACCTTACAAAGCCCCATTGCCCAAAAATAGCCATTTCATCACTGACAGAAAACTGACTCTGGTTCCCTCCAATGTCTCTGAAAGTAACAAAAATCACTTAGTCACACAGATCCTCCAGCATCAATAAATGTGGGATCACATGGCAACCCCTCCCCATTTGTGCACTTTAAAACATCTCTTTTCTCACTAATCTCATTTTCATGTGGCCACTGATCTATGAAGTGAGTGCAGTAACAAACATACATAACACACAGCACTTCATCAGTCTCCATTTCTTCAAGAAATAAAAGTAATAAGCATGAATACTGTCAACAGAAGTGCATTACTCATCAGACACAAGTTTATTCCCCTTTCCTCCCCAGTTTCTTTCCTTCCCTGCCTGCCTGAGGGGGAAGCAAGCTCTTGCCTAAGTAGGGCCACTCTGCAGAGGAGTGAAAGATCTGCTCCAGCTCCATTCCCCAAGAGGAAGAGAAACACAGAGGCCCAGAGTTCAGCTGTAAGAAATGCATTGTGAATTAAGACAGGACTGTGACTTTAATTTAATGCAATTACTTGTTAATTTAATATCCCCGAATCATTATTGCTCTGGGGCTTTTGCCTGTAACTCCATTAATTCTTCTCATTTTATTCAGCCTGCAGCATCCTGAGCTGGGCTATGCTCATGGAGAAGGTGCAATTATTTATTTTGTGCATTTCCTGCTGACTGAGGTTATTGCACCATGCAAGAAGTGTCAGAGGGTTTGAATAAAATACTGATAATGGCATTATATGAAGTAAGAAGACACTGCAGTGCCATCATTTGTCATCGAGTTTTTGCCTTTTGGGTGAGCAGAAAGGAATTAAGTTGTGAAGTGAAAACACGGTATTACTAAAAACCCATCTTCAATTTTCAACCAGAATTAGATGATTTTTCTATTAGTGAGTATTCCAAATTCCATTTCATTTACTTAACTATGAAATGCACACAGTCAAGCTCTTACTGCTTAATCCAGCAACAGCTGTCCAAACAGGTTATTATAAACATGTTCAAAAACTTGAATGCATGGAGGTTTACAGGAGAAATGGAAAATTAAGTGACTTCTCTGCAAAAACCTAAATTACATTGTATTATTTTGTACAACTGCATTATTTAAACATCACTGCTCTAAAGAATGATTAATGAAGGAAAAGGTCACACTGCCAACCTCTACAGGAGTTTCATCCATGTTCTATACACAGTATGAATGAAAGCAGAGTTAAAAGGTAAATAAATTTTCACATGTCCACTTATTAGCATATGAAATTAATTACCTGAAGCCTCAGGTAAGACTGCTACAGTACAGTCATGGGACTGGATGACCTTCTGAGAAGTCACAGGGCAAACAGCACACCAATGGCAACCTGTTCCAAACTGTAATTACCCTGATTTCTGCAGTGCTCAGGAACACTGCTGGGATTTCTACTCAGGAGCCTTTATGAAATGTATCAATAAACCAACACTGCCTTAACAAAACTCCAAAGCCTCCAACCTAGAAAAGGTAAAAGAAACAAAAGATTCCTGAACTGGCAAACACAGGTCTGAATTTCAAAGCCAGTGAAGAGCCCTCAGCTACAGTGAATTGCTGGCAGAAGTGCTGTCTGGTTCCTCAGTCAGAGTCTAATAAAGTAACAGATTTTAAAAGCAAACAGGGAAAAAAAAACCCACTAACAAACATTCTCCTGGTTTTGAATGGCTCTCCACAGAAACTTTCTTTTATTGGTTGTGTTTAGAGGTGATGTTTTTCAGCAGAGGAAAGGATGCTCCTCTATTTGGTCACATATTCAGTCACACAAAATAAGACTTAAACCAGCAAAAAAGGGGAAAAAACCCCCCAAGCTGATGCTATGAAACTTGTCATAGCACTACAAGAATCCCTAGCACTAGAACTGGCTTACTGAAAATAATCTCTGGTATTTAGAGAGTTATAAGTAGGAGAGCAATTGCTTGAGGACTGCATATCACCTGCTCATGCTACTCACTGATAGGACAAACTCTGCACCTCTTAAAGCTGCTGTCACCATCTCAGAAGCAACAGCCACCTGCAACAACAGGTCTCCAGGTACAAGGCTCTGGAGTACTCACATTTTAATGAAATTCAATTAACCAGAACTTTGATATCAGTCAGTATTACAATGCTTTTAGCAAACATTTCCCCCTTCAAATGCCCCTATTTCACAGGCAAGATGCTCCTTACAGAAAGTCTGTACAAATCTTCAGAAAGCAAAGACTCAAGTCTATACAGACTAAACCATCTTGTTAACAGGTATTTTATCACCTGTATTTTGGAAGCTTTTCCATTTTCCCGGGACAAGAAGCTGAGATTTCTGAATCCGTGTACCTTTTGTGCCATTTAATTCACGTAAGTTCCTGAAGGCCTTGAACACCCAATTTTTATAATGAAAGAGCTTTCATTTATCATCCAATCACCTGCCACTAACACTATTCCATTACTTTCAAATGCAATATGAAGTATAAAACACTCTGTGGGGCTTATAACAGCATGGAATGAGAACTGTATTAAAGCTGCTGCCTCTTGACCCAGAAAAAAGTACTCCCTGATTGTACCTTTCACTCAGGGTAGGAACTGTCAATCAGTGGCTCAGCAAAAGAGCACATCACTCAGGAAGCAGCAAGCATTTCAGGCTTGGAAAAAGGGTTGGAAGCACCTGAAGTTCACAGCAAATTAACATCTTAAATCAAGCTTAAGTCCGGAGTCCTTACTTTGAAATTCTTCACTCGGCTGAAAGGTTCAGCCATGGTACAAGGTGGGGCACAAAATCAAAGTTAAGGCGCAAATTAAATTCTAAATTTGGTGATAAAAGTTAGACCATGGCTCTAAATTAAAGCACTAACGAGAGCTACTGAGAAGAGAGCACCACGTGACTTCGTTCCAGGTTAGCTGAGCTGGGCTATCTTTCATCAGGAAAGGATAACTTTCAGACTGACAAGCATCCATCAATATGTGCTCTAAAGTACAGCAAAAAAAAGCCCCAAAACAACAACAACAACAAAAAAAACAAACAAACAAAAAACCAACCAAAAACCAAAGACAACCCCATGACTTCAAAGGCAGAAAGGGCAGCAAAGAGCAGCTCCCAGTGTAAAACTAATACTGAGGTGCTCAAAATCCCCTGAGACCCAACTGTTCTTAATAAGGCCACCACACTTGTTACAGCTGCAGCAACACTCCTTGTTCTTCTGCCAAACAGCAGTCTCAGGGCCTCAGCAAGAGGGAAAGACACGGAAATGAAGTTATTTCACTTCCTTTATCTGTTTTACCTGTAGCTTCCCCCAACCAGGGCAGAGCAAACAAACAACCAACCACCAAAATCCACCACCAAAACAACAAACAACCAAAAAACTCCACAAAAAATAAAAAAGGAAGAAAAAAATACTACAGAAAGAGGTTACACATAACAGAAAGATCACAGAATCATAGAGTCATAGAATGGATTGGGTTGGAAAAGACCTCCGAGATCACCAAGTCCAACCCTTGGGCCAACTCCAGTCCCTTTACCACATCATGGCACTCAGTGCCACGGCCAAGCTCAGCTCAAAAACCTCCAGGGATGGGGAATCCACCCCCTCTCTGGGCAGCCCATTCCAATG
>VWZD01002885.1:34372-82356 GCA_013396695.1 Sakesphorus luctuosus
CTGTCCCTCAGTCCCCCCAGGTCCCTTTCTGCCTGGCTGCTCTCCAGCCACTCTGTGCCCAGCCTGGAGCGCTGCAGGGCTTGGGGTGGCCAAAGGGCAGGACCTGCACTTGGCCTTGTTGAACTCCATCCCATTGCAATCAGCCCATCTCTCCAGTCTCTCCAGATCCCTCTGCAGAGCCCTCCTGCCTTCCAGCAGGTCGACACTCCCTCCCAACTTGGTGTCAGCAGCAAATTTGCTGCTGATGGACTCAATCCCCTCATCTAAATCATCAATAAAGATGTTGAACAGGACTAGACCCAACACAGACCCCTGGGGAACACCATCAGCAGGTAGGAAGGAAAAAAGAAGAGGGATTAGTATCTTCAACCATCATTCCAGTTTAGACTAAAGGAGGCTGAAATGTGTGACAGTGTTCCATACAAAAACTTGAGTCATCAAAAATGAAAACCAAACCACCTCTGCAAACAACACACAAAGATTTAGGTAAAAACTTCAAGTTTATACATAAAACAGAAGACCAGGAAAACTGATGTATCAGATTAACAATACACAGCAGAAGTAAAGAATATAAACTTGGAAATACATACTAAGTTGTGCCTTGAAGGCATGTTCAGGTATTGTCTGTATGTCAAAAAATCTGACACTACACTACACCACACTGTTTGTTCCAAAGACAACAGCAATGACCAATTGGAAGTGATGAGGGTACAGATTCAAGGCATGGTGACAGTAATAGGGATGATTTGCAAGATCACATCAACAATTCACAGTCTACTCAATCACACAATCCCAAAATGGGTCAGGTGGGAAGGACCGCTGTGGGTCACTGGGTCCAGCCTCCCTGTTCCAGCAGGGTCATCCCAGAGCACATGGCACAGGATTGCATCTACATGGTTCTGGAATATCTCCAGTGAGGAAGACTCCACACTCTCAACAATCTGTTCCTGTGCTCAGTCACCCCCATAACAAAGAAACTCTTCCTCATGTTCATGTTGACCTTCCTGTGTATCAGTTTCCTCCTGTTACCTCTCATCCTGTTGTTCAGCACCCCCGAGCAGAGCCTGGACCATCCTCTGACACCTCCCTGTAGATACTGAAAGACATTGATGGGGTCCCCTCTCAGATATCTCTTCTCCAGGCTGAACAGGCCCAGCTCCCTCAGCTTTTCCTCATAAGTGACATGCTCCAAACCCCTCATCTCCCTTGTGTTGAAAAGCCCAAACTGGACACAGCACTCCAGGTGATCCTCACTAGGGCTGAGTAGAGGGGCAGGATCATCTCCCTTGGCCTGCTGGCAATGCTTTTCCTCGGGCACCCCAGGACTGCTTAGTTTATGACAGGTAAAGAAAACTAATTCATGCTATGGTTCAAAACAGTCACATTAGTGCAACGATGTGTGAGGGAGGGCTGTAGTAGTTTTGGCTCTAGTCAGCACAGGTCCCCATTTAGACCTCAGTTTTCAGCAGGCCTCAAAGGACGCGACACAGATTAGAGGGGACAGGTATCATCTGACTTAAGCAGCCAAAGAGGTATTTCATATCATCTGACATCATTAGGAAGCGTCGAGGAGTAGAACAAGCCAGGGGGGAGGAGTTTCTGCCTTTTCGGTCCATGCTTCGGACCAGGAGGGTTCCTACTCCCTGACTGCTGATATCAGGCCCTGCTGCTGGTCTGCGTGGCTGTTTACCTGGGGAAGTGAGCATATTCCTGTTAATTTCCTTTTTCCCTCTTGCTGGGAGGTTTCCTTTGGGGAGGAGGTTTGGTTGGTTCAGAATTCTGCTTGTTAGCTGGGGCGACCTCGGTGAGCCTGTTGTTGTTTCCTGTCACTATGTGCTATTTCATAGTTGGTGTTAAGCTTTCCACTTCTCTATATAAATATAAGAACTTCACCATGTCCAAAGCCTCATTTCTGTTTTTTTCCCTCACTCTCCTTCTCTGGGAGTGGACCTTTTGACTGGGTACCAGGCAGTTGGCATTTTGCCAGCTTAAACTATAACATTCTTTTGGTGCCGAAACCCGGGAACTGACCAAGGGTATTGGCAAGTTTCCCGGGAGCTTGGCTGTGTTCCCGGGGATTGTTTTGGTAAACTATTGTAGATTATCTTGTGTTTTGGGAACAAGTTGGGCATTGAAAGTAAAACAAAATGGAGAACAAGTTGGTAATAGGTCTTTTGCTAATACCTTTCTTAGTTATAACTGTTAGTCTGCCTGTGTTAGTGCTTATACTATTTCAGTTGGTAAGACCTACTCTGCCTGGTACATCTTTTGACTTCGATTTTCTTTTCCCGCTCCAATATCTACCTGATTTTGACATAGAAGGTTTCATAGCAGGAGCATACACAGTTTTTGGGAATTCTTACTTGATATTTCCAATGGCAATCTTGGGACTAGTGAAAGCCCTAGGTGAATTGATAAGTTTGAAAAAGGTGGTGTTACGCTGGTGGTTTTGGTGCAGGACAGAGCGAGCTCCAAACTGGGGTTTTAAAAGACCCTTATTGGGACGTCCCTTGAGGAAGCCACTGCCTGGGTGGCAAGGAAGATGGACTAGCCTGGGCATGTTAATAGGGCGTTTGGCACCCCCTGAGGGGCAAAGGAAAAAAACCCCACTAGAATTCCTAAAAGTGAGGTGGAAAAAACCAGTTCTCCCATGTTAACACAGGCTGAGTTTCTTGCTCACAGACTCCAGTGCCAGCCAGCTCCAGACTAGTGCAGATTCAATTCCTGAAAATGTTATTGAAAAATTCTTGATTTTACAGATTTTCTGCAGATAGAGAAAATAAAACGAGTAAAAACCGGTGGTTTATCTTTAGCATGCCTCTTGTGAATCCCTGTCCTTCACCCATCAACAGATAACGTTTAATCCAGTAAACTTTGGCATAATTTAAAATAGCACTACTCTCAAAAGTCTTGCAGATCTCCAGCACTTGGAATGTTATTCTTCAGGGAACCCATTAATTTTCACAAAAAGGTCTCAAAAGGCTGTATTAATTAACAGACCCAAGTAATCTACAAAAACTGAAATACAGCCAAACCACTCTGCACGTACTCCCAGCTCATTAAAAACACCAAAATCCTCAGTTTAACATTAAATAATTCCCACATGACTTTCAAAAAAGCTTACACAAGTATGGTATTTAAAAATCGTTTTAAATGCTAGGGAAATTTACTATGATTTATTATCACAATTACACATAATAAACCTTTCAGAGCTATGGTTCTAACCTAAGTTATAACTCCTACTATGTGATAAAGTGCTTCATCAGTATGTCCTTTCCATATGGACTCTGTGCTCCCACTCCCCTCCCTGCTTTTTATGGAGCATTTGGTTCAATCTGTCTAAACTACTACAGAAACAGACTCAACCTTACACCATGATTGTTAGAAACTCTAAAGAGGAGGAAGAACTCAAGACATGATACCAAAAACTTATGAAAAACAACCTCAAAGAGAGGAGGAAGCAAACAAGGCCAAGTAGTGTATTGTTTAAGCATAAAACCAGGATGAGAGTGCCCCTGAATTAGAAATAATTTTTGACTACTTGGCACCTACTGTTTAATTCAGGTGGCTCCTGAGAACTCACCAAAAATGCACTCAGAAAATTTCAACAATTATCCAGATTATGCCACCACAGTCCCAACTTCGTTCTACTCAAACTACACCAGATGATAGATTTTCTTCCTTTAAGAAACAATAGAAGAGAACAAAATTCTTCCTTTTATTCAGCACTGGGAACATGGGGGATAATTCCACCAAAGTCATGTCAACAAGACTTTTGTGTTTCCAGGTTTATATACTTAGTTACAACTGACAACCCCTCCACAAAGTTAAGCAGGATATTTTGGGTGACTTTTAACAGATCTAATTGGCTGCTCCCATCTCTGCAGTCCTGGATTTCCTTTTAACTAAACAATGTTACAGCTTCAAGTCCCAACCTAGACAGGTTTTCTGATTTATTTCTTACAGCTGAGCCTCTAATCTAAACAAGGGTTTGGTTTATTTCTTAAAGTTCAGCTCACAGGGTTAAATTCCTCTTTGTCTAAAGCTGTGCATGGTTAATAGATCAGTGACAAACTAAGGTACAAGCTAAAATAAAAAACTAATATAAAATAAAAAGTTAGTACAGTTCTGATTAAAAATTAGTAAATACCTTATGATTTTATGGAGAAGGGATGAAATCCTTGATTGTTGAGGGGTCCCTGAATCAGTGTCTTCTCCCCCCTCCTTCTCCCCACACTCCCTCCCAAGCAAGGCTGTGCACAACAGAGTTTCCCCTGTGGCCAAAGTTCCCAAGGTCACACAACCCCAACCTCATTACAAAATTCAGGCATCAAACTGAATTTTGCAGTTTTATTTTGCAATCTGTCAAAGATAAATGTGTCTTCTTTCTGAGAAAAGGAAAAGAAAACCAAAACAGAAGACTTAAAACCCTTGAATACCCCCACAATTTTACTTTTAATTTTCTACTTCTTGGACTCTGTTGTGACTTTACTCTCTTAAGAAAAGGTATTTCTAGTAGCTCTTTGTCTACATTTGAATGAAAGGTCATTGGGTTGGTTCCTTCTGCAAATACACACTTAAAGTTATATAGCGGGACCATCAATAACTGCAACAGTGCAGACTTTGGCACAGATATTCACATGAAAAGCATATTCAAGAACTTCATTGTAAGTAAGTCTAAAGCCCACAGAATATTACACATGTTGAAGTGCTCCATGCCTTGCACTGTACAATGCAGAATACTTTAAATAACTGAACCATCCACCCCAGTCCTTTGCCTTATAAAAACATGCATGAGATTGAAGGACATTTCATTATCAAAGGTACCAATCTGCATATAAGCACTGCTAACCCATGTCATTAATGAGCTAAAGAATTCAAATCAGTCCCCAAAAACTATTAAACTGAGCATTCCTGCTTCATTTTTTTGAGGTACACTGAATTCCATGGATGTTTATTTCCCACTAGACAAGGATACAGCAGTAAAACAATGTTGTTGTATTTATTCTGTTTGGCCTGAAGGCTCAGAAACCCTCGAAGTCAGTTTTAGACAGAATACTCTGCCTGATCTCAGTAGCTATCAATCTTTCTTCATTTACTGTTGTCTTGTTTGTCCTTCCCCTGCCACTCTCTGTCTCCTGAGAGGTGAGTGACCCATTTAAACACTGTCCAAAGTGCAGTTCCCTTGTCTCCCTGCCTGCCTCAGGTGCCAGCCTGCAACACTGCAGTTCATACTGGGCAGAAACTCAAGGATGCTACACAATTCCCATCCCTGGGAGTGTCCAAGGCCAGGCTGGACAGGGTTTGGAGCAACCTGGGCTGGTGGGAGGTGTCCCTGCCCATGGCATGGGGTGGAATGAGATCAGCTTTCAGGTCCTTCCAACCCAAACCATTCTAGTGCTGCTCAGTTTATGGCAGCTGCACTTTTGAAAGCAGTGATATCACTATGCACACACTTCACTAAGACACTTGTACGAGAAGCGACTATTAAAATAGCAGTGCTTGGGGAGTAATAGTAAGTAAGTAAGTAATGGCCAAACTGCGTGAATGAAGATTTGGGCAGGGCTCTCCCCACGTGGGTGTGCCCTTCCAGCCTGTGCAGTGGATTGTTAAGGTGAGGCACAGCGTGCCCAGAACTGGCCCCACCGTTTAAGTCCTAAGGTCCATTTGCCACGTCTGAGCAAGTTTGGACAGTGAAGTCCTTAGGACTATCTACAGCACCCAGTACTGACCGGGGCTGACCCTGCTGTGCATCCGAGATCTGACGGGATGGGATGGCAGGGAGGGATTGAACTGCCAGGGCGGTCCCACTGAGACTCAAACTCGCGACCTTGGGAGTCGGAGACCAGAGTGCTCTCCGCTACACCACAGGACCGCCCCAGTGCTTGGAGAACACTATAACATTTGGCAGCACCAATTCCTTTAAAACTTTACCAAACATCTTAAAGTTGTCTTAAAAGTTGGTTTACAGTTGGTTAGCAGAATTATGAGGCTTGGCTTCCCAGGACTTTCAATCCATAACTCTGAAATGTGAAAAACCAGAAAAGTAACAAACAGAAGCACAGGGACTTCACTGATTTTAAGTTCAAAAACTCAGAAACTTATTAGAAAAAAGTCAAATAAATAAACAAATTCCTCTCCTACTTCCTTCCACAGCCCAATTACGAGGTCTAACTGTCACAGCAACATTAAAAAGACTTGGCCAGCACTTGCCTGGAGGGCTGTCTCCTTTCTGCAACTGTTGCTTCCAGGATGTGAAATAATTTGTTATGCAGTTCTAAATAATAAGGTGGTGCTGGTTTGGTTTGTTGTTTTTTTTTTAAATTCATTCTGTTGTTCTCAAACCTCAACCATTTTAAAGACTATTTTAAAAGGAAAATGTTTTTGAGTATCAGATAGGAACCCACCCAAGATACTTCTCTTGATAGCAAAGCACAAGCTGCTCTTTTCAATACAAGAAATTAATGTAAAAGATTGCAAATAAACTCCTTTCCGAATTAATTTTAAAATCAACATATAAAAATAAAGCAAGGTAAAAATACCTTTCTGCATCTCTATGGAGAACTATAAACCATAAATTTTAATAAAACAAACTTGTTTAGTTTTGGACAGCCATTGCCTGAAACATGCCATTTCACACACAGATGGTTTAAGGAAAAAAAAAACCAACCAAACCCAAACAAATAAACGTCAACAGAACAAACATTCAGTCTGCAAATAGCCCTGATAAATGTAGAAACTTCAGTTTCCAGCGTTGCAGTCCATTAACTTCCATGACTATGAACTCTCAGAAGAAAACAAGGACGATCACAGCCTTAGACAAACATCCACCTGGGTGACATTTTTATTTCAAATGCAAACATCTCTGTCCCAGGGCCCAGGATCTGAAATCTCCATCAGTTTTGTTTTGATTTTAAGTTACAGTTATAAGCCTAATTGTTTTGAAACAAGAACAGAAAGAGATCCAGGAAAAGCTGACAACTACTATGCTGGCATTTAATATCAATTAGTGTAAAAATCAAAATCAAGATGTTCTTTTGTCTGGTTTGACAGAAGCAGCTTGTGTCTTGTATCATCTGTCCTACATTTGTGACAGAAAAATGTTAACATGAAGTTAATGATGTGGTTTAAGACTGAACTAAAAACTTCACAGATTTTTCAAATTTTAGCAGCATCTACAATGGGGATGAGAATTTCAGAATATGCTGAGCATCCCCAAGGAAATCTAATCATGTTATCTAAGTCTCTACAAGAGAATTGGTCTCTCCTGCAATATGGATGTTTGTTTATACACCTGCAGAGTAGCTACTGAAAGCTGGATCTGAATTAGAATTTGAGCACTTATGTGATATAGAAAGTTTGTCCCTGAAGTCAAGCACAGCTCCTGAAAATTTCTGCATTAGTGAAAATATTCCAGCAAGATTATTACTGCCATATATCTGCTCCATTTCATAGCTCCCAAATCTCTAGTTAGGGATCCTTTGCTCCTTAGCTGATCTGCACAGAGCTTAGTGGAGGCAAAAAACCACAAACCAACGTGATCTAATTATGATGCTCATGAAATTTTCTAGTTTTATGTCAGTCCTAATTAATTATAACAGCAGCAATTAAAGCCTATCCAGTAAATAAAGCCATAACCATAACTCAGCACTGCCATGCATCTTCCACCAGCTCCTCAGTACTTGTTTCAACCCAAGGACACACCATCCTTCTCACAGCCAGGAGGAATAGAACAAAGGCACCACCACAGACAGTGCACAGACTCTTCTTTTTATGCCTTCTCCTTCAAAATCAAGTGTTAAAAACCTGGCACTGAATACCTGGCAGTGGGATGCTATTGATGCTATAATCTGTAAACCACGGCAAGAAAGTTCCATCCCAGCCTGAAATACTACCAGAAAAATGGACATTGGGTACAGAATGAAACCACTGAAAAGGCTTTCCTGAATAAAGGCTGACTTTGGCAAAGCACTCCAAATGTACAGGATTCTCTACTGCTTGATTTCTTGATCAATAGTATTTTCTATTGCTGGAAATTCTCCAGGAACACAGTTCTGAAAGATTAAGACTAGAAATGGTAAGAAGAGGAACGTGGAAGGAACTGCAGTGAGAACAGACTAACAAACCTTTAACAGTCAGCTCCAGCTTTTCAAGTCATAAACCCAGGGAAATCCACTCTCCTCCCATGGGACCTGAACATGCTTCTCAACAGATTTAGAACTTCACCTTTCACACTGAGTTCAGCTCTTACTGTCAATCTTATCAGTTGCACAGCTCCAAGTGTGTCAATACTGGTATTTTCAGAACTTATCACAAATACTGAAATTAGAATGGAATAACAATGAAATCCTCACTAGGAGGGAGCAAAATAAAAGAAACAGAGTGGCTGGAGAGCAGCCAGGCAGAAAAGGACCTGGGGGGACTGAGGGACAGGAAGCTCAACAGGAGCCAAGAGTGTGCCCAGGTGGCCAAGAAGGCCAATGGGATCCTGGCCTGGATCCAAAGTAGCGTGGCCAGCAGGCCCAGGGCAGTGAGCCTTCCCCTGGACTCTGCCTTGGGGAGGCCACACCTTGAGTGTTGTGTTGAGTTCTGGGCCCCTGAGTTGAGGCAAGAGATTGAGGGGCTGGAGCGGGGCCAGAGAAGAGCAAGGAGGCTGGAGAAGGGAGTGGAGCACAAGTGCTGTGGGGAGAGGCTGAGGGAGCTGGGGGTGTTTGTGCTGGAGAAGAGGAGGCTGAAAGGTGACCTCAGCACTGTCTGGAAGTGCCTGAAGGGAAGTTGTGGCCAGGTGGGGGTTGGTCTCTTCTCCCAGGCACTCAGCAATAGGACAAGGGGGCACGGGGGGCTCAAGCACTGCCAGGGGAAATTGAAGTTGGAGATGGGAAAAAACTTGTTTGCAGAGAGAGTGCTCAGGGATTGGAATGGGCTGCCCTGAAAAGGGGGTGGATTCCCCATCCCTGGACGTTTTTAAACGCAGATTGGATGTGGCACTGGGTGCCATGGTCTAGTTAATGCACTGGAGTTGGCTCAAGGGTTGGACTTGATGATCTGGGAGGTCTTTTCCAACCTGATCGATTGTATGATTCTATAAGTACCTTCAATATGTATGTTTTCATACATACAAGATCTGAAATGTGACAATACACAGGCACACCTGCAAATGAGACAGCAGCACAAGTGTGCAGCAATTCCAATTCTGTAAGGATTAGTAAGGAAATGAAAAGGCCAGCATTTAGTAATTGTGCCAGGCATTTCACAAATATGGCATCTTAAATTTCATTCCACTATAATCCCATCTTAAAGTTCAGCTCTGTAACACGGGGTGTTTTCAAGTGCAAGAGAACTGGCACTTGTTCAGCAATGCAGAGCCCGAGATACTGAGGCTGTAACCTTGGAGATGCTTTTCCTGGGATGTTCCAGGCACTCTATGCTGGGAAACCACAAGGGAGGGCTCTCCCACCTCACCTTCAAGGCAGGCACACCCTGGAGTGTGAAAAAAGGCAATTCTCAATATTCTGTGCACGGAACTTTGTCCTGTGTCATCTTCACATGGAGAGGAAACAACAGGCTTGTCATGGGCTCACCTGGGTGGGCCTAAATTTGGGTTTTTGAAGTCCAGCCTAGGCCTGGAGCTGTCAGCTGATTCCAGCTGGGCTGAGCTGACAGCTGAACTTCTTCTAGCCAATAGTGGTTTATTCCATACCATATCACAACATCATTGTCCAGGGAAGCAGAATCAGTGTGGGAGGGGCTTGGGCAGTCCCCCCACAGCATTTCTTGCTGAGAGGACACACACGGGGCAGTCCCAGGAGAGATGGGGAGGACCAGGCCCAGCACTGGCCCAGCACTTGTTTGGGGAAGTAAAATGTTTGTTGTGGGTTCTTCTCTCTCTGCTCGGGTCTGGCTCTCTGGGGACTGAGTCTTTTAAGATAATTTGGGGTTAAAATGGTGAGATTTGTGTGTGTACTGAGAAGTGAGAAATTGTTCTTTGCTATTTCTAACTTGTGAGAGTGTATTTGTACCTTCTTCTGATTGTCTCTTTCTGTAAAATATATGTAGTTTTAGTCTAAACATGGCTTGAAGTTTTTTCCCTTCCCCTCTCTCTTCCTCCCTTTCCTGGGTGTTGGGGGGGAGGCTCTGACCCTGTACTTGGAGGGTTGGCAGTTTGCCAGCTCAAACCAAGACAAGGCTAAACCCACATCTATGTTTTTTCTTTTCCAGTGTCCTAGAATTAAGTGTCTGTGTGGAATAATCCCAGCTATTTAGTGAGAGTTTAAAGGTTTTTCCATGAGATACAAAAGATGGTATCCCAGAAAACTCTGTAATGTATATTAACAGTTAAGTCTCATCTTAAGCAAATGGAAGCACAACTGATGTGAATATCCTGAGGACAGACTTGGTATCATTCTTGCGGTTTTCACAGGTATTTCTCCTTATTGTACTTTTGTACCTATGAACTTTCATTCAACAATGCTGCAGCTTTGCCCATAATCCAACAATTCTTTCTTTTTGGTCAGTTGTACAGTTACCTACCCCAACAAGAGTAAATACACCTACTTTCTTCTTTAAATTTCTTATAATTGTCTTGCTTTTCTTCAGAGACACTGAAGTTACTGTAGTTCAAGCACTATGTCCATTTAATAATTGAAAACTCATTTAAAACTATTTATATAGTAAAAAAAAACAAATGAAGTTTATTTTAAACTTCAGATATGAAGATTCTGTAAGATAAAGCACCAGTATGAAATTTTCCCATTGGGCCTGAGCAGACAGTTATGCAAATAGAAACTGCCATTTTTATGGACCTCTCTGTTAGTGTTGTATCTCTAAATCACTGCAACCATAAATACCCAAAACCTTCAGAGATTTTACTTTCAGGTTATGGAACTGGCCTACAAATGAAAGGCAGGTGATTTCAGTTCCTATTAATTCAGCCAATAAAAAGGAATCTTTAGTACAGGAGGTTTCTAAGCCATGCTCAGTTTATGATAGGTCAGACTAAGAATGAGAAAAGATCCCAAGCATTACTAAATCAATTTACAATTTCTACAGAAGAGTGTCAATCAGAGAATGAAAAGTGCTTTATGGTATTAATTGCAATGCATTAAATGCTTTGGCAAATAGAATTCTCCATTAAAACACGGAAAGCACAACCTTACATGTGATTTCAGATTCATTCTGTACATAATGTATTATTCTTGTAGTGATGTAAGTCACTTTATCTATCTATGATGTATAAAATTTCTAGAGTCTTATAATTTTATGGTACTCTTCCTGCTTCTTTACCACCATGTATCATGCACTGCACTCTCCCTGGTTCTCAGAAACATCACAATGCTCCTCACCTTCCCAGAAACCAAACCACTTGTCTATAAGCCACTTGTGCAGGTGTTGCTGACTCCAGTATTTATAAAGTCTTGGTGTGACTGCCTAAAAACTTCACTTTTTTAAAAAAAATTACTTTTGCCAAAGACATGTATGTCCTTACATGGAGAAACTCATTGCCAAATAATAGAAAACTGAAAAACTGACCCAAGGAACCAAGACAAAGCTTCTAACCATCCTAAAGGAACTATTAGTTTCTTGACAAACAGCAGCTCTGAATGGGTGCTAAATACATAATAAAAAGGTAAATGGCTGTTCAGGTTACAAGAAAAATTCCATCTTGTACTTTAATTGAGGATCTTCTTGCAGATAACTGTTTAAAATCGTATCAAAGTCAATGAAGCATCAAGACAGATATAATTCATCTTTTCAAAATCCTAAACTTTAGCTTTTTACTCTTCCAAAAAAATCTTAGCATTTAAAAAAAAAATCCCACAATATGAATTCCCTTCTGCAGATTATTACCTTTTTAAAGCTCACAAATATATTTAATTCCAATCAAATCTCAACATCTTCTTCACACGGTAAAACACATTTATCAGCAAACTTATTTTCAAAATAACTGTCTTTAAAGTTAGTGCTTCATTCTGTATGACAAGTGTCAAAACCATTTCTTTCGTTTTTCATAACTTACATCTGTTCAACATAAGCTCACTTGAATTAAATGTTTAGTTTTTTAGTTTATTTGGTGCTCACAATAGCTGGAGCACCACAGGCTGATGGCTTTCAGTTAAACACTTATCAGAAAATTACTAACCCAGTCTATTCAATTGCTTTCTGTCCACAGACTATTGGGAATAACAGGAAAAACCAACAAATTTAGTAGAGGTGACAGTTACCTGGTCTCATCACTTTCAGTCTATGGAGAATACACCAGAGCCTTAATAAAGTTACAACAGTATCTTTTTACAATCATGTTTTTGCAAACAAGTACTTCCAGCTTTTTCTGCAAAATCAGCTTCAATAACTATGAAGGTAACTAGTAAAAGACAAATAAAATACTATATGCTTCCCCTCTGTTGACCTGCCTGAAAACTTTCTTGTTTTCTGGTGAAGATGCTTGTTCCCTAACAAAATGACCGAGCTATCCAGCTCGTTATGTGTGTGCACCAGAACAGAACTCCATGAGTTCAGGTTATTGCTGCTGTGGGTTCAACCTGCCCCTTCCAGCCACGGCCCTCCCGCTGGGGCCAGAGCTGCAGGCACAGCTAACAAGACATAAAAAGGCTGCTTAAGACTATGAGAGCCAAAAGCTTTAGAGACGAACAGCAAAGAACTTTTACCGAGGAAAAAGGGAGTGGGGGGGAAGAGAAAAAGGGAGAGCTAAAGGAACCGTTTCCTTCCTCATTATTGCTGCATTGGGGTGGTCCCGTGGTGTAAAGGAGAGCACTCTGGACTCTCAATCCCAAGGACCAGAGTTTGAGTCTCAGTAGGGACCATCCCCTGGCAGTTCAATCCCTCCCTGCCATCCCATCCCGTCAGATCTCGGATGCTCAGCAGGGTCAGCCCTGGTCAGTACCGGGTGCTGTGACAGCCCCGAGGCTTTCCCTGTCACTGTCCGAGCTCGCTCAGCCCTGGCAAAATGAACCTTAGGACTTAAACGGTGGGGCCAGTTCTGTGCACGCTGAGCCTCACCTAAACAATCCACTGCGCAGGCTGGAAGGGCACAGCCACGTGGGGAGAGCCCTGCCCAAATCTTTGTTAGCAAAGTTTGGCCATACAATGCTGCAGATGAGGATGCAAGGGTCGGACCCTGGAGCTGTGCACCCACACAGCCCTGGCAGAAAGCCCTCACAGAGCTTATCAGAGTGTGAGCCACACAGTTCTCACTGATTATACACGGAGAGCTCACTTTTCCTCCTATTAAACAGCATTACAAGGAGCTAAAATGCATTTGACACTTTCCTATTGAGCACTTCCTCCACACACACACACCCCAAAGCAGCTGCACAGCCTGTGGGATAATGAACATGAAGTCCATGAAATAACCCCTCCATTACCATGTGGGCCTTAATGCAGAAAGAAATTAAGAAGTTAATTTGTGTAGGAAACAGTGGTACTCTGCAATCGAAGGTTAAAGCACTGAACTGTGACTCTGAAGACATGAATTTAATTTCTGGATCTTCCACTTAAGTAATCTTGCAGGAATTATTTCACACGAGGATAGAGCCATCTCACAGGACTGTGGAGGAAATGAGGATGTGAGTGAGGTCTCAGCTGGCAGGATACCCAGAGCCCATGAGCACAGAGCCAGTATAGTCTTCCCATCCCTCTCTAAGTAGAGTTGAATGTTTCCACCACACTTTGCAGTTATTTGTCTCTTGTTCTTTGTAAGAACTTCATGTGCAGTTTAAACATCAAACACACATTCATACTTCTCATACAGACCAGTCATGGGGGGAAAAAAAGGCATTAATGCATTTATGAAAGGAAAGCACTTGAATTTCCCATATGGCAAAGAGAAAGATAACAAATTCACTAACAACATGGATTGCATGCTAAAATACTTGACAGGATATATCTGGTAAAGTTAAGAGTTAAAAACACCATAGAAAAACTCTTACTGCAAGTACACAGAGGGACCTGTCAGAGTGACCCAGGTGGAGCTGCTCTTGTTTCTCCCTTGTGTCAGGAAGATGCACCAAGTGACCTGTTAACTCTACATTGAACTCTCTCTTACATTAGCTCCTTCAAACATAGTCAAAGGCTGATAAAACGGAGAAACGGAAATAAAATAAGGGAAATGGGGATATTTTTTTTCCACACAGACAAGGAGATAAGGATTAACTCAAACTTCCACTAATACTTCTACTTCTTAAAAGAGACAGAACTTGATTATTTCATAAGAGGCCAAATTGAGTATTTGAATATTTCAGCACTTACAAAAACCAAATCCTGCAACTGCACTGTCTACACTTACTCAGCAGACAAAATTTAATAGCACGTATATCTGTATGTATAATTAGACACATTACTTGTATGTATTTATGTATGCCCTATACATAACTAAATCTCAGAATGCTGAGGCTGGACAGGACCTCTGAGGTCATCTGGGCCAACCTCCATGCCCAAGCAGGGCTACACAGAGCCAGCTGACCAGCACCACGTCCAGATGGCTTGGAATATTTTCAAGAACGGAGACTCCACAACCTCTCTGGGCAACCCATGCCAGTTTGTGGCCACCCTCACAGAGAAAAAGCATTTCCTGATACCCACAGGGACCCTGCTGTGCTTCAGGCTGTGCCCATGGCCTCTGGCCCTGTCCCTGAGCACCACTGAAAAGGGCCTGGTGGCACCTTTTTGCATCCTCCCTTTGGTATTTGCACACACTGATTGATAACATCTGTTCCTAAGCCTTCTTTCCTCCAGGCTGAGCAGTCCCAGCTCTCTCTGCTTTTCCTCATAGGAGAGATGCTTGGAATGTCATATTCCTTTAAAAGCAGGTATAGTTTCTGTAGGAAAATTAAGCAGCAGCTCATGTTGCTAATGCAAATCTCTAATTCACTGTAGCTACTCATGCAAGAAATCAGAACATGATGGTGCAACTAAAAAGTTTTACTGTTAATGGAAGAATGTAATTCAATAATAAAAAAAAATCTTTTCTAATGCCCTAGGAAGCAAGAAGAGAGTTTAAATAATTAGTAAGGATTGTTTTACCATCCTAAATTCTTCTTCAAGAGGAAATTTCCACATGGATTTTGGATCCTCTTTCCTGCCTTGTGTTTGTATGACTGATCACCTCTTGGTAGATGGACCCTATTTTCCTTGGCATCATTCAGACATGGAACAAAATGACATTACTTCACCAGCTCTAAGACAACAGAGAGATGGAAACAAATGTGCAGAACACAGGAGAAAGGGAGACAACATTTGTCAGACTGACAGGCAGCAGTCTCAGCAAACCATCAGGGTACCTGCTGTCAGAATCTACAGGCATCACAAAGAGTAACAAGCTGTGACAAGACAGACCAGGACAAAACTGCTCCAGGATGTTCATACAGAGCTCTTGGCATATAGGAGGGGCACAGAAAAAGCCACCAAGATGTTCCCTTAAAAATCATCTGTGCTACTCCTGCTATTTCATTTATACACAGCACACTCTTAATGTCCTGCTCTTGCCACAAGTAACTCTAAGAAAGTGGAAGTTTGGGAATGAAACAGAAAACTGAGAGTAATGTCTATAAAGGATCAAAACAGAGTACAGCACAGGTAGCAAAGTCTGACTGGCACAGGAAAACTCATGGTTCTTCACACAAGGCCATATGGTCTCTGCCCCATGACCTTAAAAAAAGAAAAATCTTAACTCTAAAGAGACAATGCACATCAATGTCCCCTTATTTTACAGCAAACTTCAGGCTATAACCTATTTCAAATGAAGTTCCTCGTGTCAACACTCAAAGATTTCTCTTCCCTGCAGAGCTGATCCCTCTGTGTGATGTGCACATGCACCTGTGTGCTCATATGTGTTCATGTGTTAGGGAGAAAAGGCAGGAAGGAAAGGGAGAGAGTCCAGGGTTCTGCAGTGCTTCCTCCCCTCCATCCCTTGGCATGAAATATCACAAGACTGTACCTTTAATTTCAATTACACAATTTTATGCTGCAAGTCAATTTTCATGGTTCCTAAGGAGATAAGTTTTTTAAAATCTTCTCTGTAATCCACTGATAAAAATAGGGGAAACCAGTACAATAAGGTATAATGATGAATTAGCCCCTATTGAAAAGTTATCTTTTATTGGGCCCATCAGGAAAGGCAAGATAATCACTAAACATTTTGTATTTGCTTTTCTTTACTATTATCTCCAGCCTCATATTTTGACTGTGCCTTGGCAGAGCATTGGCAATTTTCTACCTTTTTCTCTGACAAACTATCAAACAAGGATAAAGGATTTGAGAACATGAGGCTACACGTAAACAAGAATAATACACAATACATTTTCTATTTATGCAGGTATACTTAGTAGGTAAAACATCCATTTAAAATATAGAATCACGGGATTATTAAGATTGGAAGAAACCTCTAAGATCAGTGAGTCCAAGTGTTAACTCAGCACCACTGTGGTTCCTTCCTAAACTGTCTCCCAACTGCCACATCCACTCATCTTTTGAACACTTCCAGGGATGGTGATTCCACCACTGCCCTGGGCAGCCCATCCCAATGCCTGACCACCCTTCCAGTGAAGAAAGTTTTCCAAGTATCTAATACAAACCTCCCCTGGTGCATATATTAGGCCACATACTTTACAAATTCTATGCCAGTTCTGACTGTGAGTACAGTAATTGCATCAAAGTAATGACTAGGCATGATAAGCATTAAATAAAATTTGAATGGAGGGGCTGCACGAGTAGCAAAAAAGGAGGACAAGACCATGACAACTTAAAAAAATATTGAGAAAAAGAGAAAAAAAAAGAAAAAAAGAAAAATATGTTTATTTTGCAGCTTCATCTTAGGTAATAATCTCTCCCAAATAATGCCTGACATTTTCCAAGTTTCCAACACTGTGCTAACCATTAAAACTGCACTGAATAATGTTTTTATGGGCATCTGTCTTTTCCCAAGGGAAGACAAGAGAAGCCAAGGCAGATGTAGCGTTGGTGACAGCAGAAGTGCCTCCCCTTGGAAACCATGCAGACTCCTGGGGTTACAGCAAAGGGGCAGGAACCAGGTGAGGAGGATGGGAACAAGGAAGACTGAGGAAGACTTTAGCCCTTATAGCTCTTATTACAGTGCCTCCTGTAGGCAGAATAAGATTTACCAGGATATTTAAAAGGACACTGAAGAAATGTGAGCTTAATGCAGAAAGGAGCCCCCCTGGGATGGTTTGAAAAGTGGGAACCATTCAGCTTTAGAAGAAAACAAACATACTTTCCCAAGGGATTTTTCTTGCCCCTCTGCCAACCCATGTTTCAATGAATACTGATGAAGGGCTGAAGAATAATCTGCATCATCTTTATGGCAGGTGAAAACTGTGAACCTGGATTTGCAGGCACTCCGATTTCTCAGGAAATATAAAGGAACTCGGTAATATCCACACATAAACCAGATTCTGTTCTGTCTTCTTGATACACTGGCTCTGGTGAGCAAAACCTAAGCCTTAAAAAAGCAAATCTGGCCTCATAAGTAACAGAATGTTTTCCATCTATCCTATGATCTACAAGAAAAAATTCAGTTTCATCTGGTGGATATGAATTTCCCCCTTGTGTCTGTAAAATCAAATAGACAATCATAATTACCAGAAATATATTTAGTGAGAGTTCAGAATTTCTTTAAATGGACCATTTTTATTTCATTTCCTACGCTGATAATTTAATCTAAGTCATTCTTCTCTGAAAAAAATCTTGATTTATGCATTTAATAACCTCTTGGACTTCCAAGGAAAGGAAGATTTGGGACTAAATAGCTGCTGTGTCAAACTAAAAATGATAAGCCAAGCTCTGTGTGCATTAAGCTGTGTGCCTTGAGATTGGATTCTATAGCATCTAGTAAGGTATGAGCTCCATTTGAAGCTCTTCCTCCAAAAATATAGAGTATTTGCAACTTCTTTCCTCCGAGTTCTGGGCCACCTGCAGTCAACAGGGCCCTAAAAGTGACCCTTTTTCAACAGAGATCTTGTTCTTCTGAAGCACATGGGAACCTCAGCCCTTCTGAGTCTCTTGTTCCTCTGTCAAATTTGTTTGAAATTGAGCAGCATGTTAAAAAAAAAGTACTGTAGGAAACACTGTCAAGAAAAGGCAAACCCACAATGCACCTTCCAGCCCACAATACACCTTCCAGCATCAACAAGAGAAACAAGACAGTCGTTCTTTTCCATCACTTAAAGAGTGATTTTAGGCAGTAGTGTTCAGACAGGAAAAATCTTTGTTAATTGAAAGAAGCTTTAAGTGCTTTCCTTAAGACATGGTTAAACAGATAGAAACTATGGCCATCACATACACAGATTTCTTTTTTTAACCAAATGAAAAGTTCCATTATGTGGTTTACACATTTTTCAAGAACACTTTAATATTCTTTTGTTCTTTACATGCTTTTATATTGCTACTTTTTTTAAAAAATAAGCATTTCAGGTAATTTTAGAGCACTATCTCTAACTCTCATTTTCTTTTAAGCATTATCTTTACATGAAAGTCAATCTCATATTTTCAGTGTATGAAACTAAATACACATCCTTGCTGGCAGGCTTTTTTCACTGTGGTTGCTGTTTCTCCAAGCAAGTTCTGAAGTGTTTCCAAATAAGTTTAAATACATCCAATTTATTTTTATTCTAGCAAATTGCTTTCTCAAGTGGCATTGTGTGTCCTTAAGGTGTGGTATCCAGTTATCAACTGCAAAAAATACTTAAAATTCCCCAGCACATTAAAGTATCTCTTCCAGCAATAACTAAAGCACTGGATGTAAGAATCAACAAAAATGCTTTCAGTACCGAAGATATAAAGATATAATTCAAGAAAGATAAAGAAAAAAGGAATAGTCTAACATGAACATATATGATATTTATCTGTTGTTCAACTGTAAGACAATGGAAAAGTTTTGGTAGAGGTTCCTTTCTTGACTAGCCCATGAGCTTGTAATACTTTCAATTACACATTCTGTATTGCAAGAGTCACAAGTAGTTTCCAACAACATTCCAAAGTAATTTGCAACTCCAATCTGGCTTCCTCTACAGGTAAAGGGAGACTGAACAAGGCAAAGAGCAGCAAGGCAATGCAGACTCCAGCCTGTCAGCACACAGAGCTGGTGCTGATGCAGCCTGAGAGGTTACAGTGGGATGGTTAATCCACCTGAGCCACTGAAAACCTTCCCAAGTGTGGACATGTTTTCTTCTTCCTCCTCCAGACTGCTTTCCTTTTTGGTTTGGATGTTTTTAAAACACACTGTTCTTGAACTTGGTGTTCTTCAGATAAAGAACCCACTAATATTTTGGGTGGATTTACTACAGCCTCCTTGGAGGAATCACAGAATGGATTGGGTTGGAAAAGACCTCCAAGATCATCAAGTCCAACCCTTGGGCCAACTCCACTCCCTTTACCACATCATGGCACTCAGTGCCACGGCCAAGCTCAGGTTAAAAACCTCCAGGGATGGGGAATCCACCCCCTCTCTGGGCAGCCCATTCCAATGCCTGAGCACTCTCTCTGGAAAAAAAAAAACCACAGAGAGAGGAGAGGAGAGAGAGAAGAGGAGAAGCACAGAGACAGCAGTTGCAAGCTCTCTTTCATGCTAGGACCAATATGACTATACAAGTTGGGAGACAATTATTCAAAACCAGAGAGAAAACCAAAACTGATCATCTGGGAGCCTAAGCAGAAGCCTGCCCAGCAAGGCCACAGCTCAGAGCAGTGTGGGGATTATTTACTGTAAAAATATGGGCAGTCACCTAAAAGTATCTGTGACCTTTGCATTGTAATTATTAAAGGTGTACAGATTTTTTTTCTGTTCTCACAACTTACCTTACACCCACATCATCATGTACCCACATGTACCTCTGCTTCCCCTGGCTCTGGCTGTGTCCTGTTCACACGGTGTGCCTCTCTTTCTCCACAACACTGATATTTTTTGTAACACGTTAATCCATTGTCAAATTCTTAATCTCCATGAGAATTCCATTGCCCGAGTTTTTGACTCTTAAAACACAACTACACTGAATTATGATTCTTGGATATAGCAAGAAATTAGGTTTCTATGATCAAGGGTAGAAATACCAGAAGCTTTTCTTTAGGGAACTACCTTCAGAATTAATCTACCAGCACTCTGAGTACAGCAAGAAGAGCAGCAAGCTACATGGAGTTTATGTGCATGACAAAAGTATATTAACATTCATTTAAAAATATATTCATACCTAGACAATATGTGAGAACTATCAGAACTTAGCTACAAGGTCTAACTTCTTAAAAAATATTTTTAGGTTCATTCTTCCTCAGCTGCAGCAAACAAGCCCCCAAATGTCATTGCTTACAGGCTATTTGCACACTCAAGCTAATCTAAATCGAAACTCTTCTGATTTTTGACCCAAGGGAATAAACTGCAATCAAATACAAATTGCAAAAATATTCAGCATTATAATTCAGTTTCCTGGAACCTGAGTTTACAGTCATCTCTGGTTTGCATTTTCATATCCACTAAATCCCACCCTTCTTACATAAAAGATGAATCTCAACCTGCAAACAGTTCTGCCCAGGTGTTTTACTGTATTTACACTCCTACTACATTTCATGATCATTTTTTCCACTTTCACACTCTTCAGAGAGAAAGTTCCCTTGACTGCTGCCAGTAATTTTTCAGAAATTTACTTGCAGTAAATGCTTCTCAACGACCTGTTGAAAAATAAAACTCAGCATGTACATAATAAAATCAATGTAGTGCCAGAGGTTCCTACCAGCCGACTGCGAAGTCGTGCACCTTCACAACGCTGCTCAGGCCATACTCCCCAGATTTCAGGGGCTGAGGGTGTTCTTCTGCACACTCCAGGTATGTGCTCACCTCAGGGTCAACAGGGAACTCTGAATCCTGGAGAAAAACATAAAATTCTCAGAAATGCTGCATGACTTTATAAAATGTACTACCCACTTCGTTACTATTTCGAAAATACAATTTTGTCTTATTTTTTTCTCCTCTGTTTTCCTCCTCTATTCAATTTTATCATTTTTTAATCGCTGTTATCCTGATATTTTGACACATATTGTTAAAGCTTACTGCAAGTATAACTGTAAGACTGAGGTCTATAGCAAACAACTGAACATTATTCATTTGTTCTTTTAAAATTATATTCCTAGGAGTTAACTTTTGGGAAGTTAAATGAGTATAGCACTGCTCTAAGAAGAGATCAACCATAGTACTAATCATTATCTGCAACCAAGTGGGAATTGACTGTTTATACAGCAAAATCCCTTCTTCCTCCAAACCAGAAAAAAAAACATTTATGTGGTTCAACACAGCAGTAATTGGAAAGACAAAACTCAGTATTGTGGATACAGTGAGATACAATAAAAAATGGCAAATAAAGTTTTACTGTCATTTATACTCATAAAATAGTTTGTGTAACAATATGGGTGTAAGTGACAAAATTCAGCCTAATACTTTTATTGTTCATGCCATTTATGTTCCTGCTACTGGAATAAGTTGTGATGCTCAAAAAGGAAGGTTGTTAAATCGTTATTATAAAATCCCTTACAGTAAATTCAGAACACTCTGTGGTTTTAGTAACTATTTTGTGGAAGGCAGACAAAAGTTCAAGTCAAAATGGAGGTAAATTAATTAATTCTCTTTAAACAGCAAAAGAATGTTTTGAAGTCGTTAGATAGCCAGTTGAAAATTACCAGTTTAAAACAGTGATTTGTTCCACTCTTAGAAGTTATCCCAAACCTTTGTTTGCAAAGCCTAGCCATGATGATGAGAAGTTAATTTCTGTAAACCTTTCCATTTCATCAATGAGCAGCTGGAAAGCTCCTTCAATTTGGAACAAAAGACCTACTCCCATTGTCCAAACCTATTTTACTTTATTTTCTTGTTTTTATTGTCCCTCGGCCGACCTCCCATTCTGGAGATGCAAAGATTAAAGCTGAGTTGTACTACCAAGCTCAGTGCAGCCTGGTCTGTAGGGTAATTACTGATTTATCAGCTTAATGAAACAGTTTCCACTGGGATTATAGATGGCAAAAACTCACACGCAGACTACACCAAGAGGCAGAGTTCTGGATCTGCAGCTTTAACAGCCTCTCCAAAGCAGCAAACAAGGGAAGCAGCATCTGCTGTGGATCTGTGCCTTTGGAACAACCACTTACAGACCTGGAGCAAAGTCCTTCCTTCAGGACTCTTGTAGTAGTTTTGGCTCTAGTCAGCATAAGTCCCCATTTAGGCCTCAGTTTTCAGCAGGCCTCAAAGGACGTGACGCAGATTAGAGGGGACAGGTATCATCTGACTGAAGCAGCCAAAGAGGTATTTCATATCATCTGACATCATTAGGAAGCGTCGAGGAGTAGAACAAGCCAGGGGGGAGGAGTTTCTGCCTTTGCGGTCCATGCTTCGGACCAGGAGGGTTCCTACTCCCTGACTGCTGATATCAGGCCCTGCTGCTGGTCTGTGTGGCTGTTTACCTGAGGAAGTGAGCATATTCCTGTTAATTCCTTTTTCCCTCTTGCTGGGAGGTTTCCTTTGGGGAGGAGGTTTGGTTGGTTCAGAATTCTGCTTGTTAGCTGGGGCGACCTCGGTGAGCCTGTTGTTGTTTCCTGTCACTGTGTGCTATTTCATAGTTGGTGTTAAGCTTTCCACTTCTCTATATAAATATAAGAACTTCACCATGTCCAAAGCCTCATTTCTGGTTTTTTCCCTCACTCTCCTTCTCTGGGAGTGGACCTTTTGACTGGGTACCAGGCAGTTGGCATTTTGCCAGCTTAAACTATAACAACTCTATATTTGAGCATTAGTTTGTTTGTAATGGTTAACTATGTGCTTGAAAATAACAGCTAGTTAAATCATGTGCTTTAAAATGACAAGACCAGAAGAAAACACTGTTCCTGTGGAACTGGGTGACAGAGCTAAACTGACAGAAATAAATGCATGTATTTTCAGTCTTGCACACAGTGAGCCTCTGACCTGTTGCAGGACACTGTACAGGCTGATCAGGAGCAGATCATAACCTGAGGTCACAGCTGTACAGTCCATTTGGCCTCCCCTCTGCACAGCTGACAGTCCCCAAAAGCAGATTATACAAGTATGATCATTCAGGGTTACGTAGAGGGTATTGTCAGTCTGTGCTGGCTTTAGCCTGTTCCACTGATACTCATAGAAAAGCTGGAAACACCAAGAGGGAATCACATTTGCTTAGTTCAGTGCAGTAGAATGTGCCAGTTTAGGATGGACCTACTTTAGCCTGACACTTCAGAAGCTGAGGATAAGGACCAGAAAGCTTCAGGCAGTGAAGAGAAGTTGCATCACAACATGGGACTGAATTGCAGAGAAAGAAACATCAATGGCTGCAGGAAATCTCATGGGGAAAACTGGCCAAGAAAACTGGCATTCTGCTGACACAGAACACTGGGCTAGAACTGGAGATGAGGGTTTCCATCAGCACCTCTCTACTATCCCTCTTTTCCATGGTTAGCTCCACGACTTGTATCTAGAGGCAAAGCCACTGTATTCTTCAAAAGGTCTTTCTTGCAAGTGTAGCACTGACAAAAAGCCAAAATGCATGTAGTTCATCTTGCAGCCTCATCTGCCCTGAACGTGGTCTAAGATTAGTCAGCAGACTAGGAGATTTATTACTAACTCTAATTAACCAAGCTAAATGGCTTTATTAAAAATAGATTGTCATTAAAGAATGTAAGGAGGGTAAGAGTGCACCATATATTTTAAGGACTGCACCAGTCATTACAAAGCCACTTGCCAAGACACCACAGTTTGCTGAAGACTTGGCTTGTGTTTGCAACATTGGGAAATCCTGCTGTGAGAAGCCTTAAAGGAAAGACCCAAATTGCCATACTCTTTAAAATGCCCATCAACCACTAAGATTAAGAAGCAAATAAAACCAATGTATTTTAATCTGATAAGTGAGGCACAGCAGGGATAACCACTAAATTCCTTAGAATTAGTTTGCACTAAACTTGATGGCAGCCACTCTGTTCATTGTTAGGAATGGGCATACAGGAAATTTCAGAACTACAAACTATCAAGAGAATATCATTTTGTGTCCCATTTCAGCAGCTCTCTAACCTGCACGTTCTACAGGAATGTTATTAACCAGAGTCAAACTTTCAAAATGATTACGAAGGTAATTAAGCTAATGACTTAATGACCAGTATGAGTGCTTCTGTTACAGACCCAAGACCTGGAAGACATTTTCAGTGGACTGTGGTTTCAACCACATGCTCATAAAGATTACTTTAATTTGGCATTGTTAATACAGGAGGGAATCATAACATGTTTATGGCTAAAGTTCTGCATTTTTACAGAACTCTATGCCAAGTTCTGATTGTTTTCAGACATAACATTCCTGAAGGTCTTTGAAGTCCATTTCAAGAAAAATTCATAGATTTTCCAAAATTAGGAAGATTAAAATAAATCGGTGGTATTTATTACATGCAGACTAAAGAGATTAACTATAAGTGAGCATAGTCCCAATTTGTCACTGCCTTCATGCAATTGCTGAAGGTCTGAGCTGATTTCCTACCTGAGAAAGCCACCGAGGAATTGCAACGCAGTTCCAGTTTCAGGTGTTCTCTCTCAGTGTTTCCAAGAGAGATTATTAGTGTATTCATTTAACAAAGCACCAGAACTTCAGTTTATGTGAGGCATTGCTCAGTATGTATGTTCTGAGCTCCTCAGAAAGAACACGGGCTACCTATGAAATTAAAGGTCAACATGGACATTTTCCCCAGATACAAATATTTATCACTTGGAAATAAATGTGGTATTTTTATCCTAAAAACTTGCTACAATAAAAATGTTCAAGAATGTTAATGCTAAGATAGCTCCTCTCCCCTAACAAATTTGGGCAATGAAGTGTCATTATTTAATCCTTATTCTATTATTTCTAATTGCTAAATCCTAAGGGTAACAGAATCCATTACACAAGTTGAGACCTTGCATAACAAGATTCTGTGAAACATATTTATTATAAACACTGACTGCAAAGTCTGATGCTTCTTCAGCACTGGTAAGAGTCCTGTGTATGCCATAATTCAGGAAAAGGTACAGAGTGCTATGGAGTCAAAGCAATATAAAATCATTTTTTTTCACTCCTACATCTGCCATGTACCAGACATTTGTACTATGACAAACATGAAATACTATTAAGCTTCTCTCTTATACCTATTAAGCTTCTCTCTTACATCCGTATAGAATCATAGAATCACAGAATGGATTGGGTTGGAAAAGACCTCCCAGATCATCAAGTCCAACCCTTGGGCCAACTCCAGTCCCTTTACCAGATCATGGCACTCAGTGCCACGGCCAAGCTCACTTGAAAAACCTCCAGGCATGGGGAATCCACCCCCTCTCTGGGCAGCCCATTCCAATGCCTCAGCACTCTCTCTGCAAAGAAGGTTTTTCTCATCTCCAACTTCAATTTCCCCTGGCAGAGCTTGAGCCCGTGCCCCCTTGTCCTATTGCTGAGTGCCTGGGAGAAGAGACCAACCCCCACCTGGCCACAACTTCCCTTCAGGCACTTCCAGACAGTGCTGAGGTCACCTCTCAGCCTCCTCTTCTCCAGCACAAACACCCCCAGCTCCCTCAGCCTCTCCCCACACCACTTGTGCTCCACTCCCTTCTCCAGCCTCNGCCTTGTTCAACTCCATCCCATTGCAATCAGCCCATCTCTCCAGTCTCTCCACATCCCTCTGCAGAGCCCTCCTGCCTTCCAGCAGGTCAACACTCCCTCCCAACTGGGTGTCATCAGCAAATTTGCTGCTGATGGACTCAATCCCCTAAATGTGAGAGAGAATACGTATTGCTCCTTTCTTAGTGTTTTTGGTTGCTTGGAGCTGGAGGGACTGGATTTTACTTAAGAGTTGTAGATGAATATGTGCTGAGTTGATATTGTGGTTGAACTTTTTGTCCAGCTTGTGTAGTGCCCTTTTTGAACCTTTGCCTGGTTCTCTTATTTTCTCCTCTAACTTAATAAGGAAACCCCTTGGGAACAAGTCCGTGGCTTATTCTTCGGTGGTATCTCAAGGTATTCCAGAACTACCTCCAGGGCCAGGGTGTTACAGCACCTTGGAAACAACCTCTGTGAACCAAAGCCACTCTGAAAGTCCTCAGTCACTGACAATGGTAAAAGCAGAACGTTGTCACTGTCCAAGCTGTTACCTCACAACTACACTACACCCATTATCTCCAGTCCCAGGGGCAGCAGACCATGGGCCACTCATACCCAGTTGCCAGGACTGTTGGGCCATTTCCATGTGGTATTTCCATAGCTCTATGAAATATCAGAAGTCAGTAAGCTACCAAAGTCAGGACTGTATGAACTCAAAGGCATTTCATGCCATAACACCTCATAGGCTTGAAAATAAACCAGAAGAGAAGAGAAATACCATGCCTTTTCAGTTTGGTTGGCTGGTTGTGGGCAGGGGAGGTGGGGAGTTCCTTTTCGCTTACGAGTGTGAACCATTTGAGGATTTAGTGATTTACCCCAGATCAAGCTCAAATTCTCTGGGATAGGTGGTAAGGTCAACTCATACCTTCTGAGTCTCAAACCAGTCCTTAATTTTCCCTAATGAGATACAACCTTGTCTTGATACAACTTATGCAATTAAGACAATTTACCCCTAAAGCTCTTGGAAATCTTTCTTTTCTGTCCTATCCCATCCTCAGTTTTCACAGTAAGACTCTGCCCTTTCTCTTCTGATAGCAGGCTCTTCAGAGCAAGTCTACAGCTTTCTTTTTCCTCCAGAAAGGCACAAGAGACCCATTTGTCAAAACATACATAAAGCAATGAACAGTTAAGTGAAACTGATCTAAATCATCTCACAGCTGAGAAAAATGCAGCAGAGTTTAATAGAAAACAGAAAACATCCAAATGAGTTCATCTAAATCACAGCTTGGCCTTGTCTATATCATTATTACATGAAGATCTACGTTTCTCCTTACTCAGATGTTAAAAATTGAAGTCACCATGCAACTATGTAAGGGAGGACAAGGAGTAATTTTTTTTTTTTTTGCAATAATTGATGACCATCATCATGAGTAGTTCCAAACTGAAAACTGTCAAGGTCAGTCTAAGACATGCACAAGGTGCACAATCAGTCACAGGCACTGAGGTATCCACACATTCAATTTAAAAAGCAAATACTCAGTATTTTGTTCAGAAATGAGAAGAAAGCACTGAAGATTAAGTCCATCTTATGGCACAGCTACTTGTCTATGATGAAGACTCACAGAAGCCTAATTTGTATCACTGAACACTTAATAAAAAACACTCTATTCTCAATTATTACCCAAAGCTCAGTACTATCTCTGCTCTCTGCACTAATCACTGATAGCTACACTGACATATCCTTGAAATTCTCTTTTTACACAAAGTCAAAGAGAATTTTAAGAACTGTTTGCTTATTTTCCTTGAAAAACCTGATAAGCTTATATTATACAGTATATGTTTTGTATATTTTCTTTTAAAACAAATTTCAATATATTGAAATGTCCCCATTTTATTTCTTAAATATCAAAGCATTCCCATGGAAATTATACATCTACTCAGAAGCTCCTTATTAAATATATAGTTTTCACAACGGATTTGAGTTTTACATTCAGTTTTTGTCCAAACTTTCCTAGCTTTCAAAACAACTCAGATAACTAAGAACCCATACATTCAAAAGGTGAAAATAAACAAGACCTTCTTAAAATACACATGTATAAGTAAGAATGAAAGTAATGTTGGTTGTAGTTGCTCACACTGAATGAATTTTGGTCTGCAGACTATCAAAAATAAATTATGTCAAATAAGCAAAAAAGCAAATGATGAGATTTTCAAATCCCACTTTACTCTTTGTTGACTTTGCCTAAAAATATTTAAAGTTCCAAATTAAGTTAAGAAAGATTCCAATTTGTTCCTGTTTTCCATCATGAAAATCCTGATACTCTGTTCTCTGAGGAGCTCAGCTTTGGTGGCTTCAGGAGGAACCAAACACCAAGCAGGAAAATTTTAAATTAATATAAAATGCTTTGATATAAGAGAAAATCGACATAAAATACAGTAGTTGTGCACGATGTCATCCTTTATTTTACTGTTTTCTGTAACTGAATGAGTATCCTTTTCTAGAAGGGCATGGAAGAAATGAAGGCATTCAGTGCAGCCACTGCACATCCTGGATCTGCCAAACAGTCAGCAGACACTGTTGGATGATTAATACTGAAACAACTCCATTTCAAAATGTTCCAGTGTCCACAGTAACTGTAATGCAACACATTTACACATTATTTTACTATGTTAATCATACTACAATTATTTTCTAAACATCTGAAATGTAAGGAAAGGAAGTTGAAAGCAATAGCAAGAGAATGTAGTAAAACTTTTATTGTGTGCTACATCTTGCTTGGCTTGCTAATAAAACCCATAAAACTCAGCTACAAAGGTTGTGGCCACATAAATCCTCCTTATTCAGTTTATAACCCTGACAATTTTTCCTTTTTTTAATAAAATAAACATGAAGATAATGTGTTAGAGGTAGTAAAAGCCAGATTAATTACAAAAAGCAATGGTAAAACTGTTGTGTCTTCAAGTTCAGGGCTAGTGCAGCTCTTCAGACAGTTTGTGAACTGGTGCTAACACCGAATTTACACTTAAAATCACTCCTGACAATCTCAGTTTTAAGGCTCTGCTAAATCCAGTTTTCCTGTGGCCATTGCCTATGCACTAAAGAACCAGAAAGCTCTGCTGCCATCAGTGTCTCCTGTACCACAGACACTCAATCACTTTCTGACTGCAGCTCTCATTAGCACTCTTTGACAGATTCATAGAAATGATTTTCTGCTATCAAAAGGATCAGCTTAAGGCTGCTTCACTTCACTAGTTTTGTTTCTTTTACTCTGGCTATTAAAACCATATTTTTATATGATTAAAAATTGGAGAGGCTTAAAAAAACCAGAGGAAGCCAACAATTATAAAAAGCTCCATCACAGAAATGCAGCATCTCTCCTCCCACTTTTAGCACTACAGCTTGTTGAACTTTATCACCACTATTTCTGAGAGTAACAGTAAAAAATGAAAAGAATTTACTCTGTGCCAAACATATTGCCCAACCCTACAGAAATAAACCCACTGCAATATTTTAACTTCTGCAAAAACTTAAAAACTTCTTCACAGATGCACAAGTAAATCCCATTTCTCAGTTTAAAGCAACATGACTGTGCCTGACTCTGTTAAGGATAAACACAACACTCAAATGTGGGGACTGGAACGTAACTGAAATACCACATGCAGCTTCTTCCCACACTTCTACCATCATAGCTACCTCATCAAATGTATTTTTAACTCCTTCTCTTGACTAATGTTGTCTGTTACAGCATATTGTGTGACCAAGAGTCTCTGCTGAGTCAATAAGGTGAATGAGGAGCCAGTGAAATTATTCCAGTTCAGGAATGTCCTAAGTGCTGAGTTCAGTTGCCACCTCAATAAAATGATGTAATTATCACCCAACTTTTAATTTACTACTCCCTCATGGTGAGAATTGAACTTCACACATTCAATTGAAATTAATTTCTTAATTTCAAGTCATTACAACTCTACAATACAAAGTCTATGCTGATATGCCTGGATTTTAGATTTCTATTTCTGATTGCCATTAACAGGAGTTATGAACATAAAATCATCACACATGAAAGAATAAATTCAGTACTATTTCATCTGTAGCAGCTCTCAATGTCTTGCCCCGGTTTTTGTGAACGTCATGTCACCAAGTTGTAACAGAAGACATTCTTATTTGCTTCTCAAAATAATATTGTGTCATAATCAACCTTTTACAAGTCATACAACATAAACATACAGCACAACTATGTATATAGTTTAATCTTAAATAAACAACTGCAAACACTGTTACAAAACTCAGCTTGCTCATTTGCCAGGGAGAAGTAAAATAACATTAGTGAAAAGACTGCAATAAACTATGATGTTTTGAGGTACACAATCATTGCCTGGATTTTCATGGCAGTTTAGTCTATAATTTCAGGGCAGTTTTGCAAGCCACAAATAACCATGTGCTATTCCCAAAGATATTCCCTATCCCTTCCTTTAACAGGCTGTGCTGGTTTAGAGGTAAACCAGCAGGACAAATGAGCTCAACATGAGAGAGATTATAAGTCAGAGCTACAACTTAATAATAATAATACAGTAAATACACTAACACAAAGAGAAATTGCTTTCAACTCCCAAAACCCAGCAGTATAACCCAGTGCCCTGGGGTAAAAACCCAAAGGCATTTGTTAGCCCTTGTGCTGAGACCCGTGTGGTTACCTCAAGTCCAAAGCAAAAGGAAGTGTAAAAACCTGTTGGTGCAGGTGATGGCTGTAGTCTGGTCCAGAGTGGTGGTCTCCTCCTGTCAAGGTCCTGCTGCTCCTCTGGATCTGACCAGAGATTCCCGAGGCCTTCTTACCCACTCCTTATGTACCCTCAGGGAGCACCCAGTCCCTCCCCCGGGGTGGGGACTCACACAATGGGTGTCATGTGTGAGTCATGGGGTAGTTTTGAACTGTTGATGGCCCATTAGCAGCTGCGTCTCCTCAGGCTGGGAGTGGAGGTGCTAACGACTCCCTGGGCAGCTGCTGCAAATGAGTCATTGACCTTGGGAATGAATAGAGGGGGTGGAATACACAGCTTTGATCACCCCCACACAGTGACAACTGGTCCCACCTGCTGAACTAGGACAAAGGCTTATGCTTGAAAAGCTACTGTAATTTATGACCAATGTTAAAATAAGCAACAGTGAAATAAAATATAGCAACTTCTACCAATTATAATTTTATTTTGCATTTTTAAATTTTGATTATGGTGCAATTAAACTTCAGCAGCATTTTATGTTACAGCAGCACAGGCTGCCTATGCCACACAATCCATCATGTTAAAGAGGGAATGCTGATTAAAAGACAGACATCAAGTTACTTGGGTTTTCTGACATACTCCAAAATGTTGCAGTATGTCTTATTTTTATACTTTCTACATATATTTTAAAAATATATATATAGTCATAGTGACTAATATGATTTTTCTACTACAGAAGTATCCCACAGAGAATCAACTAAACAATTTAGATCCTTTCTTCAAATAAGTTCATGTCTTTGCTCTCTTGAAACAGCCACATGAGTCAAGAATTAGTTACCAAACATGACACATTGGGATTTAAATGTACAAAAGGCCCCCGAGATCACAGAATCATAGAATGGATTGGGTTGGAAAAGACCTCCCAGATCAGCAAGTCCAACCCTTGGGCCAACTCCAGTCCCTTTACCACATCATGGCACTCAGTGCCACGGCCAAGCTCAGCTGAAAAACCTCCAGGGATGGGGAATCCACCCCCTCTCTGGGCAGCCCATTCCAATCCCTGAGCACTCTCTCTGCAAAGAAGGTTTTTCTNCCCTGGGCCTGCTGGCCACGCTACTTTGGATCCACGCCAGGAGCCCATTGGCCTTCTTGGCCACCTGGCCACACTCTTGGCTCCTGTTGAGCTTCCTGTCCCTCAGTCCCCCCAGGTCCCTTTCTGCCTGGCTGCTCTCCAGCCACTCTGTGCCCAGCCTGGAGCACTGCATCAGACATACTGATACAGTATCACAGATACCATGGTGTCATTTTTATTAACTCAGATCCTACATGACATCCATGCCTCATGTGAGATTCTTCCCACTGCAGGACTTGAACTGATTTAAAGACTCCAGGGTTGGAGCCAGAAGCAGCTCACTTGCTGTCTGCTGTTTAGGGACCAGGTATTAAAAGAACGAGTATTTTATGTATTTTGAGTATTATTACATGTAGTAGATGATCTTTTTCTTGCAAAAAAACATCAATACAAAAAAGACTAGATTATACATTCATCTGGAGTAGCTTTCATTTTATTTCTAAAACATGCACTATAAAGACAAAAGAGTGTTGGTTTGACATGATCTCATCTTGTACTTCTAATGAGAGAGAAATAACTTATTCTCAAGGACTCTCCACCACTAGTAATATCCCAATATCAATATTAGAGGTTCAAAATATTAACAAGCAAATTTTATTTTTCCTCAAATTAATTTTCTGCTTTAAGGCATTTTCAGGAACCTCAAACTGTGTTTCCATTCCCAGCAGCCAGAACACACTAATGTTTCACATGACTAAAGTACACACTGCAATCATCTCAATAACTGTTATAAGGCACATAGGGTTTAACAAAGGCCCATAGATCACTACAATGAACTGGTAAACACATTCAGGACCCATTAGTTATTGATTTATTTGCAATTATCTGTTACAGATGCTGTCCATGTTACCCCTGTTTGCACTTCATCATACTGACTCCATTTCAGGACAGCAAGTAACCATTATCCCAAGCTGCACATAATGAGAAATAATGAAAACAAAGCTGTAAGAGTGCTCTGACATGCAGGTACAAAGCACTCTGCCTGTCAATAGAAGAGGGAAATGGATTCTTCATAATAAAGAGCTAATTAATTGATTACTATAGTTGCAAGCACCAAGTGCTGTATCAAACCACGCTGAAGCTGATTATCTATCACAGCGAAGCACCACAAATATTTTGAGCCCTGCAGGAAGTGGATCCTGCAGGATCTGAAGGGAGGCAGTGCCAGCCTGCCCTCCCCAACGTGCAGCAGTGCCAGGGAATGCCAAGGGCTGCCTGGAGGTGTGAGGAGCTCAGTCTGCTCGGGATTCAGCACCACAGACGAGGAGCCAGACCCACAATGTCTGTGACTGACTTTGGGCCACATAAAACCCAGGCAACTGCACCTCCTTGAATTAAATTTTTACTTGAGCTAGTCATAGGTTTTTTTTAAAAAACCTCATTATTTAGAAATTGTTGGTTTTTTCAAGACTGAAGAATTGAGTGTAACTGCCAGCACATTTGGGAAGTGCCTAACTACATTCTCTCTCCAAAATCAACACTAGTTCTGACCCAGAGTGTCCTTGGACTCAATTTTCATTCACTAAATTCTATTCTACACTTGCCTGCTAAGTAAACAGTTCTATTAAAATATATTTTGTTCCCTTTATCACAGTCAATGATGAGGAATCCGGGGGGCTGGACTAGAGAGCCTTTAAAGGTCCCTTCAAACACAAACTATTCTGTGATTCTGTGAACTTTAAAAGACACTGTAGCAAAGCATTCTATTTCTCTTTGTTTACCAAGTCATCCAGATTTCCCCTCCTGGTCTCTTCATGCAATAAGACCACTCCAGTGTGTTGTAGCAATGCACTCTCCATACATGGCTTGGAGAAAGTCATGCCAGAAATGGGCTGAAGAAGAAAAGCAGCCATCCACTGAGAATGCTTTAACAACTGATGTTTTTAGTGTGGTTTGAATGTACTGAATGTAAAACTGCAAAGTCACTGTCTTCTTCCCAGAAGTCCCCTGCCAGGCCAGGGGGCTGGGACACAGATAGTGACCTCCTGTTATCTGGAAATCTCTCCCATTNTTTTTCCTCCCAAGTCATATATTAGAATGCTAAATAGCTTATGAAGAAAAAAAAAATCTCTGAAAATATTTAATTATTCTCCATTTAAGGCTTCATGTCAAACTTGACCATATTAGTAACCTTATTTATGTTGATTTTTTTTAATTCCACAGTTGTATCTTCCACAATTATGGGATAATTTGCACTGATATTAGTATAAATATATACACTTTTTAGTTCTATCATTCTACTCCTCCATTTCTGGAGTCCTTTTTTACATCTTAAACCTAGTTTTGAAAGTACCCACAGATTGCTGGCACAACATCCCTGAGACAATTTGTTACAGCAAAGGAGATGAAAAAATAGAATTAGTTTATCACCACCTGACTCCCGAGTTGCAAAATTGAAACACTGAGTTTTCATGTGGGATAGGAGAGCTGTAGGATTTTATTCAATTCTTGAAACCCAGTCCATGTACTCTCAATAGAAAGGTAATTTGTTCATGTGGGTTAGGACAGATGGCATGGGGACCCAAAATGAATTTTCCTCTGAAAAACAGCAATTGTTTACCCAATGGATCTGTTCTTTTTTCTGTATTCAAAATCATTTATCCTTAGTAAGAATGCAAGTAACAGTTTGTATTGCTTTTTATTACCATTAGCCCCTCAAAACCCACTCAATTTCGAGATGGAACCAGATGCTATTTGTCTTTTTGGGTCTCTCTCCAAACTGCAGAAAACAGTTCCCATGCAGCACCTTTCTGTCCCATCCCCTCTGGCAAAATCAGAGGGAACATCCCAAACCAATTCTCCCCAACTGCTCACCCACAGAGAGAGTCAAGCTTGTAATCTCCTTCTGTATTGGGGCACTTGGGCACTGCCATAACAGCTTCAAAGCTTTTGTTGGAGATGTCAACCTTCATTCATCAGTAGCTACAGCACAGGATGAGTATGAAGAACGTGGGCTTTATTAATTTTTTTAAGAGTGCCATATATTGATGTTTCTCTGTGGACTCAGTGTAATGGTACAGCCATTGAGGCACCTGTGGGTAAAGCCCACTGAATTCACTGACCACGTCGTGAGCTTAATGCTTGAAGAGGCATCACCAGCAACCTACAACAGGGAGAGATGGAACCCAACCCCACCCAGAAAAATTAAACTATTTATCTGATCACAGGTTGTACCAGCAGTTCTCATTCACAGGATGTTACCAGATGTAAACCGTGGCTAAATATTATTTTAGGAAAACTGAAAACAGAATCTGTGTGTAAGGGGTGTGATATGCCAGTGGGAAAAAGCAGGCTGAGAAGGGAACACTCCAAAGAACTCAGCAGAAGAGCACACAGGACCTTGCAGCACACAAAATTAGTTCACATAAAAATCAACTAAGTAAATGGTACAACCAGGGCATATCTCCCAGTGATTTAGGAAAGCACCTCTCAAGGCATTTTAACCATTCTTAGAGCTATTGCCATTGTTTCCTACATCTACTCCTCTGTGAAAGGCTCTTTCCTTGTAACTTTCCTAATTCCTGAGAATCTACAGAGTTCCAACCCTCCCCTGAGCCCTGAGTCCATGGCCATACAGTTATGCCTAATTGCCCTTTGAATATACAGAGCAGGTATGACTCTTCTTTATCCACTACAATAACATACAGAAAAGTAATTTACTATAAATCTGAATTCCACTCCTGCCTTGTATTATAAAGTAATTTGTTTTAGTAAATGTCCTTATCTTTTACTTCATCTTCTTGGCATCCTTCTCTATGACTTTAATAAAAGTTTTAGGATAACAAGCCACCTTAACACATTCCACTTTGGAGCAAACCCAAGGGGATAGGAATAGGCCAGATTTCCTTTGCCAATGTTCTACTTGTATCAGAAGTCCTCTCTCCTTTCACTGTACATAAATTCTTTCCACACACAAATGGAACCGTATTTTTTTTGCTCTACATTTGTCCTCTGAATTTCTAAATCATAACAGTATTCTCTCCCCTTATTTGTCATTTATAATCTGCATCATTGCTCCACTCTTACTTCACTTGCAGTTCACAGTCATCTGACATGTTCTCATCAAATTTTCCCTCATTTCCTTGGTAGGTTCCATGCATTCCTAGGAACTGATATGCAGTGTGGAAAATTCTGTGAATTATTTCAGTTACACAGGAAGAGCTGAACCTGCACAGCCACCTTTCCCATTTGAAGTCCTACTCTCACTGCTGTGTGTTTCAAAGTAGAGTAAAACCAACAATGTAAGCATGCAAATAATTTCAGGACAGTAACATTTCTGTAAAGTGTCTTTTGGATCTGGGTATAAATTCTCTTCCTGCTGACAGGCCAATTCCTCATTTCTGATCCAAAATGCTGGATTGCAAACTTCCACTGTTGGTCCTCAAGCATCCATGGACTTGTTACAGCTCACTTGGTCTAAAACACAAATTCACAGATAAAACTTCTTTGCAGAGAGAGTGCTCAGGCATTGGAATGGGCTGCCCAGAGAGGGGGTGGATTCCCCATCCCTGGAGGTTTTTAACCTGAGCTTGGCCGTGGCACTGAGTGCCATGATGTGGTAAAGGGACTGGAGTTGGCCCAAGGGTTGGACTTGATGATCTGGGAGGTCTTTTCCAACCCAATCCATTCTATGATTCTATGAACCTTTCTCCTTTATGCCTCAAGCTCACACCAGTTCCTGCATTCTGTTACAACTCACCCTTTCATTTCTAAGTGCCCAAAGACCCAATCATCTTCCTCAGAGCTGCCTTGTCTTCTCCACCTGTCAGTTCATTCTTTTATTGTTCATTTCTACCCTCAGCTGTCACATCAACACCTTGAATTGGTTTTTTTTTTGGTTGTTGTTTCTGTTGTACTTCTGCCTTCCCTCTGCAGGCACTGAAGGCAGGATTTGATAAGACCTTTCACACAGTTAAACTGGAAAACCACCAACACATTCTTTTACTCAAAGGAACTGCAGTTACTAAAAGCATTTCATGTGTTTTTAAAGAACTTTTCTATGTGATCACTGCTATCGCTGCACATCAGCTGTAAGATCTGTAATGTTTAAGCCATAAACTGTATTTTTGGACTTCCTTTGTACTTGCCCTGAAGGAAATTCTAATAAAGTCTCCAACTCCCAGGCCCTAACTGATGAAAAATTCAGTAATACTCTGCCTCCAGATCAGACTTTGAAATTTACTGGACTCACACTGCCAATTTCATAGATATTAGAGACCCTTTTTATGTGCTATGGAGGAAAACAGAGTTCAACTACATAAAGTAACGCTCACTAAAACGTATCAGTCCTCATTCCTCTCAATTTCCATCATTCCCACAATTAAATGCACACTTATCCTTTTTCTGGAGTAGAAAAAATATCAGTATATATATTAAAAATGTACAGGTGATGAATGACAAAAAAGAGATTGCAGCATCTCAGACTGTTCTCTCAGGATTACCTTCAGACCAACAGTTTCTTTAATCTTATTTATTCAGAACAAACACAATTAAAAGGAAACATATTTTAAAATAAAGAAACATCTTACACAAACAATCATTCTACATTCAATTATCAGTGCACCATCCAGAAAGACTGGTAAGTCTCAAGTACCTCTAGTCCTTTCATTGGTGCAACATCTCCTACTGGAAGCTGGACACGTTACTGCACTGAGGGGACCCCAGAGTGAAATTCAAGGGTTTGATGCCTCAATTTTGTCAGAAAAAAATAAATAGCTTTTTTTTTTAAATGGAAAAAATATGTTGCAAGAGCATGATTAATAGAAGTTACTTAATCAAGTTTGAGAAGCAGGATCCTAACTCCATATTTCTGCATTTAAACTAAGCTACACTGGATTTTCTCATCCAAGATACTACTGCTAATAAACTTATGCTATTTATCTGTGCCTGTGACCTTAATACTTCTTAGTCACATTTTTGGAGGCTTCTACCAAACTGATGGGTACAGTCTCTTAAAGAATTTCCTTTTCTAATTCAGAATCTAAACAGAATGTAAAGAACAAAGCAGAACATGCATTGCCATCATCACAGAAGCTCAGAAGAGCATTACTTTAAAATTTCAGGCTTTTTTCTTTTCAATTTAAAGCTTAAAACATTAAAGTGATAATCCTGCTTAAAGGGCACAAGGATGGAAGAGCACAGAGTTGTCTGAATATTCCTCAAAGGCATGGGGGGAAGAAACAAGCACAAAGAGCAGAAGAGCAGACTTCCAAGGAACAGCTCAGAGCAACAGTTCAGATTTCTACAGAAAAAACACTGAATGGAAGGTCTAAATACACAACCAGTGTTTTCCACACTGCTATGTACTATACATGTGCATTTGTAGCTTGTGTGCACACTTGAACATAAAGGTAAGAAGCAATGATTCAGACAGCAGTGAGTCTTTACTATAACAGTGGAATTACAGCTTTCTCCAACCAAAAACCCCCAAACGTCACTTTGTTGAATTATCTGAACAGCAGCAGAGAAAACCTTTACACCCAAAGATCAGGGGATGATTGTGGAAGAAATCTACAGGTGAAAGTCCAGGCAGTTCTCACCGTGGTTCAATTGGCTTACACAATCCTCTACAAACTCAGCAGGATTCAGATGCAGAAAGGCTGTTAAGATTCTGTAAGAACCATCACAAACTTGAAATTCCCCCCGGAAAACATCACCTACTCTCGAAGGAGTAGGAAAAGGTTTCATGGAACACACAGAGAGAACAGACCTTGCACCCTCCTCACACCTGCTGAGGCACATTCAGCTTCCCCAGCACTGGCTTTGAACCCATGGCCACCCTGCTCACCTCATTGAGCCAGCAAAGAACAAGCACCATGAGAAAATCATAGAATCATAGAATGGATTGGGTTGGAAAAGACTTCCCAGATCATCAAGTCCAACCCTTGATCCAACTCCAGTCCCTTTACCAGATCATGGCACTCAGTGCCACGGCCAAGCTCAGTTGAAAAACCTCCAAGGATGGTGATACCCTTTCAAATGCATCCAGACCCACAAGTTGGATGTGCAACTACTACAGCTATGATTTTAACTTCTCTGAAGTGAAAAGTTTGTTTTTTCAGAAATATAATTCTTATACATTTTTTACCTAAAGAAAATGAATCATGGGTTACATTTTGTACACCACCACTAAGTATTTCAGCATATGCTCTGCAGGAACTTGTACTACATCTTCAGCACTGCACTACTGATACTGATAACCCTAACCCTAACCTCTGGACCAACTACACTGCCTGAGAGTTGTGCCAAGATAGGATGTTGGGTTCATAATCTTAGACTTGTACAGGAATTCTGGGACAGGATGGGGACAAAAACAAGAACAAACTCCAGAAATGCAAGGAGAAAATTAAACAGGGGGAGAAAATTGGAACCTTGTCACTGCCAACAAGGCATCAGATCTGTTTCACTGATTATTAAGATACTATAAATAATGGCCAATCTTCACGAACGCAGATTTGGGCAGGGCTCTCCCCACATGGGTGTGCCCTTCCAGCCTGTGCAGTGGATTGTTTAGGTGAGGCTCAGCGTGCCCAGAACTGGCCCCACCATTTCAGTCCTAAGGTCCATCTGCCACGGCCGAGCGAGCTTGGACAGTGACAGTGAAGTCCTCGGGGCTGTCACAGCACCCGCTACTGACCAGGGCTGACCCTGCCGAGCACCCAAGATCTGATGGGATCAGATGGCAGGGAGGGATTGAACTGCCGGGGATGGTCCCTACACTGAGACTTGAACTTGCGACCTTGGGAGTCGGAGACCAGAGTGCTCTCCACTACGCCACGGGACCGCCCCATTAAGATACTAATTACCAGAAAATGAACCTTTTCAGTACCACATTATATAATGACAGCTGACTTGCAACAGAAGCTGCCTATTTAACTCTAGGATGCTTAGACAATAATATCAGCCCAATCTCAGCACATAAGCATTAAATTCTCAAAAGCATTTAGGCATGTAAGGTCCTTTCCATTTAACCCCATTCCATGATCCACGATCTACTTCTACTACCTTTCATGACAGGGAACACCTTTGTACAGCTTTAAATACTGCTCACTGCTGGTTTGAGACAGAAACCTTCATGGTGAATGGCTTTCAGGGGCTGGCTGTGCAGCTGAGGTGTAGTGAGACAATACAGACTCCAAGTAGATCAACCTCTCATTTGTGAAACACAGGCACATACCTCAGTAGCTAAAAATAACAGCCAAATTAGAGTTCATGCAGACTCACCAAAAAGAGCTCTAATAAAATCAAATTTCAGCTGTGCCATTAATATATTGAGTGGAACAATCCAATGACATACTAAAGTGACACTGTAAAGAGACAAAAAGGTTACCCTTTTCTTGTTTCTTCTCATTACCTTTATTACAGTAACGTACTTCTGACAGGAAATTCATGATGAATTAATTCAATTAGTTAAAAGATCTTTAAAAGTAATAAAACCAGGATTTGTAATATTAGGAACAACATTTATAGCTCCAAATCCCCAATTTAAAAGCTTCCCTGACATTTCTAAATTATTTAAGAAAACAAACTTATTTCAAAGAAACTGAGAAGGACCATTCCAAAAGGTATAAAATGGAGCCAATCTCAAGCACTGTGGAGGAGCTGACACAGCTGATGAGAACAGGCCCTGCACAGGTGTTGGCATGTTCTGACTAAGCTCCCACCACAGCTTTGGCACATGCAGCCTCTTTTACTGCCACTGTGCCTGTCTATTCACACAGATCACCAGATGGTGGCTGGAAGCTTCCTCTGTGTGTATCCTGACAAAATGGGAAATAAACCACACAGATTGGAAAGAGCTCCTTGCTATGACTCCCAGACCAAAAATCATTTAATTTGGTGCCAAGGTTAAGAATATAAGAGTGTATGAGCTTGTTTGGTCGTGCTTTTAGAACCAAAACAGGAGTTATCAAATACAACACAGGACCTATCCAATTATCCTTAAATGTGCTCCAAATATTGCCAGCCTTCCCCTCTCATTCTTTTTATAACCTGTGTAAATATAAAATACTTAATTAGTACATAACAGGCTGTCTAGCATTAAAAGAAAACAAAACTCTCTAAATAAACAATTCTGCCAACAAAGCCCTTTCAGCTTCTCTTCATTCTTTCTTCAAAAGTTGTTTTGGCCTGAGGGATTTTTGAGATTAAAGCAAGCCCACACACACACTGCTGCTTCAAAGCTGGGGTGGCAGGCAAAAATTGGTCATGAACTGTTAGTCTGAAAACAGAGGAGAACCTGGAGGAACAAGATCAGAACAAGGGAAGTTAAGCCTAAGATAGAACAGGAGCAGCAGAAGAAACAGCTGCCAAAGCCCATCCTGGAACTCAGGAGAACATCTCTTTCCAATTAATATTGGACAAAACCAATCACTCAGCAACTGGCTGTATATTAAAAAATCCAAATACAAACACTCAAAATGAGGATTCTCTCCCCTCCCTCAATATACTTCAAGTAAAAATATCTCCTGTTTCATCTCTATCTTCATCACTATTTCTCTTATTTGTACCAATGCAAACCAAGGGCACTATGTTGATGTTCACCAACCCTGTGACCTGTGCTGGAACACATCACTGGGGTGTTTTCCCCAACTATTAGATCACATGGATATGTGCTGCTCTGATTATTTTATTTGCTGGGTTCAAGAACAACTTCTGCACTAAGTGTGAAGGAAGCCTGTGAATTTCTTTGCAATGACTTTAAAGGTTGTTTTCTTAAGGTGTGGGCATGAAAAAATGCACATATAAAAGGCTAAGACACATCACAGCTACATGCATTGTTCCTGAATTATCTACATGAGTTAAGTAATCTAAACAGAAATGTTTTACATTATAATTAGTGTACACCAGAAGTGTGGAAATATAGGGCAGACATTTTCACATTAACAAGGACCAGAACATGACTAATTTTTTAAAAAAATGCCATATACTGTGATTTTGCATAGTCTTTGTTGTTGTTGTTTATCTGTTCCTTTACTTTTCAAATTATAACAATTTGTGGAAATCAACTCGCTCTCAGTTTGTGCTGTACCTCTTTGAGAGAACAATTTCTTTGCAAGTGCTACAGAAACACTGGGGAGGTTTGCTTTCCACCATGAGTAAAGCACTCCTGCAAAAATAGAAGCAGCTTCAGATATCCAGTAAACTATAAATATCTGATTGACTGATCTGCTTTGGATAATTTACAATATACTGCATGTTATCTGAACTATATACTCTGTAGTAGTTTTGGCTCTAGTCANAGGAGGTTCGGTTGGTTCAGAATTCTGCTTGTTAGCTGGGGCGACCTCGGTGAGCCTGTTGTTGTTTCCTGTCACTATGTGCTATTTCATAGTTGGTGTTAAGCTTTCCACTTCTCTATATAAATATAAAAACTTTACCATGTCCAAAGCCTCATTTCTGGGTTTTTTCCTCACTCTCCTTCTCTGGGAGTGGACCTTTTGACTGGGTACCAGGCAGTTGGCATTTTGCCAGCTTAAACTATAACATATTCAAAAGATGATAAAAACCTGTAAGTGTAAATGTAGAAATACGTTGCAAAGTATACGAAGAAATGCAAACTGGAACTGTCCACTGAGTATGAGGCCATCTGATATTACTTCAACATTGTTTGGCCTGTGTTTTGAGTAGGAGAATTCCACACTGGTTTTCAAACTTCCTAATTCAGCACCTTAGGTGAAATAATTTAGAGTATTTACAAAGAACAGAAGTAGGGAAGAGAAGGGGAGCTGCTGGGGAAGAGAGAGGGTGACTGAAAGGAAAACCACTCCAGTACAAATAATATAATGTGCTTTTTCCCCCCAAAACCAAGCTCAGAGGTCATGGCCAAACTCCACATTGAGTCATTAGATTACACTTAAATAAAAAATTTCCAATATGAAAAGACTCTTGCTGTGTCCATACAACTGTTCAGCAGTTGCGGGGGTTGCATTTCGTGTCAGCAGAGATTTGATTTGCCTTCACTGTCTAAGCATGAAGCTGCACTGACTTCTGTTCCCCAGCACAAACCCACCTGTGAACACACCACTCCAGGCTGGTTTCCAGCACCAACCTGTCCCCCTCAGACTGAGTCAACACTTTCCCTTGGGTTACTGCATGTAAGAGCAGGCAAGATCAACTAATCCCTGATTATACAATTAATCAGGATCAAACCTGTCAGGCCCAGATTCAAACTGGAAGTCCAGTTACAAAAGGCCTGAGACCCATTAACATTGTCTTCAGAGCACGTGACACTCCACTGAAAGAGTGTTACATTTTCTGGAGGAAATTGTCCAATTATTAATTCATAAACTGTTTGGAGTAAAGACTTAGTATTTTATTTCATTTCACTGCATTCAAACAGAAACAATTAAGCCTCCACTTTCTACTCCCAGAAGTGCTGTTTGAATATAGAAGACAAACATCCCCGAACACGACGAGCAGTGCCAGAGCACTGAGGGTGTATGAGAGATATGTTACCATGAAAACTAAATGCTAATGTGGAATTTCATTTTCCTTAAAGTGATGTTTACATATGCAAAGACTTTGTTTAAATATTGGGAAAAAAAGATTGAAACACCAAAATCCATAACTTAGTACAGAATAGTTAATTTAAAATATAAATACCAGAGTGAGCATCTGAGCCCTTCCTTCCAGACTTTAGGGGTCTGAGTGCTTATTTCATATTTCAATCACAATTCAGTAATTTGAAAGGGATCTAGTTTCATCCATGAATAACTTTAGCTGAACTACATTAAAATGGAACAAACCCAAAACAAACAATTAGTATTAACTTTAGCCTCGTTTAATCTATTTTTTGGTGTAAGTATAACAAGCAGTAGTTCACATATTGCCCTTTTAGCCACATCCCTGAACACCAATCCAATTTAACTGCTGAATTTTAGGCTGCAAATATTTCTGCTGAAGAATATTTCTTTCAAAATGCTGGTGATTATTTACCCAGTTCAAATCCATTTCCCATTCTGTACATTTTGACTGGCTATTGTGTATCAATTACAATTAACACTTCTATAGGATTATTGTATTTTATCAAATACTCCAAAATACCCAAGTAGATCATTGGTTTGTTGTACTGAAAACTAAAACTATGTAATAAGGTTTCTAAACTATGACACTTCCCACCTCTCAGATTGTAAAATTTTTATTATAAAAGAGACCTTACAAAAAAATGGAATTATAACAAATAGACTTCTGTAGAATTTTTTCCCCTCTCATACAAGAAAAATCTCTTCTTAAAAAGCATTGATATTTTCAAGTGAACTGAAGTTTGCATCAATCACATTGTAACAAGGTACCCAGCACTGCCTGTGTCTTGTGCAGTGCAGTCTAATGCCAGTCAGTGACTCTTTCCTTTAAAGGAATAAGAATCTTGGCAGAAGTTGAACATTCCAAAGAGCTCTGGAATGGCACAGTTAGAGATGTTGCACCAACAGGATCCCCTTTGGTGGCTCTCAGTACCAAACATCTGCCAGAGAAGAAACAAGCACAACTAAACCACTCTCCTCCTTGGCCCCCCCCACATTCCCAAATGATCTCCAAGAGAAACTTTAAGGTCTTGACACTTTAATTAAAAGGAAAGCAAAGCATTAGTCCCAAGTTAATGAAATGACTCAATTCTGGTCTCAAAGGCCAAACACAGCTGACATTACCAACAGCTACACAAGCACCAATCCGCTTTGTGCGGAGCCTCTTGTGTTCTCAGTTCCCTCTTAACTCTTACAGAGCCAAATCTTCTCTCAAAGCCCAAAGTGAATGAGGGAAAGCCTTGTAGGAACTCCTGGGGGTTAAAGGAAATCCTTATGCACAACTCAGTTCCCAGCTTTCCCCATTTGACAGGGCTGGCTGTGCTGAGGAAGACAAGCAACAGCTCCCGATAAAAGTAAAGGAAACAAACAGTTTAAAGTCTTCACCTTCATGTAAGTTTGTTTCCCATCCTTTACATCATCTCGGCAATACCCAACGGTTGTTTCTTAAATCAAATATGATTTAAGTAGGTGCCTCTTGCAGGAAACTGAAGCATTTACATATAAAAATCAGTAATTTTATTTTTTTTGCAAGTCATTATAGTAAGAGTGGGATTCACAGTCTCACTGCAGACAGACTTTCATTCTAAAATCTGTCACTATTTACACTCAGATACATGAAGGAAAAGATAAAGATGCAAGGAACACATACAATTAGAATTAGGAACAAATGCATCTTACTTCCCAACATCTTTCTGTACTGGTTTTAGTCTTGGGGGCCTGTTACTTGACTACTCTTGGCAGCCTGCAATGACTCAAAATGAGCCCTGCTCTTCAGCACAAAGAAACCCTTTGGATGCCCTGCAAGGTAATTTTATCAAGTACCAGTGGGTTCAAGTATCAATCTGTCTCTAGAAATGAATGCATTTGGTGTCTTGATTTAACAAAGCTACAAAAATGGATGAAAAATTATATATAAGTTGTCTATAATTTGGTCTTGCAGCTGTATGAGTATTTTCTATACAGCTTATTTGTAGTTAAAAGTCTTAAGCAATTTCTTATTTTCTCCATGTAGGTCTGCCATCTTTAAAAACATTTGTGAAAGCCTGAAACTAAAGAAATCATCACATTATCTGTTACATTACAGAACATCATAGACAAATTAAAACAAAAGCATGGATTTCATTTATAAAAAAGTTTTTGGTTTTACCATTTTCAAGACAGAATTGCCTAACAAAATATGTAATTCTTTTAAATTAAATTCCATCAAAACTAACTAAAGGACATGTTTTAGATAACATCCAGTTCATCTTGGGTCATATTTGGGTCACAGAACATTAATTCCTTAAGTAGAAGGAAAGATGCATCATATTGTAAAGAATCCTTTGCTGCTTTCAATCCCACTGTGCACCTGAGGCCGGTCCCACTGGACACGGAGCTGTTCTGGAGCTACAGGCACACTCAGCACCTCACAGATCCACACCTGATGGCTGGTACATCATCTGCAGGCACCAGTGTGAGTCTTGATCCTTCCCCCAGCCCTCAAGTCTGATGGGAACTAGAAATCAATTCTTTGATATTGCTATTCTTTAACAGAAAGTCGAAACTGGCCTGCTGTTCCAGGGCCAGGCTGAAAGCTGCTTCCCTTCAGCAGTGTTTGGGGAATATGACAGGCAACTAAACAAACCCTCTGCTGGTCAGGCAGTACAGACCCTTGCCCAGGGGGACACTGTACCTATGCTATTCCTCAGAAAAACCTGTTTATCCTCTTCCAGCAACACAAACTCCCCAGGCAATCTATTCCAGTGCATCACTGTATTTACCACCATAAATTGTTTCATATGTCATCTGAATCATTCTTACTGGATTTCTACCTTATTACTTCTTCTGCTAACAGGTTGGTTTGTTATTTGATATATTTTTTGGTCCTTTTTTCTTTTTTTTTTTTTTTTTTAAACAGAATTCTATTTTATAGTTTCATCCTCTTTTCCCTTAGGGTTCTTTTCTGTAGATGACCCACTTTCACATTTCACCTTTTCTTCAACAGTTTCATGGATTTCTAATCATTCTTACTGCTCTGGTGTAGATGCTCCCTCCCCCTTGTCTCCCGAGGAGCTGTGATCACACTGCACACAAAGCAGCAGCCAAAGCCACATGCCACCTGAACAAAGCAAGAGGAATATTCCACACCCTCCTGCAATGCTCCTGCTTGACACTGCAGTGTAGTTGTTCAGCTCATGATCAGCTTGTTTTACACAACTTACCCCAGAGCCTGCTCTAATTAAAAGCCATTTGATCAACACTTTCCTATCTTCTTGATCTTGTGCATTGGATCATTATTTAAAGGCAGAGTTTTGTACCTTTTCTTTCATTACACATTATTTCCTCAGATCAGTTCTCTAACAGGGCAGATTTGGAATTCTACTCCCATCCTCAGCTTCACTTGCTATTCCAACCCCACCAAAACCAGGTCACTTGGTCTAAGTTTTGTCAGTTTATTTTCTGTTCCATTTTCCAGGTCATTAATGACAATATATCTCAGCAAAATGCCCATTCAATGCATCTGGAAACTTCTAATTTATTTTTCATTAATTTAGAAAAATTTATGTCAGGCCAAATTTTCACAGTTGCTCACAGGAACTGTGCGACAGTATCCAAAGCCTTTCTAAAATCATAAGAGCTCCCATACCTTAAGAATAAGATAAAGGTACTACATTTACTGCTCCTCTTCTATCCATACCTCCTGTCCTTCTATGGATGCAATTTACACTGGATTGAAACACTTTTTCCTTACAAATCCATTTTCACAGTTACTTCTTTTCCTTTTTTTTTTTGGCAGATGTTCAGTAAAATTTCAGTTATTCACTGCCAGCTTCCTTAGGAATTTAAGTTACACTGTCTAGTCTATAATTTCTTAGCTTTTACTTTTTATCTTATTCCTTAACTTTTATTTTATTCTTTTGCTTTCTCTAGACAGCAATCTTGTGTCTGGGTAACTGGTATCAATTTTCTCAGCTCTGTGCCTGGAGTTTTATCATCCCAGAGAAGGGCTGTAGGAATAAGCACTCTCAGTGTTGTCTGTCAGTCATTTCCTCCGAATATCAATTCAGTGCTTTCTCACCCACCTTATTACAAACACAAAGGGATTGTCTGTGTCATTTACAAACCTTCCTAACTATTTTGGGATCTCATCTTTCTAATTCTGTCCCCAATACACCTGTTCTAATTTATATTCAAACTCGATAATCTGATTAAGTAATCATTTCGTTTCAGCTTCCCTTCTGCTTGAGAGCACAGAAACAGCAGTTCTGATAAATTTTGTATAATTTCTTCCATAGAACTGAGGAGAAACTTGGGTTTAATATATGTGTCCATGTGATATTTCAACCCAAAATCTTATTAATTACAAATGCTGTATTTTTATGACCACTGGATTTTACTTCTGTATTTTTGATATACAAAATGGCCATAATTGCAAAATCTGTTCCACAGAAACAGACAATGCCTCAACTCTAGAAATGTCCAATGCAGCTTTAGATGAAGTTTTACACTAAGTAAAACTGCAGAAAATTAAATTGGGTTGTCATATATTATATGTAGGAAACCTAATTTAGTGAACATAAAGAACCTGCAATTGTCCTGCTAATAACTGGTAAAAGCAATCAAACTTAGAATGTACTCTGAGAAGAACCTGAGAGAATAAAAATATAAAAATAGGGGAAGTATATTTCAACAGAGTAATGAAATGCACATTATCAAAGGTTCTCTACAATTTTAATAACCTGCGAGTGCATTTTAATTAATTTAAATGTTTAAAGCAGTACTCTGTGCACATTCTTAATCTAAGAATATTTATGCTATTGATACTGGCTTATTAAGGGCCAGATATGTAAATAGTTTAGCCTAATTGCCTGTTACTGTACAATTTAATTGAGTCTCGTAACAAAGATTGTAAAATCAGGATAATACATTCCCTCAGAAAACAATCCAGTTGCTTGTTCCCTGTTTCACTGACAAACTCCACATCAGAGGGATCTTGTGTTTTAA
>VWZD01002896.1:7783-19378 GCA_013396695.1 Sakesphorus luctuosus
CCCTCTCTCCTTCTCCCCCTCCCTCTCTCCTTCTCCCTCTCCCTCTCCCTCTCCCTCTCCCTCCCCCTCCCTCTCTCCCTGTCTCCCTCTCCCTTCCCAGTATTCCCAGTGCCTGCTGGAGTGTGCCAGGCTGTTTGCTCGTGGCACTGTGCCTTTTTCAGGAGGAAAGCAAGCTGGGCTGGGGTCACAGTGAAGAGCAGAGCTGTGCTGAGCTCTCCAGCTCACACTGGTGCTCCAAGGATTTCCATTCCCAACAGAGGGGGGAGGAAGGAGGTTCAGGATAATACCCTGTGACAGGTCCCTGAGTTGAGATCTGCCCTGGATGCTTCCAGCCCCAGAATGAGCAGTGTGAGGGGAGTGTCTGTTGTCCCCTCAGCTTGCCCTTCCCAGCTGGGATGGTGTCCAGGCTGGATTCCCAGTCTGTGGGACACTCTGGTGTTGGCAGGGTGAGCTGCTGCTCTGGGGTGGCCCAGTGTGGACTCTGCAGAACACTGTCAGTCTCCTTGGGGAGAAATTCCGGGGTTTCAGGAGACCCTTCTGGCTACTCTTGCACTCCTGAAGGGAAAGGCTGGGCTGGAATTTGCTTCTCTCTTGGAGGGTGGGAGTTCTGTGCTCTGGCAGAGCCTGGATGTCCAGCCCCTTTCCAGGAGAGCCCTTTGCTTGCAATTTAGTGTATTTGTGTGCTTGAGGTGTCACAGACTGAACAGAAAGGATTGTTTTGCCTCATCTCTCCTGTTCCAGCAGCACTGGGATGTGGCAAGGTTTGCTCTCCCTTCTAGAACCAGGTGCATTTCACATAGCACTCAATTAACTTGCTGCTAATTAACTTCTCCTGCATAACCTGGGTCTGCCACCACCCTGCCCTGCTGCAGTGGGAGATGCAGACCAGGAAGGACAGGGAATAGTGGCAAGGGAAATGAGTGGAGTCAGAGGGAAGATGGAGAGGGAATAAAGAACTGCCCTGTGACTCTGAGGATCAATAATGTTCTTGTGTCAACCCCTCAGGCTGCAGGGGCTGCAAGGAAAGGGCTTTGCATCTCCTGTGAAGACTCTCAAGAGCCCTTAACTGACTGCAAACAACTTGATAACCTCGTTTGGGGCTGTTTGTTGAGGGGTTTTTTGAGCTCTCCCTTGAATTAAAGAAGTCCTTGGAATATTTTGTCCTTGGAATATTGGCCTTCAGGGCTTGTACCCCCTGTGGGCTGTGGGTTGGGAGGTTCCCAGTGCTCTGCTGTGGCTGCTGAGGGTGTCAGGGGGGCTTGGCCCTTTCCCTGCTGGTCCCGGGGAGTGCCAGGTTTGGGGGTGTCCCAGGTGTGGGGGTGTCCCAGGTGTGGGGGTGTCCCAGGTGTGGGGGTGTTCAGGTGCAGGAGGGGCTTCTGAGGGGGGATTTGGGGCACTCCCAGGCAGGGCTGTGTGTTGGGCTGCAGGGCCCTGAGGTGGGTGGAGGTGAGGGAGGGTTGGCCCCTGCTCTGCTGCACCCTGCAGTTTGTCCTGGCAGGTGGGGCAGGAGTGCCCTCAGTGCCTGGTGAGGATGGTTTGGGGCATGGAGGGGCTCAGGAGTTCATTCCAGGAGCTGTTCTTTGGCTTACACAGCCCAGAGAGAGCAAGGAATGCCAATGCCAGTGCAGGATAAAGGAGATGAACTTCCTGGGGGTGAGAGGATGGAGTTTTCCCTCTCCCCCAGGCTTTGATGAGTGGGGACTGAGGCTGACTCAGCACTCTGTGAGCTGCTCAGGGCTGGGGGAAGGGTAATGTGGTGCCTTATCAGCAGAGCCAGGCAGCCCTTGGAGCCTGGTGCTGATAATTCCATGAAATCCCAGCCTTTCCACCACCTAAAGCACGGCAGGAGCTGCCTCAGCGTTTGTGTGTGGATGGATCCAGGCCCAGCCAGGAGGAGTTTGGTGCTGGCACAGCTCTGCCCTCCAGGGCTGCAGGGTGGCAGCCTGGCTGGCATTGCCCTGTGCAGGAGCAGGGATGTATCCAGGTGATCCCTGTCACTGGGGGGAGGCAGAGAGGACCCTCCAGCTCAAGTGCAGCCCATGAATCACAGAATCACAGAATGGATTGGGTTGGAAAAGACCTCTCAGATCATCAAGTCGAACCCTTGATCCAACCCCACTGTGATCACCAGCCCAGGGCACTCCATGCCCTGGGCTGGTGATCACAGTGGGGTTGGATCAAGACATGGTGGATTCTCTCTCAGTGCCACATCCATAGAATCACAGAATCATAGAATGGATTGGGTTGGAAAAGACCTCCGAGATCATCAAGTCCAACCCTTGGGCCAACTCCAGTCCCTTTACCAGATCATGGCACTCAGTGCCACGGCCAAGCTCAGCTGAAAAACCTCCAGGGATGGGGAATCCACCCCCTCTCTGGGCAGCCCATTCCAATCCCTGAGCACTCTCTCTGCAAAGAAGTTTTTCCTGCTCTCCAACTTCAATTTCCCCTGGCAGAGCTTGAGCCCCCCGTGCCCCCTTGTCCTATTGCTGAGCGCCTGGGAGAAGAGACCAACCCCCACCTGGCCACAACTTCCCTTCAGGCACTTCCAGACAGTGCTGAGGTCACCTCTCAGCCTCCTCTTCTCCAGCACAAACACCCCCAGCTCCCTCAGCCTCTCCCCACAGCACTTGTGCTCCACTCCCTTCTCCAGCCTCGTTGCTCTTCTCTGGATGACCCTGGGGAGGGAGGCTGAGCTTCCAGTCAAACCAGGTGTTGGCAGTGGGCCAGTCTGCACCTTCCCTCAGAGGTGTCCCCACTGGAGCAGTTCCAGAGGAGCTGTTGGATTGGGGGCTGTAGCCAGGAGTTACCACTGACCACGTGGGTGCTGTCAGTACTTTCCACTCTTGCTCCCTGTGCTGTCAGATATGGATTTAAATTAAACTTTTAATTCAGAAGAAAATTGGGATTGAAGCAGCCACGTGGGTGATTGTGGAGCAGAGCAGTGGGGATGGGAACAGTGACTTCAAATCCCTGCAGGAACAGCAGAACTCAGTTCCCTGATGTCCCTGGCCCTTGGTTTCCCTTACTGACTGTTCTTGGCTGAGGTCCTGCTGTCCCTGCCTGTCCTTGCTGGGGTCCTGCTGTCACTGACTGTCCTTGCTGAGGTCCTGCTGTCCCTGTTCTCTGTTGCAGAAGTACCACTCGGAGAGCAAAGGGCCGGACCAGGTGGCCGAGACGCAGGCGCAGATCGATGAGCTGAAGGGGATCATGGTCCGGAACATAGGTACCCTTCCTTCCCTTGGGAGTGCTCCTGGAGCTGCTGCTGGGGTCACACAGACCATGCAACACAGAGGGCTGGCTCTGGAATCCCCCAAAATTCAGTCCCAAAGCACAGCCTGTGTGAGAGAGGCTGCTCCTGAGGTCCCTGGCAGTGCCAGGAAGGCTCAGAACTGCAGCCAGGAGCTCCTGGCTTGGGGTTGGAAGCAGCTTGTTGCTCTGGGATTCTGCCTCCAGCTCTGGATTTTTGCCTCTTTCTCCAGACCTCGTGGCACAAAGAGGAGAGAAGCTGGAGCTGCTGATCGATAAAACAGAGAATCTGGTGGATTCGGTGAGTGTGGGGCAGACCCTGGCCCTGGGCAGGGTGTTCCTGCCCCAGGTGAGCTCCCCAGGGAGCAGGGAGGGGAGCCCAGCACTGGGGACACTCAGACGGGCTCAGGAGCACAGGGACCTGCATGGGCTGTGTCTGATCCCTCCTTGGAGCTGTGTCTGATCCCTCGGAGCTGTTCCACCTGCCTCCCAGCCTGGGAAGGGGCCAGCTTGCACTGGCTGCTCTGGGCACCACCAGCCATGGGCCACCACCAGCCATGGGCCACCACAGTGCCAGCACCACCTGAGGTGGTCCTTGTCCTCATCTCTTTTACCCAAGGTGGGCAAAACCCACTCCTTGCCTGGAGGTACAGGAAAGGTAAAACCACCATGAAAACTTGCCTGGTGTGAGGTCAGGTTGGTGCAGATGAGAAGTGAATCTGTGCAGTTGTTGTGATACCCCAGTGGGGAAAGTGGAGCTGCTTTAGCATAAAACACCCTGAGCTGTTCCACCTAAATAGTCTGTAAAGGCTCTGGAGCTTCTCAGAGTGTTTCCAAAGGAGAGGAGACTGAAAAAAACCCAATTTAGTGTAATTTTAAAGCCCTGTGTTACCCAGTAAAGTGCTGTGCACTCTGGAAGCTTTTTGTCTTTCCTTTGGGAATCCCCAGCCCTGGCTCAGCATCCTCCTGTGCACCCCCTGGCTTGGTGCCCAGTTCCTGGGGCATCCCACCCCCAAAAGCCAATCCTCAGCCCAGGAGAGTGCCAGGATCTCCTGGCTGGGGCCTGTAGGGATCCAACCATCTCCAAGGTGTCAGGAAGCCTTCGTGCTTTGGAGAGGCAGGAGGGATGGCAGGAGCTCATCCAGCAGGAATGTTGCCCTCCAGCTCCCGGGGGCTCAGACCTTGGAGCAGCCTCAGTGGTGGCAGCAGGGTGAGCTCAGGGAGTGCTTTATGGAAAGGGGCTGGAATCCTGTCAGCAAGTGGGCTGAATTCACTGGGAGCTCTCCCAGGGAGTGTTTGGATCTTAAAAACCATGCAGGAAATGAAGGGATGGGATTTGTCCAGTGGGAATGTCCTGGGAGATCCAGGGCTGACGTTTTCCAGCTTGGGAATGGGCTCCAAGGCAGGACTGCAGTTCCCGCCTGGGTTATGGTTTGTGGTCCACTGGCAATGCCCAGGGGAGTCACCTGCTGGATTGGCTGGATCTGGGCACTGCTGCCTTTCCCTGGGCAGGAGCATCCTGGGAATCCCTGCACTGACCCAGCCAGGGGGGTGTTTGGGGGCATTTGGTGACCAAAACCTATTTTGAATGAGTGGAATTGCAGGATCCAGAGAGGAGACTTGGAATGGGTTGCCCAGAGAAGCTGTGGCTGCCCCATCCCTGGGAGTGTCCAAGGCCAGGTTGGATGGGATTTGGAGCAGCCTGGGCTGGTGGGAGGTGTCCCTGCCCATGGCAGGGGGTGGGATGGGATGGGATGGGCTTGGAGGTCCCTCCCAACCCAGACCATTCTGTGGCTGTGAAAAGCAGGAAGCCCAAATTCCAGAGAAATGTTGTGGCACTAAAGGACTTGTCTCACCCCTGGGATTGGCTGTCAGGAGTGGCCCATTTTGGCAGTGTATTTACACTAATCAAGGTGCCTGTGACATGCTGGGGATCACCTCAGTGCATCTATAAGTATTTTGGAGCACTTCAGTTCCCAAAAGGTTCCCAGAAGTCAGATGAAAACCCCACCAGGACTCTGGGACAGACTAATCCCTGTGGGCAGCCCCAGACCTTGGGAGATTACATGTTTAATCCTTCCAGGCTGGCTCTGGACTTGCTCATACACTTGGAGTTTCTGTTGGTGCCTGTTCAGTTTTGTACAGGAGTTAAGTGGCTCTGGAGGACAAAACTGCCATGGGTTGGGTGATGTGGGGATGGTAGCTGGGAAAAACGTGGGTGTTCTTGGGGTGCAGCTTCCCTTGGGAATGAGTTGCTGGTTTTGCTTTCCCTTGCAGTCAGTCACGTTCAAAACAACGAGCAGGAACCTCGCCCGGGCCATGTGCATGAAGAACCTCAAGCTCACCATCGTCATCATCATCGTGTCCATTGTAAGTGTGGAGAGGCTGGAGCTGCTGGGCCAGGCTGAGCCTCTGGAAACACCAACCCCACATGCCTGTCCTTGGATCCATCCACGTGTGCTGCTGGAGGAGCTCCCAGCCCTGTGGTGGGAAGGGGAGGGGAGGAGGGGCTTGGACAAACCCTGACAGGGCCTTTCCTGGTCTGTGGCAGTTGACTGGCCACTGGCAATCCTGAATTCCCAACAGAATCCCTGTTTTCCCTCCCCAGGTGATCCTCTACATCATCCTCTCAGCAGTGTGTGGGGGGCTGGCCTGGCCCAGCTGTGTGCACAAATAACCAGGGCTGCTGCTGTCCCTTGGAGAGGAGTCCCAGGAGCGTGAAGAAACAACCTACAGAATAACTCACCCATCACCTCTGCCCTTCTCATCCCTCCACCCCTCCAGGACTTCAGACTTTTTGCCTTATCACCCCAAACGGGCCCAGAAGGAGCTGTGACCTCCAGAGTGGGCTGGGCTGGGGCACCTGAAGGGATTTCCTTGTTCTTTGTGCTGTCCCCAGGCCGCCTTCCCTGGCTGTGCATGCTGGCCCCATGTCCCCATGGCACCTGCTGCCAGGATGGAGCCAGAGGGTGGTTTGGGATGGGCTGGGCCAAACTAACAGGGCAGGGACAAGGTGGTTTGAGTTCCATGGATCCTGGAGGTGCAGGGGCCTCTCCCTGCACATCTGGCCAGGTTTGGCTCTCAGTGCTTCAGGGTCTGATCCTGGTAGGAACAACACAAACAGGGCTTTGTGCACTGAGTTGAGGTGCTGTGGGCAATCTCCCTGTTCCTGGGGTGTTCCTGCAGGTGGGAGCAGGGGTTGGATCCCCTCAGGGCTGCCTCTCCATCCTCCCTGTCCCTCCTCTGCCCCTTCCCCTGGGGCTGAAGGGACACAGCCAAGGACACGGTGGCACAGGGTGGCAGGGGCAGGGACAGAGCTGCTTCCTCCAGGTGCCTCCTCCTGCTGGCCTTGGGGAACAGGAACATAATGCTGTCACTGCTGTGGGGACCCTGGGGCCAACCTGCTGCTCTGGCTGGGTCAGGGAGCTCTGCTTGTCTGCCCCAGAGGGCAGAGGAGGGTGGGGGTGCTGGTGTGACTGTCTCTGAGGGCAGAGGGGAGGCTCTGGGGACAGGCTGTGGAAGGATGTAGTGATGTGCTCCTCTGGAAGGAGCTCAGACCAAACCCGAGGCTGGTAACCAAATGCAGGCTCAGACTGAATCCCCAGCCAGGCCTGGCTGCTGGGGCTGGAGCTGCTGGGCCTGGGTGGGGAGGGGTGTCTACACTTCTGTCCTGGGGCTGATGGGCTCCTTTCCCAGAGGAGGAACAGGAACACCCTCAGGTGGGCTCAGAGGACTCTGCCTCCCTTTGTGCCAGGGCAGGGGCTGTGGTGTTGGCACAGCAGGGGAGGCTGCCCTGGGGGCTGAGCTGGAACACGGCGCTGGTGCTGTGGGATCCCAGGGACACAGGACGGGGGATGTGCCACTGCTGCTCCTTCCCTGTTCCACTGACCATGGAGCTGCCCAGCAGCTCCCAGAGAGAGTTCTCCTGTAAACCAGCACCTCCTTTGGCTTGGTGTTCTGCTGGGCTGCAGCTTCACCCAGGGTGGTGGGATCCTGTACCCACAAAGTGCCAGCAGCCACTGGCACCCGCCTGTCTCTCTGTAAATGGAATGTAAAGCTTAGAGAAAGCCCCTCCCCAGCTCCTGCAGCCCCTGGACAGCTGTGCATGGTCAGGGGGCACGGTGTTCCTGTGCTCATTTCGATGATTTGTCTTGTACAAATAATTTTTAAAGAAAATCCTTCCTTTTCCTTTCAGAGGATGCACTGAGGCATTAGTGTAAAAACAGAGTTGACCTGATTTCAATAAAATTCCTCTACAGAAAGCAGAGTGCCTTAGTTCTGTGGAGGCCTTTCCCCTCCCATGGGAATGCTCAGGAAGGTTTTGGAAGCAGGAGGGAGTTGGCTTTCCCCAGGGAACTGCAGAAACTGTTGGAGTTGTTGATTGTTATCCTCGTTTGAGGCAAAGCTGCATTTTCATGGTATCAGCCAGGGCTCAGGATGACAGAGAATATTGGAATGAGGGAAGAGCACCAGGTGTGAGAACAGCTTAGAACATGAAAGGGTAAAGCTGAACATCTTGTCAGTGTGATCCTTCTCACAAAGCTGCTGTTTGTGCTCAGTGTTCCCCTCCTGAAGCCACTTCTCAGTGCTCAGCAGCATCAGCTTTGTGGTTCAGATTCCCGGCAATCCAGGCACATCCCCACCTTGTCTGTTCAGCCTGGAACTGTGTGGATCCAGGTGTGTCTCCACAGGCTGCAGAGCTCCAGAGAAACCATCCCCCTGCCAGACAGGCTTTAACTAGAATATAACCTTCAGTTCATTCACACTTTACTTTTGCAGGCAGGTTTTGTCCTTTAACTGGTGTTAAGTGTCAATGAAATAGCAGCTCTAGTGCCTGGGAAATGCCAGTGTGCCCTCAGCTTTGGGATAGAGCAGAGACACCGGGACAACCCTCTAACAGAACCCACCAGAAGTGTTGCTGGGCTTTTCCCTTCCAGTGCCCTGGGGAGGAAGGCTCAGTGTGAGCAGGTTCCTCCAGGCAGAATGTAAAGGCAGAGCCTCAGCAGGGCAGTGCTGGGACCCTGCTGAGCTTTGCCAGGGTGGGCAAAGCCTTTTTGTGCACAAACACTGGTGTGTGACCCTGGCACAGTGGGAGGGAGGGGATGCAGGGGAGGCTCATGGGCCTCCTCTGCCCTGTGAAAGTCCCGGACTGGTGGCAGTGACAGTCCTGGCACTGTTTGTAGGTGACACAGGACACACCTGGGCCACCAACTGTCTCTTATTTTCTTGATCCCAAGTGATGTCTGCAGTGAAGGTCCTGCAGAGCCTCCTGGAGTTGGGTCTGCTCAGGCCACGTGTGGGTGTTTCAGGAATGACACAAACTGAGTGCTGGGAATTAAGTTTTCCTTCTCTAACACCCCCCTTGTTCTCCTGAACTCCAAGGAATGAAAGGTTAAGTCTCACTGCTTTGCATCCTGAGAGACTTTAATGGAGCCCTCTTGGCCCAGGCAGAGCTCTGAGAGTCCAACCTGTGAGGAAAAGGCTCATTCCTGGCCCAAAACTCGCTCCAAGTCGGGCTCACTGTTGGAATAAAGCAGATCTATTTCAGCACCAGAACATTTTATTAAACTACACTATCCAAGTCACATTGATGGCAGGGAGAACATTGCTATCAGTGCAGATTTCCTGGACTAAGACTGTGTTTGTAGCATCCAGCACTTGCTGAGGGAAAGGACTGGAACAGAATCCTTAAGAGACAGTAAAAAACTTCTACAAAAGTCAGGGCAGTTGGGAACCAGCTGAGAGATGAAACACTTCAAGACAAAGCTGTCAGGGAGGGTTATTTTTTCCCAGGTTTACTCTTCCCTGATAACCTGCTCAGCTGAGGTAAGAAGGTGCTGGTAACCAGCAGATTTTAACTGGCATCCCTGCCCTGCCTGTTCACACCCCACACAAATATTGTGTACTGCTCCTTCACCTGTGCTGACACCTGGATACAACAGCTCTAAGTGTTCTACAGTTATAAAAACCTGCTGCAGCTCTAGACCAAACAATAAAAAGTAGCAGAAATACATTCTATACAGAAGTAAAAAAAAAATAAAACGAAAAAACAAAACCAAAAAACCAAACCAAACCCAGCTGAGTTTCAGACAAATATTAGAGCACATCAGGTTGGATTTAAAAAGTCATTCTAACACCTATGTCACTATTTCTAGTCTCCCCGAGCTCTGCCACCCCAGTACTGGCTCAGAGCTGCTTCCTGGCACAGAGGGGGCACCCCCAGCCCCCCAGGGGTGGGTCACAGCCCGGGCTGGGGGTGCCAGACCTTCCCCAGGGGCAGGGCAGATGAACTAAGGCTCGTTGCAGTCTCCGCAGGGAGACTGGGTGCGGGTGGCACCGTCTCTGTGCCAGCACGCCGAGGGGGCTCCTGGCTGGGCAGCAGGTGGGCATGGCTCGTGTGGGAGAGCAGAGGAATGTGAGGAGTATGTACAGGAGTCTGCAGGGAGAGGGAGCTCGGGGCTGCCCTCCCAGGGGGATGCCCAGCCAGCTGGGGCTCTGCTCCACGGAGGCATTTGGGGGTCAGTAGCACCCGTCCTTCCACGAGTCATCCTCGGGGGGCTGTGCTGACTGCAGGAACCTGCTGGGGGACAAAGGGACAGGTCAGGGACAGCTCCAGGCAAAGCCCCAGGGACCTGGGAACACAGGCTGGAGGATTTAATCACAGACTCACAGACTATTCTGAGTTGGAAGGGACCCACAAGGACCATCGAGTCCAGCTCTTCAGTCAATGGCCCACACAGGGGATTGAAGAGTTGGAAGGGACCCACAAGGACCATCAAGTCCAACCCTTCAGTCAGTGGCCCACACAGGGGATTGAACCCCTGACCTTGGCATTGTCCCAGCCAAGTTGGAACCAACTGAGCTCATCTCCCCATCAGTATCTGTGCTGCAGTCCCACCCTGGGCCCAACACAGCTCAGGGAAATCCAGGACTCCCTGAGTGCCCAGACACTCACACTGATCCTGCCCTGGGGTTTATCCCCTGGCTGAGTCCAAGAGAAACATTTTTCCCTGCAAATGCACCTGAACACATGAATAGTAATCAGGTTTAATGCTACAAATTAAGAGGTAAAACACTCCCTCATTAATATGTTTTTAAAAAAAGCAGACACTGTCAATTTAAGGCTACAAAGGGACATGAAAAATCAACACTGTTTGCTTATTAGTCTGATATCAGCCATATCATAATAATAAGTCTGGACCTACTTAATTTCCCTCAGTCATGAAAGTCTGCAGCAAAATTGCATAAATAGCTGTAAAAAACAGCAACAAGAACAAAAATTGTCAGTTATTGGCCCCCACTCTGCTGTGCTTCCACCCTGCTGTATAAATGATGTTTAAATCAAGCCTTGTTCATTTGTCCCACTTTTCAAGCCCTTCTCAAACCTGGTTAAGCTTTGGACAATGTCCACCTACAGAGCTGGCTGAAGACTGAGGAAGAAAAACCCCACCAGTGTATTTTACCAGAGGCAAAGTCTCAAAGTAGGTCAGCTGGGAAGATTTCATTAACAGGACAGATTAATAGTCCCATGGAAGAGTTTTTCCCCTTCCCCAAACCACAGATATGCACCAAATATGTGCCACAGTGTTCATTTTCATTTCTAAGATAAATAAGTTTAAGCCTCTTTGTTTTCCTGCAAACCAGCGTTGCTTAAAAAAAGCATTTCTTTTCTACAAGGGATTTATTATGGGAAGGTTTGGTCACAGATTATGTGGTGAAAGGGGCATCTCTGCCCAAGTGATGAGTCCCAGCCTGGCAGCTCACACACACTTGCAGAATTTAATGTCAGAGCTATTTCAGGGACTGACACCCTTTGCTTCCTGATTCACTGGCCAGGAATGTTCCAGCTGAGCCCTTCCCTGTCTTTGAGGGCCCCCAGCCAGAGCCCTACACTGGAACAGACTGCCCAGGGTGGACTCCCAGGGGTGGGGTCCCCATCCCTGAAGGTGTCACAAACATGTGTGGAGGTGGCACTCAAGGGCACAGTTTAGGGGGGAACACGGAGCTGGTAATGGATTGACCTGGATGATCTTAAAGGTCTTCTCCAACCTTAACAACTCTTGATTCTACAGTTCTATCTGAAGTCATTCAGTGGCTCAGATCCAGCTCCACACCCATATCCATTAGAACTGGAGATGGAAGTGACTTAAGGAAGAAATCCCTCCCTGGCAGGGTGGGCAGGCCCTGGCACAGGTGCCCAGAGAAGCTGTGGCTGCCCCATCCCTGGGAGTGTCCAAGGCCAGGTTGGACAGGGCTTGGAGCAGCCTGGGCTGGTGGGAGGTGTCCCTGCCCATCCATGGACCAGACGATCTTTAAGGTCCCAACCAACCCAACCCAACCCAAGCC
>VWZD01002920.1:0-14183 GCA_013396695.1 Sakesphorus luctuosus
GAATGAAGACCCTAAGCCCACTGTAAGAGAGGATCAGGTTTGAGACCATCTAGGGAATGGCACAAGTCTGCGGGACCCAATGGGATTCCATGGGTCCCGAAGTAGCTGGCAGACAAAGTTGCAAAGTCAGTATCCATAATTTTTGAAAAATCATGGCAGTCACGTGAAGTCCCTGATGACTGGAGAAAGGGAAATACAACTCCTGTTTTTTAAAAAGGGAAAGGCAGAAGACCCAGGAGACTACAGACAGTCAGTCTCACCTCTGTGCTAGGTAAGATCATGGAGCAGATTCTCATGGAAACTCTGCTAAGGCACATGGAAAACAAACAGGTGATTGGTAACAGCCAATCTCTACTTACAAAGGGGAAATCATGCCTTACAAATTTGATGACTTTCTATGATGGGGCTACAGCACTGGTGGATGGCACAGAGCAACTGACATCATGTACTGGGACATATGCAAAGCATTTGACACTGTCCTGCATGACATTCTTGTCTCCAAATTGGAAAGACAGGGCCTTGATGGATGGACCAGTGTGTACATAAAGAACTGTCTGGATAGTCACACACAAAGAGTTGTGGTGAACAGCTCATTGTCCGCATGGAGACCTGTGAAAAGTGGTGTCCCTCAGAGGTTGGTACTGGGACCAGTACTGTTCAACAGCTTTGTTGGTGACACAGGCAGTGGGATCAAGTGCACCCTCAGTGGATTTGCCAACACCACCATGCTATGTAGTGCAGCTGACACACTGAAGGGAAGGGATGCCATCCAGAGGGACCTTGACAGGCTAGAGAGGTGAGCTAATGCAAACCTTTCAACAAAACAAAGTGCAAGGTCCTACACCTGGATTGGGGAAATCCCAGCCACACCTACAGAGTGGGTGAAGAAGTGACTGAGAGCCTTGCAGAGAAAGAGTTGGGGGTTGTGGTTGACAAAAACCTCAACATGAGCTGACAGTGTGCTGAGGCCCCATCTGGAGTACTGCATACACTTCTGGTGTCCTGTGATGGGTTTGATCCATGGCTTCCTCAGTAACCAGTGTAACTAAGGAAGTGGACATTACAAAGTATTCCACACGTGTTTTCCACGTAAGAGTAGGAGGAGGAGTAGTTCTTCTTCCTTCCGGAGAGCTCGGGGAGAACTGGGAGAGCCTGGACGGTCCCGTGCCTCTGTTAGTGTTTTTCTGGCTCCAGACGTTGGTGAGATTGTATCATTGCCTGTTCTCCTCCTTTCTTGAAGTTTTTAGTTGTATTCATCTGTTTCATTTGTTCTGTTTTAGTTTCACCCCTTCTTCTTCCTTATTACCCAATTCCCTTCCCCCTTTTCCCTTTTCCCCTGAGGTGAGGTCCACATAGTGTGTAAATTGCACGCGTGTTTGTGGATGTTAGAAAATATAATTCCTTTTTAAGTCAGTTAAGTTTCTTTCGAGTTCTTTTCTTTGCAGTTTTTTTTCCTTGTTGAGAAAGCTCCAGGAGAAGGGAGGAAGGCAGTCCAAGGTTGGTAAAAAAACTAGGCCAAACCTGAGACATGTCCCTAAAGTAACAAGGACGTGGAACTGCTGAAGCAAGTCCAGAGGAGACCAAAAAGTTGATAAGAGGACTGGAGCACCTCCACTACAACGACAGGCTAAGAAAGTTGAGGCTCTTCAGATTGGAGAAGAAAAGTTTGAATGGAGATCTCATAGCAACCCTCCAGCATCTGAAGAGGGCCTACAGGGAAGCTGGAGAGGGACTCTGCATCAGGAATGAGCAGTGGGTACAAAGTGAAAAAGGGGAAATTTAAGGTAGATATTAGGAAGGAGTTTTTTACTGTGAGAGTGGTGAGACACTGGGACAGGCTGCCCAGGGAGTCTGTGGAAGCCCCAGTGCTGTCAGTGTTCCAGGACAGATTGGACAAGGTCTTGAGCAACTGGTCTAGTGGGAGGTTTCCATGCCCATGGCAGGGAGAATTGAGACTAGATGATCTTTAAAGTCCCTTTCAACCCTTAACATTCTATGATTCTATGATCTTGGTTTCCATTTTCCTTTTTTGCTGAAATTGCAGTTAATTATCAGTAGCTATGTGTCACATGTTGTACAGGAATAGCTATCATAGCAAAAGGAAATAAAAGATAAAATAGGAGACAGAGTTAAAGACGATCTCCTCTACTTCCCTAGATTTCCTAGAACTGTGTATGGAATCCCCTCTGTAAAGAACTGACTGTGTCCATTCCCAAGAAATAGCAATCCATTGAACTCCAAACTTCTGCATCTGCTGCTTTTTATGTAACAGGTATTAAGAAGACCAAAAAATCCCAAAGGCTGGTGATGTTCTCTGGAAACTGGCATATACAGATCTGTCTGAGCTATTATTGCAAGTGGGCCAACCCCCAAAATACATGCAAAACCACAGAAATAAAAGTATGTACCTTATCCTTCCATTTCGCCTTTGTCCTTTCTATTCCACTAAGTAATTTTTTCTGTCACATCTCACCACTTCTCCATACAAAGATTATTTGTGATACCAACCTGCCTTCATTCATCTTCTCAATGCAGTGCAGCCAATTAAATGATGATGCTCAAGGAACAGCGCTGATCATTTGGATCCTCATCTCGTATAATCTATAACTGAGTGACTTTTGTATTCTTTATGTGCTTATCTCCTCAAAGTTATAGATTCCTTCAGTAAAGCCTGCATCTTCTATACCTTGATTTGGGTGAACTGGATTGAGCACACCAGCTTGAGTCAAACAACTGCAGCAACCCTTTCAATTATTTTTGAAATTTACAAGTTCTTGCTGCAGTTCTGAATTCTGAGTTCTGAGTTCAGCCCGCAGTACAAAAAGGAAGTATTGGCCACTTTTTTTCTAAAGCAGGCAGTTAAAATCCAGCAGTGCCTTTACTAGTGATTAGAGGAATGCAAGTCTGACACAATCTGATGCTTGGGTTTATTTTTTGAAGAAAGCAACTTATTCTGAAACAGTACAAGAAGCATCATTAAAGAAATTAGCGAGATGGGGTGACAATTCCTTCTCTTGTTCTTTGTACTTTTTCATTTGGTGCTTTAGAACTACTTTTCTGTAATTTTATCTAGAGGAAGGATTAAAAATTATTAGGCAATAAAGTTGTGAGGATAAGGTCAACAATATATCAGAACCTGCAAACAGAACTCTGATGGGGATGACTGGCTTATAAGAAGCCAAGAAAAGCTACATTAAGGCTGTAAGCTCCTGTTTGTCATGATTCACTCCCCAGCCCTCTCGCAGTGACATAGCTCTACAGGACTTGCTTTAACAGAACTTGTACACTTTCAGGGTATACCTGTGTCTGTCAGTCTCTACATATATCTCCCTTACACTCACGTTCTTCTTCCCGCATGTGTCAGAGACTGCAGGAAGTAATTCATGAATGTTGGGGCTGTCCTTTACAGGACTACTCTTGAACACTTCTGTCAGTGCCGGTGGCTCTCCAGGCTGCTGACTCAGCTCATTTTCTCCTACTCACCCTATTTGTCTCCACTCCCAATCCAAAACCCAATGACTCTTTGAACAGAGGTAGAAGGAAAGAAACAATATCATCATGGGGTTTGTTACCTTCCCAATTAACTTTCTTTGTGGGGTTAGAGGACTCGCCACAGTGAATGCTCCACTAACCTTTGTGTCATAATAGATCTATGCTATGATTTAGTTGAGGAAAATCTTGCTTTTTAAAATAAAATAGAACCAATATTTGTTTGTTTGTTTTCTATTCCCATAAATTCTGCTCTACAGACGAATTCAGAAGAGTTGCATGAGAGAAAATAAAGAATATTCTACCTGCACTTCAGGTGAAACATTCAATAATGTTCAGTCAGGACACACGTGGACAAGATGCTTACATTTTGCTTTCAAATTACCCATATCTTCTTCCTTAAAACAGATAAAAGAAGAAAAGCTGGACAAGTGTAGAGAAATAAAGCACCAGTTGCATCTCTCTTAATCGTTCAATCCAAAGAATTACATTCTATGCCATTAGAAGGGGAAATTATTGCAACTGGCACAGGCAGAGCTGACAAATTTGACACAAATTTCTCATCTCTGCTACTGAAGTTCCTGCAGATGAACACTCATTTATACTGAATGACCTTTACTCCAGCCCTTCCTTTTCTTAATGCACTACTCAGAAATTTGTAGGGATATTACTGGAGATATCAAAATCAAATTCAGAAATAACATGACAGGAGAAAAGGATTTTATTTATTGCATATATCTTTAACTAGATACAGAGCTGTTGAATCCCATGCTGCTATGGATGCCTCTGATCTAGTAGACACTCTTGCACCTAGTTCAACAAAGATCTCAGATTTTCAGCAGAAGGATTGTATGTACACAGTGCAACTACACTGATTTACATAATAACTACTAAATAATGCTAATTTAATTGAAGTCTTGAAATAAAAAATCATTTGAACTTTCTGGACAGCACTGCATCACCTTTAGAAATGTACACTCTGAGCTTGTTCTCTGCCTAATGACATGAAAGTCCTACCTTGTTCTCATTATAATCAGGTTAGAAGTTCCAGACCAGACGCGAGCTAGCCTGGCTCAGCCTTAGTATGACGTTGGAGAAAGAAATAACCAGGAAAACCCCTTAACTCTCCCACGGGCAAGTCTTTAAAACTTAAATGCAGCCATTAGAAAACGTTTGTGTCAAATCAAATTGAGAACAGAAGCAAGTATGCCAGATTTTGCTAACTTAATCCTACGAGCTGCAATTTCAGGGGGCTTAGCACAGTTCCTGGTCTCCAGACTAACTACGAATTTTTGCTTCTGAACGGCTGCTTTCATATTAGTATTTCCTAAGGGCTTGCAAAACTGTTTCATTTCATCTGAACATATCACGATCCCTTTAGTACAACTCTTTTTGGAGAGCAAGATGTAGTGCTTAGCTCTCTGTTTTCTCTTGAACTGTTCACATAGCACTGCTGGAGATAGTGATAATTGCTGCCATTCTTCTAGACAAAAACCAAAACCAAACCAACCAACCAACCAATGAAAGTAACAAAAACCCCCCACACCAAACCAAAACCCATATATATTTAGTTTAATTACTATAGGAAGTAGAAAAAGTGGAAAGGTGGTTTTCCTCTATGTGATGATGGCTATGGGTATGCCTCACAATCTTACAGTAACACAGACCCCATGAGCACTTCTGCTGCTAAAGATGACAACAGTTTAAACACAACAGGAAGCCTCATAAGGAAAAATAAATAAAATTACTAGTTACCATGAATGCACAGTAATTTATGTTTCCAAGCAGCAATTTTAACTCCACTAGCAGCTCATAAATTGGAATGGATTACTAAATTTCACATTTTCCTTGTGACATGTTGTTTTTTGGGAAGTGAAGGGAATCATAAGGGCAATATATGTTACTATCAAACACATAAAGAAACTGTGTCTACTTTTTACCATGCCACTAACATAACTCAGTGTACAAAATTATGTCACACAGTGAACTAATAAAAAGTAGTGTTATCTGGAATTGCCATAGGCTCTTGCCTGAAAGCTCAAAATTATCAGTGATTACTAAGAGTGAACATACAAAACTGAAAGTCAGCACTGATGCTGCCCAAATGCAGACACGTTGCTGTGGGTTGCCCTTGGCCAGCTGCCAGGTGCCCCACCCAGCTGCCCACTCACTTCTCTTCCTTGGCAGGCGAAGAAAATGAGATGCATCAAAATAACGACTGAGAGATCCTTTAGCAAAACAAACTCGACTTGGGGAAAATTAATTAATTGTCAGTTAAATAGATTTGGATGGTCAGAAACAAAGAAAAGAAATGGAACACATTCCACCCATCCTCCCACTTTTTTTCCCAGGCTCAGTGTCACTCCTTCACTCCTGACTCTTCTATGTCTTCTCCCGTGAGTAGCACTGGGAGACAAGGAATGGGGTTTATGGTCAGCCCATAACAGACCCTCTCTGCCACTCCCTCCTCTTCCTGATGTACCCATGCTCAGTCTTGGACCTTCACACAGACTGTAAACCTTCAGGGTAAATCTTCTCCGGGATGGGCTCTCTATTGGCCATAGTTCCTTCAGGGCATGTCCACCTGCCCCATCACGGTCTCTCCTGGGGGTGCAGGGACATCTTTGCTTCCCCTCCTGCTCTCCTCCCTTTCTGTCCCTGGGGCTTGAAGGGCTGTTTCTCATAAGGTTCCACTCACTCCACCCTGGCTGCCGGGCAGCATTTTGCTCTCTCTTGCCCAAGATTTCACCAGGGCTCTCACTCGCAGCTGAGTGCCTCAACCGTGCCCAAGGGACTCAGCTGTGCCCTGCGCTGGGGCTGCTGGAACTGGCTGTGTCCGGGCGGGGGAGCCCTGGTGCCCCAGAAGCTCCTGCTGGTCTGTCGTCAGCACCGGGGTATCTGCACGTGGTACATGTTCAAAAGTAGTGCTTTATAGTAGCAGAGAGAAAATTACCACTCAATGGAACAACTAAGCTACAGGAAAAACAGCAAATCCCACACACATCCACCCAGTTAATGTGGGTGAACAGCTACAGACAAACTTCAGTCCTGCTATTCAATGATCTTATACTGAGTGAAAAAAATCTTTGCCTTCCTTATACATAACTCCTAGTGGTGTAACAGCTTCTAGGCTTAAAAATCTGTGAACTCATCATCCTTCAGATCAGAAATATGATGCTCTGGCAAACAGGCTAGAAGGAGATGGCTGCTTTCGTTGCAAGACTCCCAATGCTGCCCTTGCAGCACAGGCCACAGGTTATGCTTGGCAGGAATGGCAGTGTAAATCCACCGCAGTTAACAGGCAAATTGGAATTGTGCAGCAGGATGTGGAAAAAACACTACAGAGCTCAGGAAGACTGACAGATAATCCCAGTGTTAACCAGGACCAATTGTATTAGCATGTGAATAAATGAAGTTGACTCAGTAGGTAAGTAATGCATAAATAGGGCAAATATCCAGAGAAGTTGCTCCTCATATTTGTGGAAGTCTCCCTCCTCTAGCAGGAATGGAAATACATTATAATTTTGATAAATGGAAGAGCAATTGCAGTACGTAGCTCATAATAGTGCATCATCCTACAATCTGCTTGAGTTTCAAAGAGCTTCTAAACAAGCTGTTATGAAAGACAAACATGGTTTTTGAACAATAAAACAGACTACATGAAAAAGATGATAGTGAAGTTTTTGCCAATAACACAGCACATTAGTCAAGAATATTTATCCAGCTCCAAATATTTCAGACTCTTTCAATTTAAACTGATAATTATTGCAAGAAATTAAGCCTGTTTCTCATACTATTTTGCTATTAGTTTGTTATCTTTTCCCAAAACAGCTGCAAATATGTTGTGCATAAATGAAATGTTTTAGATTGATCTCCTTCAGATCAAATCCCTAGTATTTCTTTTGGCTGTTCCAAATGAAATATACTTAGAAAAAGGTTGGAACCTTGTTTTCAATTTACCAACAAATTCTTGTCAGGATTGATTAGAAATCAGATATCCCTCTTACAATTTATGACTTTTTGATCCAGACCCCATGAGAGTCTTGAATTTTGATTTCCAGGTTCTACAGGCAGGTGTTTAAATCTATGCTTCCATCTGTGGCTGGCACTGCTCTGGCCTTGAATACATGGTAAAATTTGTTATCCATCTTGTGTTCTTATCCATTATCAAACTCAAGAATATTAATGTTATTGTGCCTAGATGTTCTAAAGGAAGACTCATTCTCAAAAGATGCCTCATGGATCAGGGTTTTGCAGATAACCCAGTAGTTGCCACCACTTAAAAAACGAAAAGCCAAAAACAGGCAAGCAAGAACTCCAGGGAAAATAAAAGCTATTTTACATAAAAGGCCTGTGTTAGACAATTTATTTGGGAGAAATAGGACCTGGAATAAATTTCCTTCTCTGCTTGCAGAGACACATTCTCCTTCCAAAGTCCATTAGGCTGGCTGTACTATCTAGTGGACAAACATGTTGATGGCATGCAATCTGTCTTCTTCAGGATTTTCTAACAAACAGAAGAGAACTCATAATATGTTGTGCTACAGATGGTACAAGAAAGAGCTTGCAAAAGTAGCCTAGAGACTAGAATTGTTATCTGGACTGGAAGGTTTGAGGTTGAAATTTCTGTTCTGAAGAAGAGTAATAGAGTCAATGACTATGCCATTTAACAGGGAAGATATGGATAGGATTGGAATGGGTTTTCCCCTCTTTTTCCTTCCACATCTTGCTGGGAAAAGAACTCTGAAATTTTGGCTGTGAATCAAGTCAAACTAGATATATTTCCAAGGAACCAATTCTCTACTTGACAAAAATTTTAAACATTGGGATCCGATACTGCCTAGTCTTCCTATCTGCGTATCCTTAGAGCTGTCTGCCAAGAGTATTAGAGTACTAATAAAAATTACATTTATATGGCAAATATACATAACATACACTTTCATGAGCTAAATGTAGGTAAAATAAATCAAATATTTTGAAATAAATCAAATATTTTGAAAAACTGAATACTTCCTCCGATTTGTACAGTTCTAAGACCTATGAAATCTCTTAATCTTAAGAAAACAAAAAGATTTGTTCTACTTTTGCTTATATCTAGTATAGTTGTGAGAATTTCAGAAGAAAGCCTAGCTTTAGCTGAATATATGGTCCAGTTACACAGTTTATACCATAATGAAATGCGAATAGCAATGCTTGTGTGACACTTTTAAGAACAAACTGGCTAGAAAATTTTGAGTGCAGCATTTAATTGATTGAATGACACAATGAATTCTAGCATCCTTCTGCATTGCCAGAGGATAATTGTGATTATTACGAGGAGCATGCCTTGACTGACTGAGAAGTGAAGCAAGACTCCATTTTCTGTAGCTCTGAAAGATTACTGCTCTCTTGAGGTCATATGCAGAATCACAAAGCAATTTTAAATGTGAATTATACCTTTCATTGTCCAACATAATTAAAAGGAAACAGTATCCCTAGAATTAAGAAGTACTTCAAGTACAATATGGGATTCATACAACCAAGTACATCCACTTCAAAGTCACTGGAGCAAAGCCTTAAACAACTAGATGCAAACAAAACCCACTCCGCCAAACTTGCAGGCTGAACTCCACAGATCATTATCCATTATTGAAAGAACCTAAAAAAGTGACTTGTGAGAGTGAAATCATGCATATATTGTTTCCAGATTACAGACTGTCATTTCCTTTCCTTCCAGGAAAAAACCCCAACCAAACAAACCAAACCATATTAATCTTATGACATCAGATTTCCTTAAATTATTTTCACTGAATAAGCAGAACTGTTAAATATTTTATATCGAATGTTTAAGAAGTGTGTCCCTATACATAGTTTAACATACAGGACATTCCACATACATCTTTATCCGGTTTTCTCACTGGTTTTTCTAGAAAGCACACACATGCTACTATTAGGAAATGCTAACAGACTGCTTTCTCAAAGTACTCTTTAACAGAGTAGTTTTTTACAGAATATCCACAAATTCAAAAAGCAAATCAAATGTCAAAGACCAGAAACTACACATTGTGTTCTTTAATACATCTGTACATGCCTCAGAATGCAGGGTGGAAACCCTTCTGTCTGCCACACATACCTCTGTCACTTGACTAAATGAAGTAAACCTTTGAGAAGTTTAGTGTCCACAGCTGAAGAAATCTTTGGAGGAATAGATATGGTTTTGTCATCTTGCCTCTTTTTCCAGATCAGAGCCATTTTGTCAAATATGCAACTATGGTTTTCTCCCTAGTTTTATAGGGTGAGAGACAGACAGGGATCTAGCCTTTTGCTTGCCATCCCTCTTCAAGCTTCCTTTCCCAGGTTTTTCCACACAGCCTTTGCCCAGAGCCTCATCCTTTGCAAAGCTGTTGAGCCTAATGTCTCCCTCACTCTGTGCTTCCTCCCTGTATGAATTCTAGTCAGCTTCTTTCTTCCACTTCACATTCCCTGCATACTAAAATAGTCCCACTGAATTTAACTGTGATTTGCCCATGTATCTTCCCTGCCAGACCTCAGATCATTGCTGAAGGCAACAGTGTATCTAAGTGATACCCTTGATGGAGCCAAGAGTATTTAAGTCTACAATTTCAGCAAAGCACAAGTACTACCTTTTAATTTGAGAGTCTTTTTTGCATATGGGTTGCTCATGTGAGCTCATTGGAGCACCTTCTCTCAAATCCATGATATCTCCTGCCAGATGCTTTCCCTAATGTCCAGTCGTGTTTCTTAAAATTCTCCCTTGCACATTACCAAAGTCCTTTCTCATCTACAAATATGAGCTGTTTGGTTTCAACTATTCTAGGTATCTGTGAGAAAAGATTCATATGGCGATTAAGAGAGACAACACACAGTTTCTGAACTAAGCAATTTTTTCCCTAAAGATAAAACTAGATATTAAAGATGATTAGCTAAACTCTCCTATTGCTTAAAATTAGCTCCCCTTCTGTCAGATATTCATAGATGAAGGTAGGAGACAGATTCATTCAAGAGGAAGGATTCCCCTTAATTCATTTTTACCCAGAAATCTCCCTTCAGTTTCCTCAGCAAAAAGTAAGGCTACTCAAGGTGTAATCCAGGTAATTTGGATTGATCCAAGATCTCTCTTCTACAACAATTATCTTCTTTCTCACATGCTTTCAGCTCAATATTTTGTTCTAAAGAGTCCTTTGACAAAAATTCCTCATCCAGCTTAGCACCTTGTACAGCTACCTACACTTTCTTACCACTTTGCAGTCTAGACTCCAAGGTCTCATCTGTGATTTTTCTGGTGACTGGCCTTATTCCTTTTTTCTCTTTTGCATCTGAAAGACAGGATAACTCACCTTCCAGTCATCATCTTACATGATTTACTGCTAATCAAAGTGTTTTCATTAAAACCAAGCATGATAACACTACCATATGCATGGAAGGGCCAGAAACATCTGCTGGCAGAAACATTTTAACAGTAATTTCCATAGCATGATTATAGAAAGCTTGCAGTAAAAGCAAACCATACAAACATAAATTATGTAGAAAACCATGCCAAATCACAGTGCTGCTTTACTCCTTCCACCTGCATGGGAAATTCTGTTCCATTTTGAAATATTGGCCTGAGGCCTCACAGAATGAGACAAGAATATCCTCAGCAAGAGGTAGGGGAGGGACCTCAGTGGAGGCAATATATGAAAAAATTAGTTTTCTGAGTCTACTGAGCAAAGAGTTTTTCAGCAAACTATAATTCAGCAGCAACTAAGCAAGCTATGACAGGAACAAATGAACACCTTGATAAGCATGCAAAATTTGCTTCTGAAAAGCATGTATGTATTAAAGCTTTTCAGTGAAGTAGCTGTGACGGCTCATCATGGATATGATGAGTTATGCTAATATTACTGTCAAAACCAAATCAAAAGCACAATGGAACTGTTCAGATAGCATGAAAAAACCCCTAAACCTAATAGTTACAGTTTGATAAAATCATATTGTTAAAAGTTTTATTTTTTTCATGGACAACTGCAGACATTACCACCTCTGCCATCTGCAATAATCTTGCTTTAGACTGGCACATCTGTGAATGTGGATGCATGACCCAGATCAATTATAGTTTGCTAGAGCCTGATATATAAACCTGCTGACTGAAACCTGGCCACTTCAACTGGCAACACTTGAAGCATTTCGTTAATAAGAAGCATGAATCATACCCACAATTTATGCAATTCCCAACAGCCCCCAGGATGCATTCTCATGAAAGTCAAGCTGGGCAATGTGTGTTGCATCATACTAAGAGTTTTTGGTGAGGGATCTGGGCCTCTTTATACTGGGTACCCTGAAAAGTGGTGATGACAAAACATATTCTGAATGAAAAACAACACTTATTCGGTAAACATACCTGGAAGTAACCCCCACTGTTATTCTTTCCCCTCTCTCCTGCATTTCCTACAATGTATAGTATAAGGATTCACTTTATTTAATTTACTATGTAAGTTACTAACTAGAAGATGCTCTTCAGCTAACTAAGAAGAGGCTGAAACAGCTTTTATAGTTAATTACATACACTTAGGCAAGTCACAGAGAAAGCCATACACTCATTTTCATCTGCTTCCTTTAGATTTTCAGGGCTATGTTAATTTAATTGTCAAAAAAATAAATTAGATACATACAGAACATTACTCACTGTTTTGCTCCTCTAACGGGTTGTCCTTGGTATCAAGGACACTAAGGACAAGGTAGTCTTGATATGGCACTATTGTTTCATGGGCCATGGCACTATAAAAGCAGTAGCGTCTTCTAACTGATCACTGGTAGTACATCTTTCCAATTGCAGTTTTGAAAATGGGATTGATGACAGCAGGGATGATTTAAGTTAACTTTTAGCACAGTTTACAGAGAAAAGGTTGACTAGAAATTATTTAAGGTGTAGAAGGCAAAACTCAATCAGACAGTTTCATTTTCCTGCTATTTGTTTTGACAGCTGTAGCTCAGATTTCCAGTTTGGGTTGCTTATCATTTTTCTTTGTCCTTCTAACTTTGCTGTCACTAATGCCTTTATGATCCAAAAGTATTTACTTGGTTGATGGTATTTTTCCCATGTAAGAACAAATATCCAGATAGACTCTCATCAGACTTCTGTAGAAAAGTAGATATGGAAATGAATGTTACTTTTGTGACACAGAATAGGCTCTGCATCTATCACAATATATCTGAAATGGAAACAAACTGTACTCTTGCTGGAGATCCAGTAGCTTGACTATTAAAAACTGCAAGTAGTGCAGTATTTTTTGTTTGGTTGGTTTTGGTTTTGTGGGTTTTTGTGGGGTGTGGTTTTCTTTAAAATATTAACTCTGCTTACACAGCAAGGTAATTTAAATTCATTGACTCTGTCCCTGAATAAGTTCTAAAACATCAAAATTAAATTCAGATGTATGATCACAGGAAACTGTGACACATAGTAACTGATGTCCCAGTTTGAATGACTGGTTACCAGAAATACAAGACACAAAAAGAAGTGAACCTGCTACTGCCAGCTTACTCTGAACTGAAGCTGAAGGTACAGCTCAGTCACACAGAAGCTTTAAGGCAGCAAAATTTCCTATGGGTGGATGTTTTCTGGGTGCTCTCTGGGATGCTCAACCCAATAGCTCTGGTGCTTTTACAGGCTCTCAGCTATCACTTTTCACCCTCCCACCACATCTGGCTTCCCCACACAACAAATCATCTGTCCTTGAATTCCTTTTTCTTCGAATATATTCTTATCCCAGAAACCCTTTGTTGAAGGTTGGACAGACATATAGTCCACACAGTAAAATGACAAAAGGTCCAAGCCTGAAGGATTAGAACTATCTAAAAATTGTTTTTATTTATTTTTTTTTCAAGGCACAGGGATTTTAGTATGCTGTCTGTTGTTTTCCTTGGACTCAGTTCTCATGTACCAGTTTGTCACTTACACATTTTATAGAGTAGTTTAGATGCAATTTAAAGGTAAAATTCTTCCCCATCCAGAGCTACATAATTGTTAAAAAAAAAAAAGAAAAAGAAAGTTAGGATGAACAAAGGCATGAAAGTCAAGTATGATGCCTCAGATTTGAACACAGGAGTTTGTTCCTCCTTTCTCCCTTGCTTGCTGTCTTTCACTTCAATCTAGGAAAAAATGGACATTCGCAACACAGAAAGGAATGACAAAAATTAATTGCATACTGTAATTTTAATTCCATTTAACTAAATTGCTGTATGTTTAACATTTTTATCTTTTATTCATGAAATATCAATTAACTTTAAGTTCTTCAATTATTTTAACAACTTAATGTTATAGGTTTGGCTGATGGGCCTAAATTTGGGCCTTGGAGTTCAGATTTGGGCCTGAAATTGTCAGCTGCCTTGAGCTGGACTGGGCTAGCTAACAGCTGACTTCTTCTAGCCAATAACATTGTATTCCACACCATACTACATCATCTCAAAAGGAGTAAAATCCAGTGTGTGAGAGTGGCTTAGTCAGTTCTGCCACAGCCGAGGTGTGAGCCGAATCTGGTGCAGCTGCTGCCTTGAAGTGGGCCTTGCTCTTGCTGTTGCCACTGCTTGCATTTTGTTTGAGTTCAAAGAAGTAGAAATATTTTGTTGTTACTCTTTCTGTTTCTTGCTAAGTGTCTTTTAGAGTGCTTATGAATTTATAGTAATACACTTTGAATTAATTGAAGAGTGGGAAGTTA
>VWZD01002922.1:320-64089 GCA_013396695.1 Sakesphorus luctuosus
CATCCTAAAAAAAAAAGGGCAAGTTTCTCTGAATGAAAAGGAGGGAATAGCCCATAATATTGATAGATTTATCCATTTTTTGGCTCAGACTAACCCTGTGACAATAGTGACCTTACCACTCATAAAGAGCAAGTGTTGAGGTTCAATAACATTATGGAGAAAACAAAGTGTATGGACTGTTGACATTGTTTAGTTTTGGCTCTAGTTAAGAGACCAGTCACTATTGTAATATATATATTTTTTTTTAAAGACAAATTCTTCTCAAGAGGTGACTGTGGGAATGGAGAGTAGAATGTGGGTTTATTGACCCTCCTCATTTGCTTGCAGCCTGCTTGGATAAGAGTCTTAGACTGTGTGTTATTGTGGGTTTAGCTGCAGGGGTTTTACCTTTAAATTTGCATTTAAAATACTAAAACACTGATTTTAAATAGACATTAATGAAACACTTTGGTGTACCGTAACCTGTTCAACTTCTGTTTACTTGATTTTCAGGATTTTGTTTCTTGAAGTGTGATTGTTTTACCTTAGAAAAACACTTTGAGGTAACTTTCCCAGAACTGTAAAATTGGCTTTGCCATAGACAGGCGAAGTGATTTTACTGCTGCTTAAGAGGATATCTCGTACACCTGAGGAAGGTTCAGAGTGATATTCAGACGACCCTGAACTGAGCTCCTTTCTGAGGGATTTAAACAGTGCTGCTAACAGTGGTAGAAATCATAAAGATATATGAAAAAGCATGTAGGAAATGTTTTGTTCATGGCAGATAAGACTTGGAGTTTGGTTAAAAATAAAAAAAATAAAATTGTGAAGTTGAAAATGTTTTTAATTGATAAGTTAGGGGTGGGAAATACAATTTTTTTTTTTTAGAACACTTCTGTGGTTTAAACACATCAATTCTCTTGGAGCAATTTCTTTAGTAAAGAGCGCTACTGTTGATGGGATTTTTTTTTTTCAAACTAACCTAGAAAATAATTTTAAGTGGAACATTTTCCTCACTTACTGGTTTGTGGTTTTAAGTAACATTAAAAAAACCCGAACTCTGAAATATTTTTCCTTTAAAATTATTTTGGCTGTTTTCATTGGATGTCTTTTTCTGAGACATAGATGAAACCTGAATGTGGCTGTGTAACTAGCAATGTTGCCACACATGCTAGGAGGAAGCAGATGCTTTGCTAGAACTATTAAATCCCTTTCCTAACATCAGTTATCAGCTGAAACCAGTGCAGCATCATATTTCTATCAGCTTTTTGCAGAATAAACCCTCTGTAAATAGGAGGCCTCTTACAACTTTATCAGGAAGTCATCTTGCACTAAGCTAGAATTTATGCTTTAAAAAAAAACAAACACAAAAAACCTCAAACAAAGTAAGGTTAAAATCTGAATCTTCAAGTAAGGAATGACTGTTTTTACCAAATTCTATACAAAACATACCTTTAACAGAGAAAAAAAATTCACAAAAAGGCTACCTGGTAGAAGTGTCTTCTTTACTGTGGGTGCATCGTAAGTAGTCATAAAGCAAACTAGTTCTTAGCTACTGTGCGATATGGCCACTAAAGCACAGAAAGTGCATCATCAGCCTAACTGCCTGTTTCATTTCTCAGCTTTCTTGCAAAGGGTTGTTTGCAATCCTGATTTGGGAGGAAGGAAAAAGGGCTGCTTTCCTTAGGGAAGAGACTGAAAGCTTGTTCAGTAAATGTCCAGTATATATCGACCTTAGTGGGGTTCTACTTGTACTATCTAACCTGACCGGTCTAGTTTAAAGTAAGGTCAGGTGTATCTGTATAAGTTTGTAAGAATATTGAAGCCCTCCATTCTAGAAAAAAGCTCAGATGAGCAGTGTTAATTGCTGTGGGCTTCATTTGCTCCAGTTAAGCAGCAAGTTAGTGTGGTAGCAGTTGAGATACTCTTGATCTTGGTTGTCCTTCTAATTAGGGCTTTGCACACATGAATGAAAATTTGCTTTTTAACAGGAATTAAATTATTTTCTGTAGAAATTAGTTGGAGAATTATTATATGTACTGAAATGTAAATCTAATCCAGGTTTTGCAAAATAAATGACAGGTATCAATGCTTATATTCCAGTGACCTGTTCAGTGAGCATTAAACATAATGTATTTAGGTTTTCACACTTCATTGTGTAACCTTCGTAGAGAGATACAAGATAAATAATGGGGACAGTTCTGTAAAGGCTTTGAAAATCTGCCAGCTGCTCATTTTAACAAATGAGGTACTGGTTAAAACTGACCTTGTTACAACTGATACAGAAATGTGCTTAATAGTGTGGAATAAATTACATAACAGTTGGGAAAGCCAACGTTGTCTGGGTTTATTGCAAGTTTTGCAAAAGATTTCACTATTCTAGTCACTAAGTTTGTGTTTTCAAGTATGTTCAGTTAGTGTTTTTGTGAGAGATGTAGAAAAATCTTGGAAGATGATATCCATTCAGGGACTCTGGCTGAGGGGGGGGGGTTAATTTTTTTCTTCCTGTAGCACTCTATAGTTTCCTCTGAGATCTTAGATGCCAGTGCATTAACAGAATAAAAGAATGTATTTGGAAGGTAAGGAAAGAAATTATTTTGTATCCTCCACTGTACTTTCCTTTTAAATCATTTGAAATGTAAATTGATGTTGATATTACAGAGTTTAATTTATTGTTTAAAAGTGTAGACACATCTTGAAAAGAATGTATAATTTTTCTTTTTTATTTTTATAGGAATAAAGTGTTGGTTAATGTTTTCAGCATAGCTTTCTTGGGTTTTGGAACTGTTTTGAACAAAAATATAGCCACCATTTTATGCATATGGGTTATATGGCTAGTGGTGAAATAAAGCATTTTTGACTATATGGTTTTACTGTGGCTTATTCAAGGAAAAAAATCCATTAAAAAGTTACTGACCTTTTTAATTGGAAAGAAATCATCTAAGAAATCACACATGGATGCATCTTCTATTTTCTCTAAGCAAGTGACCATGAATGGGAAGTGTCTGCAGTGTGTAACTTTTTCGTAAATAGCTTACCAGAGTGAAAAAAGTAAGTCAAGCAAGTCACAAATTCTTAGGAATATTTCCCTTGCAACAGTTTTTATAAAAGAGTATGTGGATTGTCTTGATTAACTACAAGAATAAACCTTTCCCCGTTGTGCACATAAGGCCAATAACCAATTTTTTAAGTGCCGATTTTCTTTTTTGCTACTATGTATAAAACCTGCAGACTGTCCTTCCTTTTTGGATTTCATGTGTCTCCATGGTGCTCCCCGGGCATGTCTTCTGCACTATCTGTGGCCCATGGTGGTTGTCATGTTTTCACAACAAATCAGAGCCCAAGGATGCTGCTCTTGAATTATCTCTGTTTACATGCCTATTAAAGTGCAAATTTATAAGTTTCAAAATAGAAAACACATTGAGTCCAACACTACCAGATGGATAGAGTATTGACCTTAAAATATGTCTGGGATTTGGTTAAAAACTGGGACGATTGTTAGCAAGCACTTTTTGCTGTTTGCAAGGTGTGGTTCTGCCTACTGATTAGTTTTTTTAAACTTGAGGCCAATAACTCTTTATGGAAAACTTAGTAATTCAAGGAAATCTTGGTGAAAGAAAGTACAAGGACAAAGCCAACTGTCTGGACAGCTCAGACCTGGGATATGCATGCAGGCTGGAATCTCTTATAGATGTATAGAAAGCTACCAAGATGAAGGTTTTTGCTGCAAATCCACACAAAACAGTTTATGGGAAAATGTATGGTATCTTAAAAGCAGGATAGGGTGCAGAAGAGCCTTTTGGAGGAGTTAAGATGGAAGTAAACTCCAAGCTTGTGGTTGTATCATCAATAACTGATTGCTAGAGGAGAGAAGAGGGCTTTAACTTGCTTAGTGTTATGGGTGATTTTGGATGTACTGCAAAAGCACCAAGGTGTTCCATTCCTATGTAAAAGGCAATGCTTTAAAATCCTTATGGTACTGGCAACCTCACAGAGGAATTAGGTGCTTCAGGACTAGGGAAGAAGTGCCTTTACATAATTCATAAGACTCCTAATTAGAAGTCACAGGCAAGAAAACCTCACTTGTAACAGTCTTGCTTGAATTTGGAACAATTGGGAATATGAATGTAAAACTCATTTCCCAATATATTATTATTTCCATGTATAGCTTTTTCATGCCATAGTTCTGTTATATAAACATTTACGAGCAGTGACTCAATTTAGCTTATCTTCCTTATATTACTCAAAGTAAAATATTTTAACTAATATAATAAAAATTATGAAGTAACTGATTCCATCTTGATTTTGGATTAAATTCCTTTTTTTCAGTCCTAACATAATGTAATTGAACTGGTTTTTATGTACTAAAAAAATATGCAAGGTTGGAATGTGCAAAAGCCAAACTGCTAAGAAAACTTGTTTCTTAATTTGAATGGCAAAATTCAAGGTTCATAGTTCATAAAAAGAGCCCTGTGAAAATAACTGAAAGGTGTTTGGGGGGACTGGGATCACTGCTGCTGATCTCTGGGTTCAAAGTCAGTTCAGATTCCTAGGTCCATCTCCAGCATGAGGAACATCAGTATTTCACTAGGACATACTAAAAGGTCAAACTCCTCTGTACGCTCACATGCAGTCTCATATGTTATTCTGATACTGCTGCTGAGGAGCTCGAACACCTGCAACACGTTGTAATTTAAAGCAAAAGTCTTCTGATTTACTTTTCTTGTTTCATTGAGTTTAGCACCCACCCACAAAAGATGCAACATTATTGGCAACAAAAGCCTTTTAATTCTTCCATGCATCAACTACAGTTTAAAAAATAAATTATTTGACACTCATAGGAAAAGCCTTCCTCAGCACCAACACTGTCTCTAAAACTCAGGCGTTAGTTGCCCAAGGGCAGTCAGGTTGCACTGGCACAAATGATGGTGTGAACTGGGGTGTCAGATGGTAATAACAAGATGGAAGGATATGTGAAAAACCCCCTAGTACACTCTGATGTAGTTCACAGAGTCGTTAGGGAATAGCAATAATGATTGCTAATGGGTTTGGTCCTGCTTAAGTGCAACTTTGGCCTTCAGATCTTCTGTGTCAGTACAAATGCCTTGAGCTTTTAGACCTGATACATTCTCATTTAAATACTGAATCTTGGTCCTTTCAAAGCGGTTTGTCCTTTTTGATTATGTGAGTCCTCAGCTCTGATCTGGGTCACTCTGTTCATGCATGTTCATTCAAATGTCATGTAAATATAGTGTAGCTCTAGCTTTGCATTCATTTTTATAGATTCCAAGTTAGCATAAGTTCACTGGTTTCAGATGGGGCCAACTTGCTTATGTATAATACTTAGTCTAAAAGGATGTAGTGACTCGAGCCATCAGTTTACATGACAAAAGCTGAAATGCCTTTTGCCTATGAAGATACTTGTTGCTGTATTCCAGACTGGTTGCAAGTGTAATTTTTTGTTCAGAATAGTCAGGGCTGTATTATTTTCATCTGTGCTGCTGGGTTTTGTTTTTGGGTTTCAGTTTAAGAAACACTATTACAAGAAAATTTATTCGCTTTGCTTTAAGGGTTCTTCAGAAGTCTTACTGATTGGAATAGAGGATGTCATTTTGCCCTCTGTGAGAATGGCTCACAGTAAATGTGCTGTGCTATTACACCTCTGCTACTTTAGTAACTGCCTGCTGTATCAAATGAGTTGCCAGGGCATGGGCAAAGTGTCTCAAGCTGTCTCAGGCAACCAGCTGGGAATATTCCACCTCTGCAGGAACTCTTCCTTATACAGGGAATCATTTCTCTACTTTTGTAAGTAAAGCAGCTGAAGGAAAGTCAAGAGTGAACAGAGCCTAGATGTTATCCAGAAAACCTACAGAACCAAAGTGTTATCAGTCTTGTAGAAGCCTGAAGGATAACCATTTACAAGGAGCTTCTTCCTCTTCCTTCTCCCTATTCCTCCTGGATTTTTACTTGGGAAAACAGGCAGTTCGTCTACAGTCCCTGTGACAGGAGAGTGCCACAGCCAGTCTGATCTCCCTTTGGAGTAGGGCGCTTTCTTCATTCTTACAAAGTCACCTGTTCTTTCATAGCCTGATGCAAGTCAGGCTGTTATTTTCCTGTTTGACCTCTGTTACTCAACTTCTTCCTCTACAGCTACTGCTCAGAACTGGCCTAGTTTGAAGCTCCTCAGTTGTTTGACTAAGAAAGCCCATCTTGGCAACTGCTCTTACAGGAGTCTTCAAGATTTGTTTAAATGATATCACTTTCACATACTGTCTCCTTATGAAGTGGATAGAAAGGGAGTGTATATATGGAGGTATAGATGTGTATATGTGCCTATATAGAGATAGATAAAACACAACATACGGGTGAATAACAAAAGTAACTCCAAAAAGGGCAGAAAACATAAATTCAGTTTGACATCTCAACCATAAATAGTATTAAAAAGAAGTGGGTCTAAAATGAAGGTGGCAATTCAAGTAATAAAATAATGTATAAATAAGCAGCGGGGCTTTTTCTAGCATGCTACATTAATCTTTGTACTGAAGTAAAAACTTGATTCAGACTACTCAAGAAGTCAGTATATAACCTGGGGTTTATTATTTATATGCATAGGATTTTGCTTTTGTAGATTCCTGTAACACATGCATAATTTACTTTTTCAATTAACACTACTTGCTTTATTGCCATCAATGTAAACTGTTTACTTTTTTGTCATTACAAAGTAATGTAGGTTGAGGACTTTTTTTTGAGGGTAATGACTTAGAAAAGTGAATTCCTGGTATTTGAGGGAATTTAGATGGCAGGGAAATAGGGAAAATAAAATACTTAATGTAGCAATGAATACATTCAGCATATATTTAAGCAGATTTATTTACATATCATGGCTTTTGCCCTAATCAAATCAATTATTTTTCCAGTTTATAATTTGCTACAATCAAGGTACTTGATCCTAATCAAATAACTATTAAATGCAAGCCCACTTCCAATGGGCTTTTAGGTTAGTCCAGACAAGAGACAAAACAGTTCATACATACACATTCAAACAAGTATGAAAGGAAGTAGATGTGGCATCCTCCTTCCAGTCAGGTTAAACACAGAAAAAGTAACTATTTTTCTTTAATAACTGCTCAATAACAGAAATGAGGCCACAAATAATTTCAGCAGGTATTTGAAGAGCAGAAGTTGAGCCATGTGAATTGGTGGGGTTACTGAAGCATCCAAGTGCAAAGGGAATGATATTGCATGGAGCATGGATTATCCAAGTATAGTAAGTAACAAAGCTGAAAGTCATATAAACTGGAAGTACAGCCCTGGCAACGTGCCTTGAGAGAAAGCCCACAGTGCAGAGCCCTTTCTGCAAAAATAATTGAAACTCTGGGCAAAAACTCATCCTCGCTGTGTTCCTATTGCTTCAGAGAAATTGTACCTTAATGGAATTGTGGTAATTGTTTTAAAAGTTCATACAAAAAAAGATCCTGGTAGCTTTCTTGCATTCCATGTTGGGGGCTGTGGGAGAAGTAGCAACAGCCAAAATTCAGCAGAAGAGATTTTTGTTTATCTCCCCATGGACAAGGTACTGTGAGTGTCTTGTTGCCAAGTGAAGTTTGTTTTACAGTAGTGTGAGATGCAGTTATTTATATCCTTCTCCAAATGAGTAAGGTTAGGAGCAGACTCACAGCCACAGAGCAAAATTGTTAGACCAAGAAAGTGAACTTTTGGTCCAAGTTGTAGTTCTCTGCCCATGCCAGGGATGATGCCAGAATTCCCAAGCTGATTATCAGGATGATTTCTGTGTGTTCCATCAGATGCCCTACTTGTGGAAAAATATTCTGTGGAGTACTGTACTGGAGGAGTTTCATACTAAAATTATTTCATTACCAGCTGCGGCTGGTGGCAAAGAAGCCATAGGTTTGGATGGCTGCACCAGGACTAAGCAATTTACAAGGTGGTGAAACATTTGCTTCTCCTATGATGAGTTTTTTCTCACCCTTTTTGAGCGTGGCCAACTCTGCCTCCTCTCAAAGACAAGGATTCATTTCAGCTGCACTCTGCTCCCCCTCTAGCAGTGATTGTCCCTTCCTTATCCTAGTTTGCTCTCCTCCATCACTCACAACACATGTGCCTCCCCTGCACATGCAGCATACAGTGCTAAATTCTGGTCATGCTGAGTGGGTAGAAGTGGGTGAGTTGCTGTTGTGCTGGAACAGATGGTGTCTGCAATGCAGCCACCAGTTATGTGTGTCTGTTGTAGGAGGTTGCTAAAGGAAAAGGGGAAAATTTACAGTTTTGTTTAAAAAGGTTGGTTATTTTTCTCTTATTTATTGGGATTGGAATAATTAGGAAGCTGAGGTTGTTTTGTTGGATCTTTTCAGTGGCCAGTGGTTGTCATTTGTTTGGTTTATTTAGATGACATCTGTTACCTTGGTGCATTGAGTGAAGGTAACTGGGTGAGAGGAATTTAACCAATAATTTTTTGTGTATTTATAACTTGCAAGTGCCCAAATTTCTAGACCACAGTCCTCAACTTCCAGGGGTTTCCCAATTTCTGCTGTTATGTCCCTATGATTTATTGCAAGCAAGACCCCTATTCAGGTCACCTGCCACTCACACCTTCCCTGCCCAGCCTGGTACCACAGCCTGCAAGCTGTATCCTTTCCTCCTTTCCCTCACAGTGAAAAGCCTGCAGCCACCCACTAGGTTTCTTCTCCTGTGGATCCCCAAAATCTCTCAGACTTCTGCCTCTCACCAGAAATTCCCTAGGCCTACATGTCCCTCCTCAGGAAACTGCAGAACTGAGAATATCCCGACCAGTTCCTAGCAGAGCAACTCCCTGGTCCTGTGCTCTCGGGGCTGGCATGCTGTGCCCCTATCCTTGGAGACCTCCTTGCCATGTGGAGGTGCTTTAAAATAGGCACAAAGGAGCCATTGAGGCCAATAGCTGGCAAAGGACCCCAAGGGCATTTGGTGACTGGTAGTGGGCTCCTCTAGGCCCCTGGATTTATAGTCCTGTGTTGAGTTTTGGGGCAATTTGGATATGGCCCATGGGATCCCAGCTGACTCATCTGTGTTGTTTGTTTTCCTTTACAAAGAGTATCAAAGGTTGTTTGGTTAGGTGTGGCTTTAAGATGATTTTTATGTAGTCATGATTAATATCTTGGTCAAAATGTTTGGGCTTCCCCCCCCCCCCCAGTGTTTCATTTGTGGTGGATATGGGGTTTTAGATAAAGAGATTTTAATCTACTTGGAATAATGGAATGGGTTGGGTTGGAAGGGACCTTAAAGATCATTTTGTTCCAACCACCATGGTATGGGGGATGATCTGGCAAAACTTGGGTGAGGAGGTAGAGTATTCATGCCCAGCAGCTCACTTTTTTTTTTTTTATGAAACAAATTACAGATGTCCCTTGAAGACCTGTGGTACCAACAGTGGGCCCTGATTCCCTTGTTCACTTGTGCAGCAAAGAAGTCTGACTTCTTGAAAATTGCAGCAAAAGCTTTATTGCCTTCTCAATAACATGATACTATGAGCTCCTATTTAAAAAAAAATAGAAGATAATTCGTATATGTTGTATGGTTTGCAGCTTATTTTTTATGCTGAGTGGTGTAGGGTATTTATCAACTGGTTTAATAGATCAGATCTCTGCCTGCACCTCCCCACGCTGTGCTGCATGTGGATGGAGGCTGACAACTCTGACTTTCGAAAAGCTTTCCTTGCTCAACCCCATGACTAATGCACATAATTATTTTTAAAACAGCTTTGGATACCACTGCAGCACACTTTCATGTGCACACAGAAATGCTTATTTACGTTCATCTGGTGCTTGTGAAGCTCAGTGTTCGTGTAAACCTTACCCTTACTGTGCTGTTTAAAGAAACACTTTTTAGGCCAGTGTCACAGTGGGGAGCCAGCTCGTGTGATCTGGACTGCCAGACTATAAAGCAGTGAGTGTAAAAATATATAAATGAAGATAAACACTTGAAACGATTTCATTTCATGGCACATTATTAAACTGCTGTATTACCGAAGTCCCCTGGGGTTGCTCTGTTTCACTCAGTGACTGATTATTTCTCCTTTTAAAATGTAGCTGCACGTGGAAAAAAGAACCCCAAACAAACCCATCAAAACAAAAGCAATGGGGAGGGGTATCACAAAAAAAAAAAAAAAAACAAACAAAAAAAACCAACCCAAACCTCAAGCCTCTCTCAGATTATGTATCCTGGTATGGCAGTGAGTTCAAAACTATATTGATTTGATGGGGTCTTTTTTAATGAGTTGGTGATGGCTGTTGCTTGTAACTTGCTTACTGCATGTTCACATATAATTAGATAATTTGCTCCAGTGCTTTTCTAGGAATTGCAATTGAAGCCACTTGCTCTATTGTTGTTGGACATTTCAGTAATTTTTTTAAGATGACCATCTTGCTCTTCTCTTTTCCCCTGATCCAGTGCCATTCTTTCTCCAAGTGCTCAAAAAAAAATATTCTGGTTGTTCTGAAAAATTCCCCTGTAGGCTGATGAGCACTCTGGGTGCATTTCCTCGGGTCTAAACAGTTAAACAAGCTCTCTGGTATTTTCTACCTTACCAGAGTACTCTATGGCCTGCTCTTTTCTGGTATCGTCTTCTCTCTTTTACCCTTTCCCTGGATGTTATACTTCTGCCCATCCATGTCTTAGCTGGGTCGTTTTCAGTGAAATCGTGCAGAGTAGCATGAATTGCTCCACTCCTCAGGGCTAGCTGCTCCCTTTCCACTTAGAAGCGATCGTCATTGTCTTGCTAATGTATTAATTTACATACTTGTCTGATAATATTGTTGTTCTCTGGGCCTGTGTCTTCGGCCTTTGATTTTACCCTTATGATTTTATGCTCTTCTCTCATGCTTCTCCTGAATAACATCCCCTATGCCCTATTTTTCTTATTCTCAAGTTTCAGGCTGTTTTATAGCTCCTAGCAGAGCCAAGTTGCTCTCCTGCTATGCATCCTCCACACTGGCAGAGTGTGTGTGTGTGTGTGTGTGTGTGTGTGTGTGTGTGTGTGCGCTTTTAATACTGTTTCTTTGGAGAGCCACTCATCCTCCCAAACTCTCTTTCCCTATAACTGCAGAAAATCATTGGCATCATATCCCAACAAGCTTTTGAATCTCTTGCCTGTTTCATAGCGTTGAATTAGGAAAGGAAAAGGCTACCAAAGTCTTCAGCAAACGGTTTAAAAAATTTAAAAAACCCCCATATACCTAGTGTTGCTTGTTAGATGATCTGTAGCAGAACTCTCATGTGACCCATGCTGTTTCTTTCATTTTCATTACTAAGCAGAGACTTCTAAGTTTATCCTGTTCCCTGCCAGAATAAAAACAAAATATATATTAAAAAAATACTCATTGACACACCAAGCTACTTATTTTAACCTTGCTGGCCCTTCCTAGACAGCTATAAACTTACTTCATAATAGTCCAGTCACATGTGTCACCTATCAAGCTTTTGGTATTCTAATTGCTTTGCAATCAATTACTTCAGTTCCTTTACAACTGGTCTATTTATTTTTTTAAAGGAAAGTTTCCTCAGTGTGTTTTTATCTTTAAAATAAATGAAAAAATAAAAGTAGTAAGTTTTGCTAAAAACCGTTTATTTTCATGTTGATTCATTTTTATGGCCAAATTAATCGTAGGAAAGTTGTTGGCTTTCTTTGCACTCTGAGTGCACACGTGATATGGAGCGCAGAGGGAGCCTGATACGAAGGCATGTGTGACAGGCAGGGAAAGCACAGTTGCGTCAGGGTAAGCAGATTGCTTTGGGAAAAAGAAAGGACAGGTCATCCTCCCTGAATAAACCTAAGATGTGCTCATATTTATAAACAAGCCCCAAGAATGTTGGAGGAGACTGAGAGTTTACAAAGTGGCAAGAATACTATAAAAGATGGATCAACGAGGATGCTGAAATTGGGGAGCCTGCTCCAGTTAATATGAATGCAGTTTGTCGAGTTTATGAAGATCCTTGTTGTTCTGTTTCTTACATCAATATTTCCCCAGTTTAATAAAGTATAAGACAACATGTCTACTCTATTCATTTTTCCCTTAGTCATACCTATCCAAGTTTCTTCATCCCACAATCCCCTAGGGCATTTTCCCGCCAATCCTTTCCTGATTGGTCCCCGTTTGGTGCCGTGCACCATTTTCCTTGTATGGTTATGTTCAAACCCGGCTCCCCTATTGGCCTCTTTTTCGTTCCGCCTCCTAATTTACATACCCTCCAATCGGCTCCCTCGCTCCTCCCTGTCTCCGCCCGTTGTTCCGCCCATGTTCCAGAGAAATCTACTGTACCCTATACATAGCCGGGCACACCCAATAAACTTGCTTCTCCTCGTGGACTCCCGGACTGTGTGGACTCTTCCTTCAGGGGATTGTCGCCGGTGTGGGAGCGGGAGGAGCCATTCCGGGCTCTAAGGGGGTTGACCTAAAGGAGCTATATCACTTCGCCTATCGTGGCCTGCTCCCTGGGGCCGAATACCGACCCACTGTATCAGTGGACTTTACATCCGCTGATACAAGAAAACAAACAAACAAACAGAATTCCACACCAAGAGCTCCAACTTGGTTGTTCATTTAGCCTTTGGAAGAAACACACAGTAAATGGCTTGGCATGTCCTTCTCACCTCCTGAGACTTTTAGCTGTCTGAGCCTTAATGCTGCTCTAGCATTAGCTCAGTGGGAGCCTCTTGGGCAGGCTCTCATCCTCCTTGGAGCATGTCTGCTGCTGCTTGATGAGGACAGAGGAGGAAGCCCAACAGTTGACTGGCAATGCAGCTGGCAGAGAAGCATGAGAGAGCTGCTGTATCTGGTCTTGATCATACCAGAGCATTTATCTTGTAGCTGTGCCTGCTCTGAAGGCTGCTCAGCAGAGATGAGAAGCTAAGCAAATGGTTCTCCTTCATTTTCATTATTTAACCTCTTCTGTTTAGCAGCAGCTAAGCATAAAACTCCAAAAGATTTCAGAAGGTAATAACCTGAATTCACGGGGCTGTTTTCTTTTGCTTTGCAGCCCATAGCATTGATTAGCTCAAGTAAAATATATAATCATGGCATTTTATCCCCTTCCCTGAAAGTGGATCAAGGCAATTAGCAGGCTGGAGAAGCAGGTTACCTCACTTGTATCCTGCCTCACCAGGAGCTCCTGTGAAATCTCTTAGCAGTTTAGGCCTGCTTCGATTTTATATGTGGTTTGCTATTTGGTTGGGGTTTTTTTTCCATCAGTTTACTACTCATTATAAATCCAAGAACAATAAAGATGGATTTCTTCAGTGACCATCCCTCTCTATCAAGGGGGCAACATGGTAATGCACTAGTACATCTTTTCACTCTTCTGGTGATGACATGAGCAGAGCAGCAGATCTGTGCACTAAAATCAACTTGCTGTCCAATCCACATGACTTGTAAAATGGAAAGACTACTTTGCTTGCTGTTTTGAAAGTGCAAGGTGGTTTTCTGAAAGCTGATCTAAATGATTTCCATTGACATTTCTGTTGGATAAATTGGGCTTTAACAGCTCTTGTGGAAAGAACTATTCACAGGAGTAAAGAACTTCTCACTATGAAGAAGAATACATCCAATAAAAATAATGATTTTTAGTCAATTCAGATATCATAATGTTTCCTGAATTATACTGTAGCTTTTACCAGACAAGCTCTCTTGCCTGACATTGCCCATGGAAAGTAGTATCCTTATGTACCCAGTGAGGAACATTTGGTGTGAGCCTGAGTGGGAGCCTCAGTGTGCAAAAGAGACTGGTCTCAAAAATGCCAAGCTACAGCTCTTACCAGGCCCTCAGTGGCACTAAGAGCTAAAACCACTTCAGCATTATTTTTTTCATCTCCACTTTCATCTCATTTTCTATGAAAACTATTAACAATGTGACTTTTTTTATGAAACATTTTCCCTCAGGCTAGAAATTAATTTGCTGCCCTCTTGAAATTCTTGTTTGTTAGACCTCAGGAGAGGAATGCAATATCTGAGCCTGGGATACTGCAGTAGCACATGTACAATATTCTGACAAGCAATTGGAAAGTGAATCGATTGTATTTGCATCTCACAGCAGCTGACATTAATGTGCAAAGTTAAAATAAATCCAAGTGATATCATAGATTTATGATCAATATTTACACAAGTTGTTTACTTAGTAATCAGAAAGGCTAATGATGATTAGTTCTGTCTGGAAATATGCTGGTCTGCAGTAAGTAACATTTTTATCTCCTTGTATAAATGAATTATATCCTAAAACAGTGAATGGCTTAGAAAGTAAACAAAATCTTTCCTTCCAACTGTGTGTATGTCTTAGAGACAGTCTGTGGTTTTTTTAAACAGCAATAAGTGCATTGAAAGCTAAGTCTGTTGGAACACTTGTGCAAACAGCCATTTGAAAGAGAAATGCCATGTGTAGAGCTGATCCAGAGCAGCAGTTTCCGCCTGGCATGACCATCACCTGAGTCAACTGCCAAGCAGTGCAGGCACGTCTCTGCATTTGTGCAAGTGCTGAGAGGATCCTTGAGCCTGTGAGAGGGAATGGAAGGTCTCTGTGTTCCCTCTTCTTCCCTCTTTCCTTTCCCTGGTTTCTAGATGTACAGTGTCTTGAGAAAGCAAAGGTGCATGTGGACCATGAGGCAGCCAATGGGGGGGTGTCTTGGGTTGAGCTGGCAAAACGCCAACTGCCCAATACAGAGTCAAAGCTTCCCTCCCCCTCCTGTGAGAAAAGGGAGAAGGGAATAAACTAGAAACTCAAATCAGTTTATACTTAAACTAACTATATATATATTTATATAGAAAAGAGAAAATGAAAAGAAACTACACTATAACACACACACAAGTTAGATATAACAACAATTTTCTACTTCTCACTAAAAACAGGTTCCATCACTTTAGATCTAATAGCGCATCCCAAAAGACACTCAGCAAGGCAAAAGAGAGAAAATAACAATAAAATGTTTCTATTTCACTGAACTAAAACAAAATACGATTTAGCCACAGCAGGAACAAGGCCCAGGACAGCTGGAGAGTGTCCTGCCTCTACTGCAGACATAATGACAACTGAGAAACTCCTCCTACTCTATGGTATTTGTATCTTGGGTTTGCTTCATCTGGTATGAAATATTTCTGTGATTGCTTCAGTCAGGTGATACCTGTCTCTCTTAATCTACGTAGATTCTCTGAGCCTGCTAAAATTGAGGCCTAGCTAAAACTGCCACAAGGGTTCACAAAATTTTTTTTGAAGTCCTTATTTTCCAGCTTCTATGCACTTTGTGCCTGAAGCTAGAATAACATTGAAGGAAACATCTGTAACTTGTTAGAGCAGCAAGATGAGCAGGTCCCACGGCACTGTGGCACCCGTGAAACTGGTGCTCAGGCAGCCCAGGTTGCAATATGTCCTTAGACAAGCATTTTCCCATCCAGTGGAGTGGGATGCCATTTTCCCAGCTACAGTAGGTGCCCAGGTTGATTCAGCAGCTCTTATGAAGGGAGTTGCTGGGGTTTAGTCCAGCCAACACTCTGGTTAGAGAAGAACAAAGAGAGGAGAGTCAAAACACCCTGGGCCAGTGCAACAAGCAGAGCTGCAGGGACAAGCAGAGGGTATGTCCCTGCAGCAAAGACAGGGACATACCCTCTGTGAATGGCAGGAGAGGCTGTCCAGAGGGTACATAAGAAGTGCTGCCAGCAGGAAATTCACTCATGCTTTGAGGCTGGTGTGCTGCAGTGTTACACTCCTGTAAAGCTGATCAGCAGCAATCAGTGGTGGCGACAGGCAGAGGAAAGGCAAGGGCGTGTGCTGGGCCTCTGGCAGCAGGCGAATGTTGGAAGCCTGCTGGGTAATGATCACAGATGAAAACGACTGTAAGTGTGGAGCTCACAGATTTGCTACTCAAGAGGATTGTTTCCTGAAGCGGAGGCTGCTTGAAAAGGAAGAGCTGGCACTCCAGGCAATGTTGGGACGTTGCTATGGCCACCGGGAAAGTGGAGAGGGAGTGCATAGAGGAGTGCAGAATGGTGGTGATATGGCAGCTGCAAAGCAAACCTCTATTAATAATTTGGGGATAGTTCATGCTGATGAGCAGCACAGAGCAGCCCAACCTCAACCTGAGGCTGCCCTGAAACCTCTGAAGAAGTTCACCTGTTGTTTTGCTGCATGTGAACGTGGCACTTATGCAGAAGCATAAATAATGTGCATGTGTGTGTGTGTGATGTGTGTGTGTGTAGCCTGTGTCTTCTATTGAATCAGTGAAGAGGAATTTAGTGAACAGAAGCGATGCACAATTTTTTGCCTCCTTGGTCCTCTGTAAGACACTGCTAGCCAAGCTGATATGATTCTCTGCTATGGTGCACTGGGCTTGCATGTAGCTGGAAAAATGTTTTCCATTTCCATGTATTATTCACTGTAAGATTTGAATATTTTATCTAAGGCAGGTTCTTGATATTCACTTACACTCACTTTTTCTTTCCTTTTCCTCCCTCACAGCCCAGAGAACAACTAAGGTGAAAACACAAAGTCAATATCCAACTCATCTGCAAGCAAGAAGAATGGAAGATGCTGATGAAAACTGGTTGTAACTGGGAAAAAGCGTTATATGGAGAATGCAAGAGATGTAAAAGGCCTTCGTGATTTCTACTGTGCTTAGAAATATGTGTATAATTTATTCGTGGGATGAGAAGTGCCACTGTTGGAGAACGGGATGCAGGCAGAGAAAACACCTTCTCTGGGAGGTCTTCTTGCATTAAGTATTCTTTCATTTCCATATCTGCTGCATGTAGCATTTTAGAATTTAAACAAGGGGCACATGCTCAGCTTTAAGAGGCTTGTCTGAAAGGAGACACATTTTTCTACAGCTCCGCTTACAGCTGGCTTTAGGGACCACCTTGGCTCCTGTAGCGTTTGGGAGGGAACTCTGTCACTAGGATAGGAACTGGACTCAGCACTGGATCCTTTGTAATAATGAGAATTTTTAAGTGGTAAATGCCTCTTCTTATGCCAAATTGCCTTGCCACTTCTAATTGCAAAACTTTCCTTGGAGCAATGGGCAAGCAAAAGGGACTCTCAAACAGCTCAGACAGCAGGTTTTACAGCAGTTTTGCAGTCTGTGCCACCTTACGTGATGACTTAATTTATTCAAATGGAAGACTAAAACAAGAAAATAACCCCTGTAAGGCTCTGCAAATGGCCAGCAAGATGGTTATAGGCTCATCTCAAAGCTTTGCTTGACTGGAAATTGTGTCCTCAGGAAAGGAAGGGATCCTAGAGACTGCTTTACCTTACACATGCTGTGGGCCTTCATGACAGCCTTCCAGCAAGTTCTCAAGGAAATCCCAGCACTGTGGAAGTCAAATGGCTTCATAAAAGTGGAGGCGTTTTTTGCAGGTCCTGCACCAAACTATTTATGTTTCTGTTAGTCAGGATGTTCAGAACTGATATGTTCTGCTTTGAGAACCTGGGCCTTGTTCTCTTAATGGGGCTTATGCTATTTTGGTATCCAAAGAGCAATCACTAGCATTTCTGCAGTATCCAGGACAGATTTCTCTCTATGAACATTAGCAGATGCCACTGGTGGGTTTGCTAACTTGATGCAAATGGAGAAAACCCATCCCTTGCTATATTGTCCCATGTAAAGACAGTGAGCATTTTATACTGCACAATTTTTCTGGCTATAATGTGCCAGCTGGACAAATATCCTCTGTTCCCTTTGCTTCCCCTTGACACCTTGCTGGGGATGAAGATTTGCTCTGTTTATTTCTGTGAATAAATTGGAGAGGTGGTGGCTTCTTTGCTCATTGTTTTCTCTCATCTCCTTGACTTATGCTGTGGCAGCTGGTCTTCTGGAGCCTGCATAATTACAGCAATTAGCAAGTGTGAGAAGATCAGCTCACTGCTGAAGAGCCTAACTGGTCTTTGGGTTTTCCTTAACTGATGGAGCACCAAAAACTATTTGGTGGCTGCTTGCAGGAAATAACTCATCAGTGACTTTTAGGAGCTTGCATTACTCTCTTCCATTCAGCGCATTCTCTGCTCCCACTATTTCTTCCAGGCAATATTTTCTTCTTTTCTCACCTTTTATGTCTCCCTTCTCCCAGCAGACACAAAAGCAGTTCAGTACATGTGCTGATGCTCTGCGCTTCTCTTACAATTCACAATACTGCATAGTCAAGTAGCTGCACATGGAATGAAACACAGAGTCTCTCGGTCCAGCTTCTCAGTGCTGGGGGATGTGATTGTGGGATTTTTTCTGGTTACAAACTTTTTCACTCCCAAACTGCCTTCATGTTGCAGCTATACAGGTTGTTACAAACTTCACTAAATAAGCAGTTGTGTTTTCTTTATTTGGAAATGATTGCAATGAAAATGGAATGTTCCAATGGCCTACCACAGAAATAACCTTTTGGAGGAAGAGGAAAGGTAACACATGACAGAATTGCAAAGCTGGTATGTTGTTCTTCTGCAGGTTCAGGTAAATGTAAGAGGTCCATGTAAATGTTCCAGCCTTGTCCTCTTTCCTCTTGGCACTGAGCCAAATTGCAGGAAACTTCTGGTTTACCTTTCTGTTGAAGCAGGCCGGACTATCACCTGCTCAAGGCCCATCTTCTTTTATTAATGTGCATTTACTAGCTTTGCAGGAAAGGTCATCTCAAACAGTGTACAAAGAAACATCTTTTAAAAGAAAATTCATTCTCATAAGCCCAGAGTTGTGGATTTGAAGGTTTTCTCTTTAAAGAGAAACCTCAGAGCAAGCTCCCAGCTTCAAACCATGATTTCTCTCAAAATGAGAATCTTTTATTAAAAAAAGGAAAAAAATATAAGAATTTCCTAATCCCTAACAGTATATTATATTTTTGAAGATTAAAAACTTACTCAGAAGTAATAGACAATCTAACAGGGCCACCTAGTGATATCATCAGTGATGAGGCATAGCAAGGACCATGGCAGATCCCAGCCCAATGTGCTCCATGCAGCAGAAAAGGAATCAAGAAAGATAGGCTGGTGCCAGACACTCTGGGGTCCCCATCAGAAACTGGCTTCATAGGTCTCTTTACAGCACCCAGTTCAACTGGAGCACCTGGTCTGGATGGACTAATGCTGTTTCTAGGAGAGGAAATCAGTCATAGGTGGTGTGAAAATCTGCACCAGATCCCACCTCTCAAAGCTCAGGTTAATACCATGTCTGCAAAAGAAAGGTTACAACATTGTTTTGAGGCAAATTTTTCTCCCTTTCTTTTTTCCAAGGCTATCTGGCAAACCATATAACTACTTGATTGGTTTTTGCTGCCTGATTTCTCCATGCTTTAAGGGCAGTGTATTTAGCGTACTTCAGGCTGCTCCTTTGCATAAAACCCCTGACATTTAGCTGTGCATCAAGGGAAGACATTTACTTCTCTTATCAATTTCCCTATAGCGACATGCACTTCACCCCCTGACTCATAAAACAGTAGACATGATAGGGTTGGTGCTTGAGGAAGCAAGAAGAAGCCTTGAGACAACAGAGTTAAAATATTGCGCAGATTCACTGGTTCCTTGTGGAACTCACACATGGACTGCTTAGCCAGACATTGTGGTCACCTCTTGCAGGAATACTGGTGGGTAAAACCATCTTGCCTGCTCATCCTATGAACATTTGTGGAAGTGCAATTATAAACCCATTCAGTGATTTAGACAGGGACGGACCATGAGGCCTTAACCTTTGCAGAAGTTGGCAAATTGACCTAACAGAGCTTCAGTATATATTTTCTGTTAGGAAAAAGCTGTCCTAGGTCAGCTGAGGCAATCTGCTTTGGCAGCCTACTGTTTCCTGGGACTGTGGGAATGTGTGCATGTTTTGCAAGGAGCAAATTTGGTTTCAGCAATGATCTGATGAAGCCCACGCTTCATGTGCAAGCTGCCTTCATCATGCACGATGATGGAGCTTGCACTGAGGCCTTGCAGGGCTGTGACAGGGATCCCTGCTACTCTGACTGGTCATGGGAGCTTTCTCAGGTAACAGGGGGAAGCCCTGCTGATGGTGTCACATCATTGGTATAGAAGGTTGATGACAATTCATTCAACTTTCCTTGTGCTGGCTGTTACATTTGCTTTTCTATGACTTTCAGCTCAAATAATAGCATAGGTCTGTGTGTGTCATGTTTGCATATAACTTGTACAGATTTGTAAATGCAAAGATACATGTGTCCTGGGCTTTATTTGAGCATATTTTAACTATGGGGAAAATGATATTAAACAGTCTTCAGAGTTTCTTGTTCCACAAGAAGGCAGAATCTCAAAAAATGAGCAGTTTCACTCCATGCTCTTTTTGCCTGGTTACAATAATATTTGCATAGGAGTATTATATTTAATCAGACATTTTTCATTACTTAGAATAAAATCTCCACTAGTAAGTCTTTAAAAAGAATCTTTTTTTTTAAATCTGAGCTTTGGTCTTAGAAAGACATGATAACATCCTTTCACTTTCCCAATGCTGTGGGAAATGCACAGTCACCATCTGTTTTGCAGGACAATGAAGCAGCAGGGATGGATTCGCACTGAAAAAAAAAGATAGCTTACCAACTATGGAAAAAAGGGAAGGCTATTCATGAAGAGTTTAGGAATATAGTTAGGTCAAGTAGGAAGAGAATTAGAGACAAAGGCACAATTTGAAGTTAATCTGGCCACTTCTGTTACGGATAACAAAAAGTCTTTCTATAAATACATCAATAGCAAAAGCAGGGACAAGGAAAACCTTCATTCCTTATTGGGCATGGGAGGGACATAGTTACCAAAGATGAGGAAAAAGCTGAGGTACTTAACACCTTCTTTGCCTCAGTTTTCAACAGTAAGGCTGGCTGTCCAGAGGATAACTGGCTTCTGGAGCTTGTAGACAGTAATAGGAAGGTGAATAGCCCCCCTGTAATTCAGGAAGAAACAGAGACCTGCTGAACCACTTGGATCCTCACAAGTCTATGGGACCCAGGGGTGATGAGAGAGCTGGCAGAGGAGCTCCCCAAGCTGCTCTCCATCATCTACCAACAGTCCTGGCTCACTGAGGAGGTCCCAGATGATTGGAAGTTGGCCAATGTCACATCAATGCGCAAAAAGGGCTGCAAGGAGGACCTGGGCAACTACAGGCCTGTCAGCTTGACCTCGGTGCCTGGCAAGGTTATGGAGCAGATCATCCTGAGTGCAATCACAGAGCACCTTCAGGATGGACAAGGGATTAGACCCAGCCAGCATGGGTTTAGGAGGGGCAGGTCCTGTCTGACCAACCTGATCTCTTTTTACAATCAGGTGACCCACCTGGTGGATGAGGGGAAGGCTGTGGGCGTGGTCTATCTGGACTTCATCAAAGCCTTTGACACTGTCTCCCATAGTATACTCCTGGAAAAGCTGGTAGCCCATGGCTTGGACAGGGCGACTCTCTGCTGGGTTAGGAGCTGGCTGGAAGATCGGGCCCAGAGAGTGCTGGTGAATGGAGCTGCACCCAGCTAGTGGCTGGTCACTAGTGGTGTCCCCCAGGGATCAATGTTGGGCCCAGTTTTGTTTAACATCTTTATTGATGATTTAGATGAGGGGGCTGAGTCCATCATTAGCAAATTTGCAGATGACACCAAGCTGGGAGGGAGTGTCAACCTGCTGGAAGGCAGGAGGGCTCTACAGAGGGACCTTTATAGGCTGGAGAGATGGGCTGATTGCAATGGGATGAAGTTCAACAAGGCCAAGTGCCGGGTCCTGCACTTTGGCCACAACAACCCCATGCAGTGCTAGAGGCTGGGCACAGAGTGGCTGGAGAGCAGCCAGGTAGAAAGGGACCTGGGGGTTTGGATTGACAGGAGGCTGAACATGAGCCAGCAGTGTGCCCAGGTGGCCAAAAAGGCCAATGGCATCCTGGCCTGTATCAAAAATAGGATGGCTAGCAGGACAAGGGAAGTGATCCTTCCCCTGTACTCTGCATTGGTGAGGCCACACCTTGAGTATTGTGTTCAGTTCTGGGCCCCTCAGTTCAGGAAGGACATTGAGGTGCTGGAGTGGGTCCAGAGAAGAGCAACAAGCATGGTGAAGGGCCTGGAGAACAAGTCCTATCAGGAGCAGCTGAGGCAGTGGGGCTATTCAGCCTGGAGAAGAGGAGGCTCAGGGGTGACCTCTGCAACTACCTGAAAGGAGGTTGTAGCCAGATGGGGGTTGGTCTCTTCTCCCAGGTGATGAGCAGCAGGACAAGAGGGCACAGCTGCACCAAGGAAGTTTAAGTTGGACATTAGGAAGAAATTTTTTACAGAGAAAGTAATCAGGAGTTGGAATAGGCTGCCCAGGGAGGTGGTTGATTAATCGTCTCTGGAGGTTTTTAAGGCGGGACTGGATGTGGCACTTAGTGCCATGGTCTAGTAAAGCTGACTACTTTTTCCTCAATTCATTCAGCTTTACTTTTTTAGTTAGGCTGAATTGCAAGAGCTGGATTGGACATTTAGTTATCTAAGTTCCTTGTAGTCTGATGGACACTAATGTAAATAAGGTGCATGGATTGTGAGCATCTCTGCTAAAAGAAAGACAAAAATGTGTCATGTCACAGCTACGAGAGGCAGGGAGTCATCATGGTCCTGAGGTCCTGTGCATCTCTGGAGACCATGCAGAATTCAAACAGTGGTTAAGACCTATAAATTCCAAAGCAGACAGTCTCTGATGTGTTACAATTTAGCCATGGAATACTTCTCTTTCTGGGGTTTTATTCACAACATCACTGCTGCTTTTTCAGTGGTCATAGGAGATATTGCTCCTGGACTGCTATTATTTATGTGGCAAGACAAAACTCAGCTGTCTGTGCTCAGGGAATGATGCAGCTGCCACACTCAGACTCTGACTGCACCATGAGAGACTGCATTGCATTGTGGGCTGTGGGCAGGAGAAAGTGGAGCATGAATCCTTGTGAGACTTCTTGGAATTGTATTATAACTGAGTTACTTGACTCAGGCTCAAACACTTGGATTTAAAGTTACTGACTCAAACATACCATGTTCCTTTCTCTTCCAGCAGGCAGTTGCCCAGTTTCTCACACAGCAGCACATCAGCATGCTGATGAATGCAGCCTTGCATAAAGATGCCATGCTATGAACACAGGTAGAAGGGGTGAGGGATGTGCCCTACTTTGCTGCAGGTGTGCTTGCTAACCCCCAGTAAAGAAGCAAGGCCAGTAGGCAGAGATGCCTGAAACCTGGACAGACTCTCAGGCAGGGCACCTGGCTGGGTGTAAGGGATGGGCAGGTGGGCAGGAATGGAGAGCTGTGGCTCCTGGTGACTGAGCTGGAGTTTCAGTAGTTTTTGTCCATTCATTCTCTTTGTGTCTGCTCTCTCACTGGCAGCCAGAAAGGTCAACTCTTGAATAGAGATACACACAAAGGCTTTCCTGGAATTACACCTATTGCCATAGGAAAGGTTGGATTTTTTTCCTGCCACAGTCTGAAACTTCGAGAGACACAGATGCTATCAAAGTCTTTTTGCTAATGGAGGGTGGTTTGTGCTTTTATGTTGCCTTCTGAAAGAAGCTTGATTTAACTCCTAAGGAGTTACAAGAGTACCATGCTGATGTCTTTTTGTTCCTTGGTGCTGTGACACCTTGAAAACAAGCTAAGTCACATTAATTCTCCTTCTCATAGTCAAATTGGCAAGCTTCCTTGCAAAGTTGTACATACCATTTAATAAAAGTCAGAATTACCTTCATTAGGTTTTTTTCTGTGGCAATGATTCGAGGGAAATTGCAGGCTCCTCTTTGCATTTATAACACAGTAGGGTTGTGATGTAGGATGTGCTGTAGGCCACCCAGAATGCTATACGACTCTGAGTTTACAGGCAGGTCACACCAGCAAAACCAGTATAATTTTATTCACAGTCCTTCTGACCTGTTGCTCTGGGTACAGCATCAGCTGGCTTTGTCACCCAGCTATCGAAGAGTTCCATCTGCTCCTCCTCCTATGATGTACAGGAGATGGATTGCTGTTATGGGTTTAGCTAAGCCTAACTTTAGGCTTTGATTTTTTAGAGCAGGACTCAGATTATCAGCTGACTTGAGCTGGGTCAGGCCAGCTGACAGCTGACTTCTACTGGCCAATGGTATTCCATACCATATGCTGACATCATCTCAAATATAAAAGCAAGTGTAGGAGGTGCTTAGTCCAGTTCCTTCATGGCTACTCATCTGGAAAGGACATATTGTGTTGTTCTCCTGGGCCAGGCTCCACTGCTGCTTGCTGCTATGTTATCTTGGGGAAGTAAAATGTTTATTCTTGGTTTTCTCTCTGTTTAAGTCTGTCCCTCAGGGGATTGAGTTCTCTTGGGTGATTTGTAGCTAGAATGGTGGGATTTGTTTTCAATGGGGAGTGGGGAGTTATTGTTTGTTATTTCTAATTTTTGTGGGTATGTGTTATATTGTAGTCTCCTTTTAATTTTCCCTTTTTCTTATAAATATATATCCCAGTTTCTGTTTCAAGCTTAAGTGTCCAAGGGTTTTTTTATCCCTTTTCCCAGTCAGGGGAAGAAGGAAGCCTTTGTTGCTTTGGTTTATACTTGGTGTTTTGCCAAAGTATTCAAACCAAAACAATTGCATACAGGGCACTTAGGGGAGCATACCATGGATGAGGAACAGCAGAAGCAGGAGATCAGCAGCACACCTACTGCTACTAGAATCTTCTGCCCCAGCCCTAGCAGGGCAGAGTGATTAGTTTGCCTGAGGTAAACTGGGACATGACTTGTCACAGGGCAATACTAGCTTAGAATACATGGCTGAGTTTATAAGCAGACAGATTCAAACAAAATAAACCTAAGGAAGCATCTTGTCCAACCCACTCTGAATTTGTATGTGTATGTGAGGGTTGTTGGTTCCTCCTGGAGAGTCTCTTCTATGCAGATTGGTGTATCTGAAAAAGGAAAAACCTCCAACCTTAAACACAGTTAGCTTTAATATTAAAGAGCTAAGAATCTGCCCCTGGTCAAATCTATGAGGCATTTTCAGCTTACTGAGGCCTCCCTGGCACAGTGTATCAGAGTGTAAAATATGTGGTGAGTGACAATGCACAGCTAAGATCAGTGTTCCTGATACTTCTCCCTGCTGTTTGCAGGTGATGTGGTTGCCTCACCTCATCATCCTTTTGCATGTTGTTAGACACCAGACATGCAGGCATACCTGACAGTGCCAATCAAACCCAGGGTTGCTGGAGAGCTCTGTAGAGGCCAGGGGTGGGCATCCAATTAAATAGCTATGAGGGCAAGACTTTCAGGTAAGTGTTTAATTGGGTGACCGGGTTTCTCAGATCTCATGTGCTCAACACACAGGTTGTTCTTTGGTTTCCGTCTCTTGGTCTCCTGTTGAGGTATTCAAACCCTGTGAATTCTATCGCAGCTCATTCACATTAGGAGACAACATCACCCTCGTGTTCTGCCAGGACAGCCAAGTCCTGCCAGCCCACTCCCACTGGGCAAACCCTGGTGCAAGACAGGGATGCTCCATCTGTCCAGCAGCACAACACAGCACCTGTGCTGCGACTGAGCATGGCCCTGTTGCAAGAATCCTAGATGCTGACCCATGAGTCAGGGAAGGTTTTTTCAAGAAGTAGGTGAAAAGGGGCATAGCTGTATTTCCAGAGGAAAGAAACAATGGAAAGAGAACAATAATTCAATGGTTTGACCCTGTGCTTACTGCGAGCGACTCCAACTCCCAGTGTTCTGAAGCCAAAGATGAAAAACTTTTCTTTCACAGGTCACAGAGTAATTGCAAAGAAAAGAGGTATCCAGGCAGCCTCAAGCAAGTAGGAAAGTGTTCATGCTTTGGCTGCCATTCCCCTGCTCTCACAACCAGTGGGCAGCCCCATCTGGGATTCAATCAGAGGGAAAGGGCTTGAAAGTATTGGGTGTGTTTGTCTGGCAAAAAGAACAAGCTCCAACTGTCACTGCAAGGACTGTTCACCTGCAGTAATCACACCCTTTCACTTCCTCTTCTCACCACAAGGTCATCTCCAGGGCATATCTCAAACTGAAGTTTTGTTTTCCCTGGTAAAAATTAACAGTTTTTAAAATGCTCATTTGTACTTTTACACTTTTTTATTTGGAATGTACCTCAAATATGTTCACAGGTTGCTTTTACAATAGTGGTATGCAAAAGGTAAAATAGAAGACAGGAAGAAAAAAATTTATCAGGAATCTGGCCTGAAATCACCTGTGTAGAAGCAATCAACTAGATCAACACAGCCCACAGAAGTAAAAGATGTTAGATGGTTACATTTGGTGGAAAAGTGTTATCATTGAGCCATTCAAGAGAGTGAATTCAATGTCAATAAAAGTAGTCATGTAGAAAATAATTTCCATCACTCTTATTGGAAGCCATTGTACACACACATATGAATGTGTGTGTGTTGACTGTGTGTGCCTCACCACACTATTACACCTGTTACACTATTACTTAATTTCTTTAGTGTCTTTTGACTGCCTATTAGCTCTTTGCTTCATTTTCTAATTAATCAGCATCTGTAAATGTCATGATCATGTTATTTATCTTTTCCAGGTCATTCATGCATGTAGTAGTTTTGGCTTTAGTTTTAGCTAGGCCTCAAATTAGCAGGCTCAGAGAATCTACGTAGATTAGGAGAGACAGGTATCACCTCACTTAAGTAACCAAAGAAGTATTTCATTACGGATAACACAAACCTGAGATATGAATACAGGAGTGCAAGGTGTTCATTCAGTTCCATCATGGCCAAAGTAGAGGCAAGACACGCAGCTGCTGTCTTGCTTTCTTGGGCCCTGCTGCTGCTGCCACTACTTGCATTTTGTTTGAGTTTAGGGAAGTAGAAACATTTTGTTGTTATACTTTCTGTTTCTTTCTGGGTGTCTTTTGCGGTGTTTATGGATCTAGAGTGATGGAATCTGTTTTCGGTGGGAGGTAAAAAATTGTTGTTATATCTAACTTGTGTAAGTGTGTGTTATATTATAGTTTTCTTTTAATTTTTTTCTGTATAAATATGTATAGTTAGTTTAAGTTTAAACCTAGTTTGAAGGGTTGTTTCCTTTCTCCCTTTTCTCAGTGTGGGGAGTAAAAAACTGACTCTGTGTTGGGCAGTTGGCATTTTGCCAGCTCAGCCCAAGACAATGCAGAGGTTAAATGGGACCCATTCTGAAGAGGATTCCTCCCTGTATGCCTTTGTCATATTTCTGATGACCTAAGAACTGTGAATTTACCAAGCAGATGGCTGAGCCTTCCCTATGGCCATTACCTTTGTGGGTGAGAGATGACAAAGTAAAATTTTCTCTAAAAGCACCTTTCCCACATCTCTTCTTTCAGCATCCTGGGCCCTCTGAACCTTTCTGAGACTGACAGAGCCTAGCATCAGAAACTTTTGAGGCAGCATTGATCCTTTACATTTCTCTGAAGACAGAGAAGACTGCACTTCCACTTTTCTGGATGGGGGTGTAAAGTTTGCTGCAGCTACTCATAGAATTTGATTTCTTTAAAAATCGTAAGTTGTGTGCTGACCTTTACCAAACAAACCCATTCTTTTATATGGTCAGCATTTAAAGCCACATCTAGTAACTCCTGGGTAGACCTTCTAAAAAGGTGATCTAAATCAGCACAACTTGTGGGACTCACATGCTTATCCTGTGGTACCTTCAGATTCTACCTCAGCTATATTGCTCAAAAGAAAATAAACAGAATTTATATCATGAGCTAGATCCTTGTTGAAAGCTTTCCCATCTTATTCTGTAACACATAGTTTCCTTTCAGATTTTCTGTTTGTTTGTTTGCTACTCATGGATTGTCCATAGATTGTGTCCTAGTTACAGCAGCCAGGACCAGGTATCACTGTGTGGATGTAACCAAAACTCTATATTCTACACCCTCTATGCAATTTCAGATGAACTGTTAATAATGGATCATTTGCAGCAGCTGTCCAGGGCACACTTGACACCTCAAGGCCACAAGCTGGGTGTTAGAGAACCCTGGCAGTCAGGAGAGTGTTGGGGTTTTTTTTCACATTATGTGTGATAACTCCCATCCGTGGGGAAGTATTGGCATCTTTCCACCCAGCCTGAGGGGTCATGTGTCTGCTAATGGGCCATAAAGGAGTCCACAAATATCCCATGACTCACAGAGTTAAATGACCCATTGCAAATCTCCTAGCCCTTGGGGAGGTACTGAGCATTCCCACCTGAACCTGAGCATAAATAATCTTGGGACTGGGGGACTTGTGGTACCATTCATTGGATCCAGAGCAGGACCAGAACCTCCACAGGACTGTGACTGCCACTCTCAACTAGATTGCGACCATCAGTCATCCTCAGGAAAAGGTTTTCCTTCCCTTTTCCTTTGTACTCAGGGGAATCATGTGGGTCTTAGCAGAGAGGCTAATGAAAACCATTCTGTTTGTGCCCTAGGGTGCTGGTGTTGGAGGACAGCAATGTGATGAGGACTTTATTAAGTGGCAGTGCTACTACAAAAGGTGGATTGACGAGGATGTGGAAGTTCGGGAACCGACTGTGCTTAATGGAGAGGCCTTGCAGCATCTGAATAAGGACTACGATGGTTTTAGAAGTTATATTGATGTTTCCTCAGTTTAATTGTTATACACCCAATATGTCTACCCCATTCATTCTCCCTTCGTCATCCCCTGTCCAAGTTTCTTCTTCCCATAAACCCTTAGGGCATTTTCCCGCCAACTTGTCCCTGATTGGTCCCCGGTTTACTGCATTGCACCAGTTTCCATATTTGCTAGCATTTTCCCATTGGTTCTCCCTCCACTCCTCCTTCCTCCCTCCTCCTAACTGATATTCCACCCAATAGGATGTTTCGCTCCTCCTCTCTCCCCGCCCCAGTTCTGGAAAGTCCCATGCTACCCCTTATAAGCCAGCGCACCCGCAATAAATTTGCTTCTCTGCGTTGAACCTTGCACTGTGTGGTTCTGTTCCTTCAGGGATCGTCGCCGGCATGAGGGTGTGAGGAGCCACCCCAGACCCTGAAGGGGCTTGACCCTAGGGAGCCACTGCTTGCGCTCCTATAGCCTTGCCTCTTGGGGCCGTCCTCTCCCCCCACTGTATCAGTGGATCTAAATCATCCACTGATATGCTGGGTTACACTTCTGTTTTTTGTGAGTTAAACCCAATTGTTTCTCTGTATCGTTGCATTTATTGTAATCCTTTGAAGTAAATTGTAATTCTTACTTCTAATTGCTCGAGTTGGATTCATTTCTCGCAACGGTTTACCTTTAAACCAGCACAGATCGTAGCTATGTTGTCTATTAAAATACACTGATGTCTCTTCTGAATCAGTGCACTCAATTCAGTAAATGGCACCATTTGGAAACAGTTCAAACTTCATGTATTTAATCTGACAATGTTTTGTCTAGTTTTCCACCTTTTTTCAGTTTCCTCTGGAATACACCCAAAATGGCTCAGTGTCATCAGCAAATCTTGGAAATGGAACTCAATATCAGACAATGGAGAACTGTGCATGGACCTTGGTGTATTCCAGTCTGCTTTTACTTTTGTCAAGCATTCATGTAATAGTTAATTGAGAACAATACAGCTTCATTTAAAAGCCGGTGTTTAGGTGTTGACGACAAACTATGAAGGCCCCACATAGCTCTGTTATCTTCTGTATCCATGAATCCTGGTCCCAGTGAAAAAAGCTTGAATATTTCTAAAGTGGAGGCCATCTCCTGTGCTGATGAACAGGCTGCTGGGACTGCCTTATTCCTGGGGCCTGGTTTTCCTGTTGCACAAACCACTTGAATATTTCAAAACCAGTTTAAGACATATTTCTGTTATTTTTCTAATCCTTAAACTAGTGGCCTGGGACTTTGCCTAGTTTGCAAATATCAAAGAGCTAATTGAAATGCTCTGGACTTTCCTGACCCCATAAGGAACAGTTTGTAATCCATTTGTTATGCAAGCATTAGTTTCTCTTGGGCTCTGATGATTTATGGATACAAAAGGATAGTCTTTTCTCTGTGAACCAAAAGCTGTATATTTTGTTTCAGGAGTCAGAAGTTCCTTTGGACCTTATCATATGCATCAGAGATGGGGTTTGTCGCTAACAGTTTTATGAAGGTGTTACTTCTCATCGTTTGCAATGTGCCCCACTGCTGTACATGCACTTAACCCCGTGCTGTGACTGTTTCATGAACACGCCTTGAGAAGGCTGGATTTCCCAAATACATACACATGAGGTGTGGTTGGTGCAGCCAGCTAAGCTGGTGTTTATACACAGATGAGTCCCTGTTTATTCCCAACCAGGTACAAGACTCTATGAAATACTACAAGAGTGTCAACTTCCTTTCACATTCAGTTTTCAGAAATTGGATAGAGCACAACTGCTTCTGCCACTCATCCCCAAACTCTCCACTGTGACAGGGAAAGAGCAGTGGTGCCCTCAGAAGAGGCAATGGTCAGGAAGGACCGTCAGTTTTATTGCCCTGCAGTCCCAACACCATGTGTTGCATGTTGAACATCTCCTTCACCTTTTCTGATCTCCACTTCCCACTTGTTTTCACTATGTGTTGTATTTGGTCCCTCCACATCCCTTTGGGTGAGGTGACAGGTGGCGCAGGAGGTTGGGCTGGTGTATAGCAGGTTTTTCTCTGCTAATCCACGCCACCCACTGCTCCTCGTCCTAGTGTGGGATCTTCATAGGCTTCAGTCCCTCCAAGGTCCTCCTCAGGAAAGAGATCCACCTCCCAGCTGTGTCTCTCCAGCCCTGTCCCCGCTGCTTGCCTCCCCTATGTAATTTCCAAATTTTTGAAGTCATAGCATAAAGCATCATTGCCCATGTACTATCCAAATTTATTCTCTTCCTGACATATTAAGTTTTTCTTTAAATTGTTTCTCTTTCCCTTGAGCCACTGCAGATTGTCTACACTAGCCCAATGTTTTTTCCACATTACTGGTGGTCCCCAGATTTCTTTGTGTTTCTTTTTTACCGGGTGGAAGTGTTAGTAAGACCTAGGCTCTCACTTTGACAAATCCTGGCTGAACAGTTAATATTTTGACATGAATCAAAACCTTTCTTTTTCAGGTATTTAGACATTTTAGGTGTGTGATTCTTAGATATCGCCACTGAAGTTTACATTGAAAATTTATGGAGTGTATGCTTAACTGAAGAAACACTTTTCTGTGGTCTGCTGTTGAAATGAGAAGGTGTGAATGCACTCTGGTAAATAGAAACTGCTCAGTACATAGAGCAATACACACAAGCCACTGTAAGGCAAAAATAGCTGCTACCTCTTTTCTTCGTTCTTCTTGAGTGACTCAAGACACAGAAGTTTGTTTATATAAATTAATTAGTAACTGTGCAGCTTTTCAAACTGAGAAATGACCATGACTGCTCAAGCAAATGTGACAAAGGATTGTAGCGGAGGTATCTGAAAGATAGTCATGCAGTACAAGGAATGATTTTTTTGCTTATGGATTCACTGACAGAACCATGCTTTCTATCCACATGTAGAAAAGGATAAAGAACAATTTTCATGGCCATTTAATAATGCTGGGAAAATACTGGTAACACGTCTATCTGCTCAGGCAAAAATTCCCCAACTCTTTCATTTGTGTTTGGATACAGGTATAAAAATGCTCTTCTTGGTGAGCTGAGAAGCAAAGAAAACAGGCAAAAAACATGCCAGTCTAAGACCTCTACAAAAAACATGCCAGTCAAAAACCACGCCAGTCTAAGACCTCTACTCCAGTGATCCAGAAAAATTCTTTTTTAGTTCTTCAGATATTGTGTCTTTGAGATAGAGCTTCAGCTTTATCTCCATGTTCCCATATCCCTTTTAGAGCAGATAGGTTGATCCTGTACAAATTATTGTTACAAAGCAGTTTGATACAAAGCAAATACCCTTCCTGATTGAAGCAAAGTATATGTGCACGCTCAGTGGATGCACATGTTACCCTGAGCTAATTGTCATCCTTACGATGGTTCTGCTGTGGCATGGAGTAGTGAGGAGGTTGGCACAGGCTGCTGCTTTTGCAGATGGGCTCTGATATTGCTCCTACATGTTGGGCAGCATGGCAGGCAAGGTCATCTTCACTGCAGCATGTATCCAAAATCCCTTTCCAAATAAACATTGTTGCTCACAGTTGGTCTGGTGGAAATGATCTGTGTCCCCTTCTGATGCAGATAGCTATCCTCAGAGGAGTAAAAGGAGACAAAAAACAGTGGCCAGTCTGCCCATTCTATGCTTTGAATATGAAGTCCATGGCACAGGGCACTCACCCTGCAGATGCCCTGAAAAAAACCCCCAAAACAGCTATCTGGATGTTGCAGAGACCCTGGTGTTGCTCACCCCTCTGCACCACCATTCTTCCACCCATTAAACACTCCATTCTCCTTGAGCCACTGGAGAGGACTGCTCACAGGCAGCTAGTGCAGCCAGTGCCAGCTGTCTCCTCTGCTGCTCTCCACCTCGAGTGCGCGTAACTGCACTGTGGTTTCAGCAAGTGCTCAACCCCCAAGTCTCTGAGCTGTTCACCTTCAGCTATGCAGAGCTGGGCAATCGCTTAATTAATCTCAAGCTTGTTTTCTGAAACTTACCTCTGTTGAAATATGGCTTTGATGTTAAGTTTTTCTTTGATCTCTTTTATACTACTTTGAGAAAGGCTGGGCCAGTCATGTGTTATTTCAGTGCAGTGCTGGTTGCTGTACCTTGATTTTTAAAATGGGCGAGGAAAAGCTGTTGGCAGGTCTTATAAAATCTAAATATTAAATCTTATTTGGCTGCTCCTCATGAGGATTAAATCACAGGCAAAACTTGCAGTATTTGGAGCAGAAGCCCAGCCAGTGCCATGTGTCTGTGAAGCCACACTCCTGAAGAGTTTTTTCTGCTAAAAACAAGTATAAAATAAGTAAAAGAAAAAACCCCAAACAAACAAAAAAACCCCAACCACCAAAAACCCACAAAAACCAAATCAAAACAAAAACAGAAAATAAAAAAACCCCACAGATTTTCTCAGCTGTATATTAACATCTGAGCTGTTGACTTGCACATGTTATAACTTGGGACCTGACTGTGCTGCAGTCATTGAACTTCATCTTAGGGATGAAAGGAAAGTTGTTTCATGAAGAATTTCTTTGACCCATCTACAGGCAAAGTCACTGCTGGCCTTTTTATCTTGTCTTCACATCCTGCTGAAATAGCAATGCTGAAGCCAAAAGTTGTTGAAATGAAAGGATTTGCTGCCTATTTTGTCACAGTAAATGGGTTGTGGAAAGGAAACATTTGAGGATGGTGACTCCAAGAAGTCATAACAGCATTAGTTTCTGTTGCAGAGGTGCCAGACACCTTTTAAAATCAGCTCTCATAGCATTTGGAGATGACATTCATGGCGGAAAGATCCAATTCCGACTTCTATGTGCTTTACTAGCAGTAAAAATACTTATTTTCTGGAAACTTTTGTTTAACTGTTTGGAATAAGTTTGCGGGGAGAAAACAAAGAACAAACTTTTAATATACAACAAATTGAGCTGGCTGTAGCTGTTTGCTGCTGGTCTTGCACTTTCAGATGCACCAGCCATGGAAATAAATCAAACCTGTTTCGAAGAGGAATACACTCCTAGTCCTTAGATATATAGAAAAGCTTTTTAAATTCAGTTACCTTGAGAATTATTGGAAAGCTCAGGTAGAAAAGAATTAGCACAAACCTGTGCAAGACATCCCATCCCTTATATATGAGGAATGAAAGTGATGCAACCTTACTTAGCATTAGAATTAACTAATAGTGACAGTTGAAGATAAAATGAAATTGTTACCTACCACTGGAATATCTGAGGATCTTTAAACATGATGTGTATTGACTTCTTCGGAGTCACCTTTATCTGTTGAATATTTTAAAGAATGGATCTTCTTCATAAAGAAGGAGAGGGAACATATCTATTGTTCCTCCTCAGCAGTTACAATGTGTCCTCCATTATACGTCAAGGGACAGTTTTGCAACCAGTGCAAACTAATATTAACTCTATTTTGGTGAAAATAATAAGATCATTCTGATTTATATCAGCAGACTCTTACTGTGTCCATTTCTGTCATCTAAGTCAGTTCATAGATGTTTGTAGGGGTCTTAACTTTTAAGGATTTTCATGGCAGAAGCCATGAAGGCACTGCCAAAAAGGCAGCTTAGCCTGGGCAGAGAGCTGTGTTCTCAGTAGCATCCCACCGCTATATCCCAGCCATTGCCATACAGGCTGGGCACAGAGTGGCTGGAGAGCAGCCAGGCAGAAAGGGACCTGGGGGTACTAATGGACAGGAAGCTCAACATGAGCCAACAGTGTGCCCAGGCCAATGGGATTCTGGCCTGTATCAAAAATAGCGTGGCCAGCAAGACCAGGGAAGTGATCCTTCCCCTGTACTCTGCATTGGTGAGGCCACACCTTGAGTATTGTGTTCAGTTCTGGGCCCCTCAGTTCAGGAAGGATATTGAGGTGCTGGAGTGGGTCCAGAGAAGAGCAACAAGGCTGGTGAAGGGACTGGAGCATAAGTCCTATGGTGAGAGACTGAGGGAGCTGGGGTTGTTTAGTCTGGAGAAGAGGAGGCTCAGAGGTGACCTCAGCACTGTCTAGAACTACCTGAAGGGAAGTTCTAGCCAGGTGGGGGTTGGTCTCTTCTCCCAGGCACTCAGCAACAGGACAAGGGTGCACGGGCTCAGGCTCTGCCAGGGAAAATTTAAGTTGGAGGTCAGAAAAAAATTCTTTATAGAGAGAGTAATCAGGCATTGGAATGGGCTGCCCAGAGAGGTGGTGGATTCACCATCCCTGGAGATTTTTAAACGCAGATTGGACGTGGCACTGAGTGCCATGGTCTAGTAAATGGACTGGAGTTGGACCCAGGGTTGTACTTGGTGATCTCGGAGGTCTTTTCCAACCCAAACGATTCTATGATTCTATACAAATGTTATTGTGCCATGGAAATGCTCACAGCAGCAGAAACAACATGTTCTTTGCCCAGTCACCAGTTATGTACCAGATTTTTATCCCATGCTAATGACAGTAGCCAGCTGAAGTACTCTGCTGTGGCAGCAGAGTGAGCCAAACCAGCTGTGTAGGATATGAACCCAGGCAGATATTGGTACAGATTGGTCAGAACTCCCCCCAAAACTTGACTCCATTGATGATGTGAAAGATAGGTTTCCTAAAATATGAAACAAATGACTCGTTTTACCATCATTAGTGGCTGAAGGCAAATACTCATGATAGTGAATTAACAAAATTACTACCTTTATAATGCCATGGTTGAAGGCTCTCCAGGGAAGACACTGACTCATATGATGACTCTTGCTCATCTGTTTCAGCCTGAGAAGGAGAAGGATGTGCACAGAGGTATGACACATGCTGCTATGAATCTCAAACAAGTAAGGAAGGTACCATTGTTTCAGATACTAAGCTCAGAGTTAGGAACAAATTGATATGCTGGTCCATTCCATGATTTTGAATGTGGATGTTTGCATTAGTAAAATAGGCAGCCCTATTTTGCATGAGTTTTCACTTTCTCTTCTTATTTCCCCCTTTTTTATAAAAATGAAAGGTCAAAAGTGGAGATGAGCAGGGAAGCTGGGGGAGGAGTAGCATTGGAATTGATAGCTGAACAAAAAATTTGGAGGGGAAAGTAATTGTCATGCATCTTCTTTTTGTTTGGTTGGAGTTTTTACTTTAAAATGAAGGGAGGAAAAAGCCCAGTTTGAGTCCAAAAAAGGCCTTTTGTATGAAACCTACTCTGTGAAATTTTGAGGTTATTGCACTGCTTTTGGGATGCATTTTCAAAATTTATGTTTAAAAATGTGAAACAGGTGAAAATATGAAAGGAGTATTTCTTCTTTCTTAATTGAGAAAGCAAACCCAAACCAGTTTAATTCTTTCAAATCCTTCCCCTAACCTCTGTTTTTTGGCAAAAGCTGTTGATTTGCTCTGGATTCCTGAGTTGTTTTGGTAGATATTTGTGTTTGTGGTCAATTTTATTACACAGCCACTTCAATTCAGCCAGCATGTAGTAATAAAGAAGACAAAAATAAGGATCTATTTTCATAACTCCCTGAAGAATTTTCTAAAAACTTGTCTTCCTGCTTTCTAATTAATTGAAATTTCCTTCCCTTGACTCACTACTTTCAAGGACAAAACCAAAGGACATCTTCTGGGCTCAGTTCCCTTAGAGGAATGTGCATGGAAGTCATTGCCCATTGCCTAAGAATGTATTTTTTAAAGATCACTCCTTGGTCTTTTCAGATACGTTTGTTATTTTTTTGTTTTGTTTAATCAACTGTTCACTCATTGGTTTTATTTATGCAGTGTAACATGCACACAAATTACAGTATATAAACTATAACATGAAATTACCACATAGCCAAATTTTTGCTAATACCAAAGTGCATCCTTTCTTTTTCTTCTCAACTCCCCAAAAATTCACAATACCAAAGCAAAATAAAAGAAAAATCCAAACCAAAACCCTTAAGAAAACCCAATAAAGACTTATGAATGCCTAGGAAAATAAAAGTATGCCTAGTAATGCACATTAGAAATTCTATTCTTTTCCAGTTGAGGGGCCAGACCTTGTCCTTTCCATGGTGGTATCTTACAGATAGAAAGGTAATTCCTCAGGCAACCAGATCAGGTAGAGGACCTTGGTACAAACCTATTTATCATCATTGCTTGGAAATGTACTGAAATTGCAATGACACGTCTGGTGATAAATTTACAAGCAGTTGTGCCATTGCTTCTCACTGTGTATCTACACAGACTCTTGAGGTGTGAAAGCAGATAATTCCTGGGCAAAGAAATCTAAGATTTTACTGCCTGGTAATACACAGCTTAGAAAAAGATGAGGCGTGAATAGTGTCTCTCTGTGTGTAAAATACTTATCTGCAGTTATATTTTAATTACTGAAGACATGGATTTTTTTAAAAGAACTTGTTTCCTCAGGGTTTGTGTGGAAGGCCCAATAATAGAGGTACCTGAATACTTTCCCAACAGGTCTTCCATGAAATGGAATAATCATGGTGTCCCTTGGACTTACACAAAATCTAGGTGCATGCACTCTGGACATGCATCACAAAAATGTGGCGGATAATGAGGACAAGGGAAAGATCAGAATATGACAATACAGCCTAGGGTGTGTTTCATAGTACTGTACCATATTATGAACCCCTATAAGGTACAGCCTTACTCACTGTGTTACACCTGTTCTGAAAGAAAGGTCTCAGTTCAAGATTGTTGTACCATGCCCTTCTTAGTAATTTACTGACATTGGCTACTGAAACCCAAATGCCTATATTTTAATGGTTTTGTACATCCATATTCTCTTAAGTAAAACATATTAACTTGAAAATGCTAGAGTTAATTTTTTATCTCTCCTTTGTGCTTCATTCTGCAAAATGTTCCCCAGTTCAGACAGGTCTACTCTAAATCAGATGTCGTACTTCAATGAACAAAAAATATTCTTATTCAGAGGGAAAGATTCAGGTGAAAACACAACGGATGTAGCATCCCCCTCTATTCACCACACATTTTCCATTGATGCCTCCCAATGATGAGAAATGCACTATTACGTATATTGCTTGCTGGGATTTTCAGTCTCTAGGTTTCATTTTTGGATTAAGTGCTCCTTTGGTAATCCATGTCTAGCTGTACTTTTATCATGAACCTGATGCCAAGAAAATGCAAGTCCCCAGCTAAAGGAAAACTTTCTGCTTTGACCTCTGCTTTCAGCTGAAACTGAAAGAAGCACAAAACAAATCATGCACTTTCTTTACTCTTTAATATATAAACTGTGTCACACTGCACAAGGTTTTTCTTTGAACCTTCTCCTAAAACTAAAAGTAACTTTATAATCAGAGCAGATGCCACAGTTTTTACTTCTGTGTACTCCTCTCCATAGTGCAACAAGATATTGTTTATTTACCTATGAAAACCCAGGCCATCAGCTGGCTCAGGTGGCTGTGCTTATTTGACTTAGGCCAAAGTGGATGCGAAACCTTGCAGTGATAATATACACAGTGCTTGTAGTGCTGCACAAATAACCTCCCTGCAGAGAACTGAAAGGAAACGGCAAAGCTGAGCTAATCTAACATGCTCTGCTTAATAAGGGGCTATGTGGCTTGGGAGCAATGACATCTGTGTACTGTATTCCCAGCCAGATCTTTAACAGCCAGAACAACATATGTGCCTGTGTGGAATTGGAAATACCTAGGAAATACTTCTGGGTCTGACCTGGTTCTGTCCTTCCCTGCAGATACTCAGAGATGTGTTCCCAGTTCGTTTCACCTGATTTTGCCAAGTGTACCTAAAGAGCCACCCCAGAGTGCTGGGGGTCCCAGTCACACGCACAGGCTGTTGGGCAGCCAGTCCTGAGCTGTGACAAGACCACAGGTGAACATCATCTCTCACCTGTCCCTCAGCATCTCCAAAGGGGGGGGCTCCACACCCCTCTTGCTCCAAACAAGCTCACATATTCACACTTTTTAGTGCTGGGGCTTTGCTTTTGGCTCCAAGCAGCTGCTTGCACTATGGGTGGGGGTTCTGGAGTGGAGTGGAGCTGTTGTTGTTGTTTTACAATAGTAGAAAAAAATACCAGGAAATATTTTCTTGCTGTTTCACTTTTTATGACAACATTTACAATACTTTTGGTTGCAAATTTGTGTTGAGGAGGTTCTGCAAATGAATATTGCCTTAACATGACTTTCTAACTTTTTTCCTGGGAGAAAATAATATGTTTGTCAAGATATTTTGGAGTTCTTAATGATTTTCTCTCATGGAATCCAATATAACCAATCTTTATTCTCTGGATTGCCACTTCTCTTTGGTGCTATCTTCCTTAGAGAAGAAAAAAAATGAAATAGACTGAGGTAGAGGGGAAGAAAAATAAAATAGAAAAGTGTCTCCCAGGCATAAGCTGCACTCTTTGAAATTGGTACATTTGGGAGCCTCCAGAAAGGAAATATTTAAGTATGTGATTTCCCACATCCCTGCTTCTGACAGTCTCTGATGATGTGTTTTCAATAGCATTTTAAATTTAACTTATAGAGTATCAGAAAAAGATAATTATCATTCTGAGGTTTTAAATTGCTTTCCAGAAAGATTCAGGGAGGAATTCCAGGTGGATTGTCCTTGTCTTTCTAGGGGTGAGTGAAGGACAGCAACTGGATTTTGCATCAGCTTTTGCCATTTTCAGCTGGTTTTACTTTAGGATGTGTTTCTAAAAACCTGGACTACAGCAGGGATGATGGGAAGATGTTCCTCTTCCTTGTCCTCTGGGTCAAATGCAGATTTGGATCCTGGATCACTGTGATTTAGGAAGTTTAGAGACTTCAGCCCAGGTACCTCTTTTAGGCTCCCCTTTAAGTGTTTGATATCATGATGCTAGGTTGAATGTCAGCTTTTTTGGACAGTACCTTGTAATATTGGGATCAATTTTAAAGTATTCCCAACTCCAGCTGGGTTTATTTCTGTATGTGTATTAAACAGCTGAAATAGGACTGTATTCACAAAGATCCTATGCGGACCTAGAGAAGGCAAGATAAGCAATGTTCATTTCTGTATTACAGTTGTATGTGTCTCTGTGTGTAAAATAAAGGGTAAAAATACTGGTAATTCTATGTGTTCACTCATAGATGGCACTAGAAATTCTCGCAATTGCTTTATTTGGAAAGTAAGTAAAATTATTTTTACTTTTCTACCAGTAGGTGGAACTAGTAATGTCTTTGCTACTTAAGGCCTGATTCAAGGAGCAATGCTTCCCTCTTCCTAGCTCATTTAATTGAAAAGCAAAATGAAAAAATGCAATTCCCTACCATCCCAATTTTCCTCTCAACACCTAACCCCTAAACCAATAAAGAATATTGAGTTTATTTCAATATACAACAGAAGAAGAAATATATCTGATTTTGAATGCAGGAAGCTGGAGAGGCAGACATTTAACCCCATCCCTCATTTTTATAAATTTTGCTTTCCATTTGAAAACAAACTTTGAAAGTGTTGCAGCACGTTGACCACGCTGCCTGCCAACTACTCTCATATGTTCACTGCATCCTTATCAGTATTCTTGAGATAGTGCTAAATGCATGAAAATTAGGACAAACTGTCTAATTTCATCACATTTAAATTAGGTTATGTTCACCTCTGATAGCTAAACTTAGGTATTGGCCTCCTTATTCTTTCAGCTTTTTTACTTCCTATACAATGCAGATGTTGCTGGTTTAATTGGAAATGATCAAGTATGCAGGGCTGATGGCCTCCTAGATGGATGTTACTGGAATGAAGCACTTCGGAGGCAGGTGAATGAGGCACTGTCCAAAATGAAAGGGCGTACTGAGAGCCCCTGAAAGCATGAATACATCTCTTATTAATGTACAGCAAGGACACCAGGATGAATGGGGCTGTGTGTGCATCTCTTCGCCCTTTGATGGGCTGAATGAATTAGGCAGGCTCAAAGGTTTATCAGTTCCCTTTCTTGGCTGAGTTTTTCCTTTGACAGAATAAGGGAAGAGACCCAAAAGTCATTGGCTCTACTTTTCTCACCTCACATTCCTCAGTTGCTTTTCAATGACGATATGTATGTCTGTGTGTTCATGAGGGGAAAAAAAAAAGACCCTGAAATCTGAACATGTGGGAAAAAAATTCCTATTTGTAAGAACCAGCTGAGCAACTCAGAAAGGAGCACGTTCTCAGATATTCTGCAGCACTGAAAACAACCTCCACTCCAGCTATGTTCCCAGCATGTAGCTTAGTGGTGCATAACACCGAACACAGGAGCCTTATATACAGGACAATTTATAGATTGCCAACTGTTCCCTGCTACATATCCTCTTCTGTCTCCCAAGGGTCACAAATTGTACCAACAACAAGGCATGTTTGCATTTGTCTGCCTTGCTGTGCAGGAAGGACATGTAGGGATCTCTCAAGTTACCCTCCAGTTAGGCAAGCCTTTGTAAACCCCTAACCTGCTCACTTGCATCTGCCTTGGTAAGATCTGTAGGGCCATACCTTGGGGAAGTGCCTTCCAGCAGTGGGAACAATTCATTCTATACCAAAACAGTCTAGACGAATCTTCTCCAAGAGTTAATTTTCGGTAGGGTCCCCAACATATGGATCTTGGAGGAGAAGAAATTAGGAGGGAAAAAGCAGTTTTCAATGTAACTTTGTCATAAAAAAGGTTTCAGTTCTATTTTTAAGTACTCATCCTCCCTTTCCTAAGAATGATTCTTCTTTGCAGCTTTTTTAAATGCCACATTCTCCATGTTACTTTGACTTTTAACACCATCCCTATACCTGATGCCTGAAATACTTGTTTGCCCAATTTTATTGCCTATAGCAAAAAGAAGAAAATGAATGAAAATAAAAGAGAATAATATTGAGAAATAACTAGGATTTTGCTTGTTTCCAAGGACAGTAAAGCTGGTAGGGCAAAACCTGTCAATATATCCAACAAAAGGATGAGATCTCTGGTCTGGAGGTCTACACTTTGTTAACTTGATGAAGTTCAATAGTCTAAAATTAGTTTGTTTGGCTGAGCTTTTTTGATTTGTTTGTTTTCTTAATTTTTCTCTAGTCTGGATTGCACTGCAGAGCTGCTCCATAACATTGTCTTTTTGGTAGTTAGAAACCTTTAATTTCCATAATGTTCATTTATGGCTACTTTATTCTCAGCATAACTATTTTTAGCTGTCTCTCTCCTCTTGGAATTAGTTTACTTTTCAGTGTGGAGGACTGAGATGCTGATGTCCACTTGCACTCTGAGGATGCATATGATTATAAAGTATTGTCTACCATCCTAAGAAAGGCTATTATTTTCACACAGAGAGAAAAAAGAAAAGGCTGGTTCAGAGATGGGTTAGGAATTACATATTGAGAAGGTGCATCCTCAGGCAGAACACCTGTGCATCCCAGGACGAGTTTTCGTGGTCTACTGAACACTCTATTTGTGCTGCTCAGAGGACCAGTGCTGCTAAGATAGAATATAAGTCTTGTATAATCTTTGTTGCAGTCGTACTGGCAATGCAACATGTTTCCTTATGGTGCCCCCTGGAAAGCAGTTTTCCAATTTAGAGATTGGATGAACAAAGGCTACCTCATCCCATGAATGAAAAGGTATGTCAATGTCAATGCATTTCCTGTTCTACCTGTCTAGAAACCTGCAAATTTAGCTCAGAAAAGTGAGAATATTTCTTAGCACAGCACAGCCAGCTACCTAGTGATTTAAAAAACTCATGTAAGAGGGAAATACTCAGGTTCCATTCTCTACTCCGCCCTGCTGCAGTGTCAAACCCAAGTTATTAATTTGCTGTCAGTCAGTGAATGGCTTCTTAGTGGTTCAAGAAGCATCCATTAGCCCTGTTTGCTGTGCTCAGAAATCTCACCCGGAGCGTGAATAACTTTGCAGTTAAACGGAAACATTTGGAGGAATCATCATGAATAATTATGTTGGCAAAACAACCTCTGCTGGCGCCTGACAGCGACCAAGGAGCTCTTACACAAATGCATGGAGGAGTGTGTGCGGTAGGGACATTAGGTGTCAAGTGTTGATAAACATATTCTCTTGTAAATCACGAGGAAAGCTGATTAAATCTCTGACCGTACAGTGCTTGGAGTGCCGTCAGCTTCCTCCCAAGTCAAGGGTAAACGGGAGCCGCCTCCTGCTTCTCCGGTAGGGGTACACCAGCCTGCGACAACTTTTTTGTGCTCTTTGTAAATGCGGAAAAGGCTGCAGGACAGCAGCTGCGGGAAAGCTGTCTGAGGGTCAAGGGTGCCTGTGGCCACACTGGCCTTCAGTCAGATCCACATTCAGTCATGAGCCACAAAGCCATCTGAAAGCAGTCAGAGCCCTTCCTGGGCAACACTCAAGAGCAAGATTCACGTCTAAGCTACTCAATATTACTGTCTCCACACTATCATTTTTTTCGCTATTGAAACACCACAGTAAATAGTAATGCCAAAGAGAAAACAACACTTCTGAATGAGGAAAGGGGAGAATGACTGGACTTGGTAGTTTTTACTTGTTGTTCATTGAACCTGAATTCAAAAGCAAAATGATTCTGAGGTGGAGCACATATTGTTAGTTATTGTGTGAAGTGGGTTTTGACATATATTTGTTTGTACTTACAATGTTTTAGAGACACACAGTTTAAAATCACAGGACTACTAGGCATTTTAAAAAATATTATTGCAAATTATATATAATGAAAGACATTAAAGGGAGGAAAAGCCACACTTTCACTTTCCCAGACTGAGTATTTAATTCTATTTTGTACAAAATTTCCAATTTACGTCTCCCATCAGTAGAGGAGAAAAAGGTATCTCAAAGAGTAGCAAAGCCCAGCTGGCAGTGTGACAAAGAGAAGAGACAGATGCTTCCTAAACTCATCCCTCGGGTTTTAATTTTAAGTTAACTGTACCCTTAAGAGAAACAAAAGTTCATTTCTTCCTGTTCTAACTCTGCTCAACAGCTACAGTGCATCTAGAACAAATATGTAACCCGACCTGTTATCTTGTATGCATAGAAGAAACCCAGAAGTTACAGTCCGAAGTCAAGACAAGACAGTGGTCTGAACGTGAGTATTGCTGCCCTGGTATACAGAAATAGAGACTTTTGATAACCAGGAATATTGCTAAAGTAATAAAAGTTCATGGAAGCTGCAACCAGAGAGAATTTAGATACAGAATAATTAACCATAAAATTATGATCTCAGCCAAGAAAGAATTGCCAAGATACATTCAGCTAATTTCAGAGGCTTTTTTTCATGGTCATTAAAAAGACACATAGGAGAAAAATGATCGTATCTTTCATTTCTCCTCCCACTGTGCAAGAGAGTGACTGCCATTACTTTCTAAGCCGATTTGACTGTAATTACATTCATTGGTAAAAAGATAAAACAGTTTAGGGTTTAAAAACGAAATAAGCCTGATTCATTGGTGTCAGCTGTTCACAGAAGTAACACAGGGATTTGTGTACAAAGATCAAAGACTGGAAAGTCCTGACAGCTGATGGCATGGAGGCAGGTACAACATCACATCCCTGTGGCTGTACTCATTTCACGGTCGAGCCTGACTCAACTTGTGCAGAACCACCTGGAAATTTTCAGGACTTTGAATCGACCTTGATTTTAAAATTTTCTTTATTTTTTCCCCCTCTATGTTGATCTGAAAATCATTCTGTGAAAAGGACTCTGTGATTAGACCTGTGGAAGTTGAACATGTGTGTGGGTGCTCCAAACTATTCACAGTGGTCGTGGGCTGGAATACAAGAGTGGGTGAAGTTTTTGCCGCAGAGGAAAAAGCATTTTAAAAATGGCAAATAACTTAAATAGAGACCACACCATCATTGAACAGGGTTTTTTTGTTGTTGTTTCCTGAGAAATGCATTTCAGTTTTTATTTTGTGAAATATCTGTCTTATAAAATATACTGTAAAATTTTTTTTCATGGCTGAATCATATAAAGATAAAATTAAATATGACAACACAGAAATTAAAAAGGTGGGCCAGACAAAAGATCCAGGGAGGCACAAAAATTTTTTTTTTTGTTAGCCAAAATAATAGCCTGTTGCCCCAGAATTGACATGTCCAGGTTCAGGAACAGAGGCAAGGCCTGGTCTAGAGGACACAAAAAGAAGAGAAAAGTCTGAGACTGATCTGTAGCCACTCCATGAAGAGGCTGTAGACAATCTGGAGATGAATTCTAAGATAAAGATAGAAGTATTTAGAACTGAGAACAACACGAAAATGTCTCTTATTGAGGGCAGAAGTTACAAGTATGGATAGACTTTAAAATTTTGGTAAAACATGTTAATATAGCACTTGGTTTTTCTTACAAGAGCATGACAAATCATGCTTAATAAACACTGTCTCATTTGCAGTTAAATTCTGCCTTCAATGTGAAAGAAAATGAGGTGTCTCACAGAATCACATAATCCTCAAGGCTGGAAGAAACTTTCAAGATCTAGTCAACTGTTTACCCAACACCACCATAATCATCCCTAAACCATATCCCCAAGTGCCACATCCAGATGCCTCTTCTCTTCCAGAGACAGTGACTCCATCATTTTCCCAGGCAACTTATTTCAATTCCTGACCACTCTTTCAGTGATTTTTTCTTTTTTAATATCTAATCTGAACCTTCCCTGGTTCAACTTAAGGCCATTTCCCCTCATGCTTTCACTTGAGACATGGCAGAACAGAGCAAACTCTACTGCACTACAACCTTCTTTCAGGTATTTATAGAGAGCAATGAGGTCCCCCTGACCCTTCTCTTCTCCACACTAAACTCCAGTTCCCTTGGCTGCTCCTCATAAGACATGTTTGCTAGACTCTTCACCAGCTTTGTTGNTTTCCCAGGCAACTTATTTCAATTCCTGACCACTCTTTCAGTGATTTTTTCTTTTTTAATATCTAATCTGAACCTTCCCTGGTTCAACTTAAGGCCATTTCCCCTCATGTTTTCACTTGAGACATGGCAGAACAGAGCAAACTCTACTGCACTACAACCTTCTTTCAGGTAGTTATAGAGAGCAATGAGGTCCCCCTGACCCTTCTCTTCTCCACACTAAACTCCAGTTCCCTTGGCTGCTCCTCATAAGACATGTTTGCTAGACTCTTCACCAGCTTTGTTGCCTTCCCCTGGATGTGCTCCAGCAGCCCAATGTCCTTTTTCAGGTGAGGGCCTCAAAACTCAACACAGTACTTGAGGTGCCACCTCATCAGCTGTTGGTGACATTCTGAACAGAAGAGGGAAGAGGACTGCTTGCAGCTTCTGAGTGTTGTGTACATTTGTGAAGCTACAAGGCATTTCAGTTTTAGTGACAATGGAACATGAACAACAAAACATTTGCAGAGCATGATTTTGCTGTGATCAGAGCATTCCCCAACTGTTTATAACTCAGGGAAAAAAGCAAGATGAAACTGATGGGCCAGGGCGGTGGGAGAGTGGGGGATGTGGGAAGTAAGGTACTGTGTGGAATTACTACTAGGTTAGACACAAGAAGCCTTGGTTCATGCAGCTTCCTGGATGATATGACCGGTTGGCTGAAACCCTGGTGATTGGAAGTCCTCTTCCAATATGCAGCTTGTGTTGGACAAACTTTGAGCCTGGTGCTCAATGGGCAGAGCCCTGTGCACTGATGGGAAGCCCTGAGCTGAGCTCATCTGGATACAAAATTCAATGCCCGACTCATTCTGTCATGTACTGGGGTAAGAGGGGCTAGCCCAAAAACCTGTAAGATGCCTTGTGGGCTGGGAACTGTGTATTTCCCAGGGCAGGGAGCCCACGACAAGCTGTACCCCCAGGCAAGATGATATCAGGACAAAACTGCATCTGTCCTGTCACAGAGCTGTCAAATGGGTGTGGGGCCCTTCCCACAGCCCGCACAGCAGGCAGGAGCTCTGCCTTCACATCTTGTGGTGCTCCTGCAGCCTGCATGGGATGGTGCCTACAGGGCACTGCTGTTGCAAGTGACACCCAAGTGCAGCTTCCTCCAGAAAAGAAAGGCCATGGGAAAAGAAAGGGAATAAAATATTAATTTAAATTGTATCTGATCAATTTTTAATACTGTGAGACCAATGAATTGCAGGCCAAAGCTACTTTTATTAGAAAATGGAATTACAGTATTTTCTAAAATGAAACCAAAGCTGGGATTTTGAAGAGCAGGGATTTTTCTGAGCTCTACTCCAGCGGCAAGACTGTGAGTCACTCCTTTCAGTGAATAATAGCCCTGTGTTCCACTCCTTGGTGCTTTCACATAATTTACATTAATTTGTGAACGCTGCTCTCTTATACTGGATAAGCTGCTTATCAAGGTGACATACAGCCATTGTGGCTTCACACAGAATCTGTGACAATTAGGAGATTTTCTATTTTACCTATTTTCATTCTGGGAACACTAAATATGGCAAATCAAGAGAAAATATTGAGCCATCTGTGAAAATAAGTGTGATTCACTTTGAAGAATAGGGCACTCACACATGAAGAACATTACATCCTTTTTTTTAAACCAGTGTTTTGCAGGCCTAGGGTTAATGTGCAGTCTGAATTTGCTCCTGCTGGCAAAGGGCTTATCAAAGTACAATATCTTTTCCTTCAGATTCAGGAAGAATTAATACCTTTTCCTTCAAACTGTCGGGCACTTGTTGAAACAAATAAGCGGTCTTACCTCTTTCACACTCTTTTAGGAAGAGAGAAGATAATAAGTTGGAAAGAGTGATGTTCTTGTTGCAATTTTTTATTATTATTGGGGTTTTTTTTCTATGTGACTAGCTAGAATCAGGCAAGTTGGACAAACCAATTAAACCGGAATCTATCATTTCTATTGCATGCCAGCTGCAAAAGAAAGATCTTATTTATTCTACTCTTGCAGGTAACATTGTTTAAACCACCTATGCTAAAACATGAAAGAGAAAAAAAAAAGCACCCTGAAGACTTTTAGTTTGGCTTAGACATTTGCATTCTAAAACCAGGCAAAAAGCTTTGATTATGCAGCCCTTACAGAAAGCACCAAGTTACATACACGGACTTTGATAATGAGAGGAAAAAATACAGATCACAGTCTGAATTTGCAACATACAGTGGTGCATTTTCCAAATCCCAAAAGGTAGTCTTCGGCTTTTTAACAAAATCAGTAGGAACTTTATGTTCTAAAAATGTTTCAGTTTTCTTTAAAACTGCAGTGCATAAATGTGGCATCCAGAAATTAAGTCAGCTGGGAGCTGTACAGTAGCAATGAAGGGACGTGGGTGCAAACCTCTGCAAAGTAACTCAGAGCAACAGTTCATGAAGTTTCCACAAACCTGTGGCTGTCAGGCATGATTGCTCACTCTTTGTCTTATTCTGCACTGATGAACTTCCTACTTTATTTCATCTTTGAATTCGAACTAGAAATAATCATATGCAGAATTATGTATGCATATGCCTGATGTCTTAGAGTCTGCCAAGCAAGCTGCTGCTACATATTCCCTGCAAATGGCAGGGCCCTTCCAGCTGCTGCCTCCATCCCACTGTCCTCTCCTCCCTGTCCCTAAGGTGCACGGCCTCAGCCAGCAACTGCTGCTGAGGCTGGGCCAGTGGCTGGAAAAGTTGGGCCACAAGTTGGGAGTGTGTTTTTTATAGCTTTTAAGTCTTTATGTCAGTGGGGGTGGAGAGAGGGACATTCAAGACTGGCACCAAAATACACTCAAGCTTGTCCGTGGTTTGTTATTTATGTTTTATGCTTTCTCAAGCTCCTGTTCAATCATGTTTCCCTTTCTCTACTGCCTTTTGATGGGCTACACTCAGGGTCTTGTGCTGGCTGCCTTGTTTATTCATTTCTCACGAGCTGTTGGCTACAGCAGAGACTCTTGGCTGCTGTGATGCCACCAAGCCACTGCAGCTCTGAGCAGCAGTAGCTGTCACACTTGGCATTCAAGATGAATGTGATTTTTCTAAAGGTAATCTTTTGTTCTACACGTTTTCTGGCTAGCTAGTGTATTCTATAGTTTTAATGTACAACACATCCAAGGGCATAGAAATCTTTGACAATGGGAAAAAAAGGACCCAGTTTTCTTCTTAGACTACTGTTTGTTTGTTTGTTTGTTTGTTTTCCAGTTGGGACTTTGGCTCTAAAGGACTGCTAACTGGTTCTCAGTACCTTTTAACTTCCTTTTCCTATTGCTTTAAAGCTCTGTGGCAACCAACAGCAGGGTCAGACCTAAACTAGGGAGAAGCTGCTGAGTGCATTCACAAACCCTGTGGGCTATCATCTGCCAAAGTCTCTGGGGTACTGATACCCAGTAACTTTACAGCAGGAGTTGAAAATCTTGTGGATGCATTCTTGTGGACCTCAGTAGATTTAATGGCTCCTTATGCATCTGCTCCAGGCATTGTCCTGCCTCTTTTCCCCCATTTCTTGCCTTCTAGGCTGGGTTTGAGAGCTGCCTGAGAACAAGAGTGACTTTAATGCTCCAGGGCAGTATCTGTGCATCACTGACTACACAGAGAACCAAATAACCTCTGTCCCTTGGGGGACTTCCTGCCACCAGCAAGTCCGAAGTACATATGACATCCTGTACCTGTGTGAGTAGGGGGACCTGATACTAGGACACCCAAAAAGAGATGGTATTTCAATGTGACTGCCAATGCAGTTTGCTACCAAGCTACCAAGGATCTTCACTTGGTTTTCACTTAGTTTTTCCACAAATGTCTGAATAAATTTTCCATGTTTATTCTTAACCTTAATTTCTTTTCTTATTCAAGCAGTCTGCATGTGTTCTGGTTTTAGATCCCAACTAGCCGGGGTTTTGTTTAATGTTGTTGTTAATTCTATTGTGTTGGTGAAGGACACTGTCTGAATAACCAATGCCATTATTTATTAGTGCTCACACATTTGCACACGGATCATGAAGGATGAGATGATTTCTGTCAAAGCTGGGAAAAGACAGCACAGATATCGTTTGTTCAGACTGAGAGTAACCTTGAAAGTGCCAAGAGAGAATGAAGTTGCCTCACTAGATGGAGAATAGTAGGGAAATTTGCTGTATTGAGCAAGAGTGAGTAGGACTCACTGAATTAACAGAGAGAAGAATAAATCTCTATTTTCAGGACATATTCTGGGTGTATAGTACCTGTGGTTTCAAGGCATTGTCCCCTGCTACATTTAGCACATATATATCGCTTTTATATAAACATAGTCAGTATAACTGATATAAGAGTTTTGGATCTAGGCTTTGTATGACTACTATAAATAAGTTTGCTTTCTCAGTATTTATAGTATTCTATATATGTGCATATCTATCTTTGTACCTATGTGTACACTACAATATTACAAATTTACAAATTATTTGTATTATAAATCCATAATAGAAGATGTAGTAGTTTACATTTTAACAGGTAAATTCTCACTGTTAGGAGTAGAATAAACCTACTGCCCAATTAACAGTGAGGCAGATCTTAGAGTGTAGCTGCAGATGCAGGACATTTTGTTATTTTGCATCTCTTTGTAGTGTCAAAACTATTATAAAAGCACATTTTTTCTCCCCTAAGGTGCTGATTCAGCTAAGTTGAAGACTTGGTTAAATTGAAACAATTTGTTTTCATGCAGTTGGCAGGGGTTTTTTGACCTGGTGGAAATGTAGAAGGTTTGATGAAATTGGAATGGATTATGTCAACTTTACGTTTCCTATATAATGACAGTATTATATAAGTTTTAGGTTCCATCCTATTCACTTAATCAGATTTAAGTGCAATTTTATTACATCCTGTGGAAGTACCAGTGTGTCTGCTTTTCTGTCCTCATTCTAGACAAGCAAACAGAACCTAGAGAAATCAGAATTTCTTAATGGTGTCAGAAGTGATTTTCACTGACCTTAATTCTCTTGATTTAGTGAAAACTCAATTAATATTTTTCTTCATTTCTGTGGGGCTTGTATTCAGTGTGCCATACTCCTATCAGTGTCCTTTGACACAAAATGAGTGCAAAATCAGACTGACTTGGTAGGGGAGTAGGTGGATGTGACAGCTCTTCATGGTAGAAGAGAAGCAGGCCAGAAGAGATACACTCAGAATCACAAATTAGTTTTTCTGTGCTGGATCAAAATGCCACGATTCAGGAGTTCCTGGTCCTTCCTCTTTTCTCAAGGCCAAGGGAGGTATTTTGGCAGCCATCCATACAGGTAGAGAAAGAGAAATGATTGCAAGCAGCTGGCTGCAGAATCACTTCTAAGACAGAAATATAGAAGAGCTTGCCTGGATTTTTTTTTCCCTCCTAATTAGGTGATTTGTGAGTATATTCTTATCAGTGACCTTGTTAATGCATCTGTAGCCATTCTCATTAGCTTCTAAGTTATCCTTGGGATTTGCCTAATGAGAATATGTGCTATCAGGACATCAGATGCATTGCACACTAGCCCTCACTAACAATATAATTTCCAGAGAGAAAAATCTATTTGGGACTGGCTAGGAGAGAAGAAATGGGCTATGTGAAAAATTCATTGATCTCTATAACATATTTTGCAATATCCTAATTCATCAATAAATCTGAATCACGACAAGACAAGGTGCTTCTGTGCTCTTCATGCTGAAAAGAAGGTCCTGGAGATGCTAAGAGTAATCATAAAGGCAAGCAGGAAGGATGGGCAACAGCTGGGAGGCGTTTGCTGCAAATTGCAAAAACTACTGTGGCAGTAATTACTTTAAGAATTATATTTTGGTCTGTTGTCTATTTAGGATTACAAACAATTACAAACCCCTCCCAAAAAGCCTCTTAATTTTATTAGGGCAAATACTTGGAAAATGAACCATAGAGTATCATGAGCCATGAAGTATTTAGATTGATTCCTTAAAATGGAACAGAAATTAGAATTCTAAAGGCTATTTGATGTGAATGAGAAAGACCTGAGGGAAAATGAACCACATATGAGAAAGTGATTCTTCTTTAACTTGATCTCTGCTGTAGTCCTGAATACTCACGCAAATGATAAGTGAAATGTGACCAGATCAGAAAGGGGCCATTTTAAACATGGAAAAATATCATAGAATCATAGAAAATACTGAGCTGGAAGACGCCTATCAGGTTCATCAAGTCTAATTCCTGGCATTGTACAGGACACCCCAAGAATCACACCATGTGCCTGAAAACATTGCCCAAATGCTTTTAGAACTCAAGTAGTCTTGGTGGTGCAATCATTTCCCTGAGTAGCCTATTCCAGTGCTCAATCACTTTCTTAGTGGAGAATCTTTCCCTGATAGCTCATATAAAGATCCCCTGACATAGTTTCCTGCCATTTCCCTGAGTCCTGCGACTGGTCATGAGAGGGAAGAGATCAGTGCCTGCCCCTCCACTTCCCTTTGTGAGGATGTTGAAGACTGTAATGAGGTCTTCCCTCAATCTCCTCTTCTCTAGACTGAACAAACTAAATTACCTCAACTGCTCTTCATATAGCTTTCTTTCCAGATCCTTCACCATCCTTGTGGCCCTCCTTTGGATGTCCTCAAATAGTTTAGTGTCCTTTTAATATTGTGGTGGCCAAAACTGCACACAATACTCAAGGTGTGGCCACCCCAGTGCAGAGCAGAGTGGGACAATCCTCTCCCTTGACCAGCTGCTGATGCTTGGCCCGATGCACGCCAGGATTCAGCTGGTTCTCCTGGCTGCCAGGGCACACTGTTAACTCATACGCAACTTCTCATCGAAACCTGGTATTGACAGACTTTCAGTGAATCTCTCTGCATTATCCATTTGCAGCAATTTACATGCTTGCAGCCGAATCTGGGACTGAATTTTGGAATGAACTGATCAAGCAAGGTTCTAAATACTATATTATAAGTGTAAGTCTGTCTTATCACAGGCAAAGGCACTGCATCAAGGTGAGGTCTTGCAGATGTGCTTATGGTGTACCACAGCAACACAACCTCAACTAACCAATGTGCTGAGCTTGGCTGCCAAGCTCATCTTGAATGTGTCTCACCAGTGGTGTGTTACCCTGGCCATTGATCATCTTCTCCAAGTCTTTCTTGTGGCATCATCTTGGGAAAACAGGGAGCAGTGATCCAGAGTGGGAAGCCCACAGGCAGCAAGTAAGAAGGACACTGTTGGATTCCAGACACATCATCTTCTCCTGGGCACCATTCTCAAAATGCTAAGCTGTTTGACTTGTCACATCACTCACTATGCAGACAGTGCTATGACCTTTCCACTAGTGATAGCTTTTGCTATTTGCTTCAAAGCTGATAAAGCTGCTGTTTTCCTTGAGTCCTATATTGGCAGTGTTACTAATATACCTGGGCTTTTTCCACTCCAGCATGCTTATTGAACATGGACTCTAATTTTATGAATCTTTCCTGGTGCCAAGCAGCAGGCCTTTGTGCTACCAGGGTGTGTTGGGGAAGGTGGAACTTTTCTTTGTCAGGGGACAAGGTTAGAAGTGATGGCAAGGCATCTCGACTCTGAATTAATAAAAGTGCATCTGCTGCCATGTTACTCCCAGCCTGTACCAAAAATAAGGCCTGGAATGGGCACTTGTCACTGAAGGAAGTTTATTTGCAAGCTGAGGACTGTCGAGGGGGAAATACTCAAAAAAAAAAAGTCTCCCTGGATACGTCTCTTTTTTTCTCCTCTTTCCTTCTTTCCTTCTGTGAAGAACTTTAAACTGGAAACCACCAATGGAAACAGCACACCACACTTCCACCAGAGCCCTGAAAGTATATGACACACCTCTGTACACTTAGGTCTTCTCATTCTTATTATGCAAATTGCCTTCTTCCTTTTGCTTTGGGTAGTTTCATGTTCAGTTTGTCCCAGGAGAGGGAGTTAAGTCTTGCATTATGAATACATTAACTGTATCCTTCTTCCTCTTTGTGTCAGTTTTGTCTCTTCATCATTAGACTCCTCAGCCCTTTCCAGAACTTATTACATTCTCATTTAGTAGTAAAAAAATTTCATTGTGCAAGCACTGAGGTGATTCTCTGTCCATCTGTAGTTCCAGAACAGATGTGCTCCAATGGCTGGACTATTTTTCAAGTGATACATCCCCATTCTGGAGATGAGGTTTGCAGGAAGAAGCACTCTCACCCTGCCCTGTGGAAAGGGCTTGCCTTTAGACTTTGCATTCAGACCTTGCAAAGCAAGAGGGAAAACTCCACTAGCTGCTTTTTCCCCAAGACAGAGCATGGGGAGCAGATCAAATTACATTATATGTGAACAAACAAGGAGCAGGACAACATCATGCATCCCAGCAGTGCAGACAGTTGCTTATATGCAGTTTCCTTGTTCAGGGGTTATGGCCAAGCCAGAGTGCAGCCAGCAAGTTGGGTGTCAGCAGCCTTGTATGTACATGCAGAGGGTAATCTGGGGACCTAAATGTACTGGCAGTCTATGCCAAATGCTAATTATTAGTGTGTTATCATGTAAACATAATTCATTCATCTTCTCTGTTGTCTTGAGTGGGCAGTTTGCAAGTTAAGCTACCCTTGACGCCAACTGAACTGGTTGCCTGTTGAGACTATATACACAGAAGAAAGTAGACTCAAAAATGCTCCAGGACCTGTATTGTTGTGCTGAAATTTGCTTAAATTGGATTTTCCTTGCTCTGTGTCTTTTACAACTTGGATTAAAGACACTTGCAGTCATATATCTTCTCTGTTACAGTCTCTGTGATCCTACCTTCCACGTGGTGTACAGAGAGGAGGAGGGGAAGGATGAGCAGCAAAACTGCAGCAGCACTAAGGAGCACAGCAATGTCAATGCCAGCAGGCAGAGAGAGGCCGACATGCAGAGAGAGCAATTTAGACATGCTGAGCCAAGGGTTTGCTTCAGCTGAACAGAGCCAGATATAAACTTTGCTTCCCAGTAAGTGCCTTTGCGTTATGCTTTCATAGCAGCTAAATAAGGGTAGTCTGGCAGAACTTAGGGAAGTTTATGACTTTCAGCAGGATCACACACAGCTTTGACTCAAAATATGTCCTTTGGCTGTGATCTTAAAACCAGTCATATACATGAGAGGAGATATACTACTTTTTCTCCTTTTAAAATTTTTTTTAATCTTATTGTGAAATTAATAAACAGAGACACTCAGCCAGCTTTGGGGTTAAATCCCACCATGAGAAGTGAAAAGTAGTACTCTGATAAACAGCTTAAACAAAGAACTGCTGTTATCTTGCCCATAAGGTGTTAAGGTTTCTCTACATCATTTCAAACTGTAAGGCTTACATAGGAAAGTTATAACTCTACAGTATTACTCCAATACTGAGTGCAGTCAGAAGAGGACTTGGATATGAACATTGTCACATGAAAAGAAGGAGCAGAAATGCAAAGATTTCTTGTCCCACATATATTAATATAAAGTTATTAGCTATAAGTGCCCCAGAACATTAAAGTCTTATGAACCCAGCACTGCCTGCTTAACACTAGGCAGCACATAGGCTGGAAGGGTATTTGACACTCTGCTGTGAGGACCACACTTAATAGCAAGAAAAGAACTTTCTCTATAGCAGCTTCCAAAATAACTTTTATTAATACAAGTATGTGACAGTTATTGTGGGTTTTGCATTGCCGGTGATAATGTTTAGCTGCATGATTGTATTTAACTGATGACAAAAAAAAAAAAAAGAAACCAACACAAAACACATTTTACCGAGACAAGCATACCAAAGGTAAGTTTCAATACAGATCCCTCCTAGCAGACTTAACTAACAACAGAAAACTACTAACCAGAAACACAACCACCTAAACCACAAATCTAGAACCCCCCCTTGTTAACACAGAGCAGCAAAATGACTTGCCGACCACCTTCTCTGTAACACAAAGCAAAAGGAAACAATAGAGCTGTTCCTTATTAACACACGTTAAAAAAAGGAAACAACAACCACTATAAAGTGAGATACATACCTAGTAAGTTACGAGGTGTACGGTAAGTTATACTTATTAGTATTAAAGTAGAAAAACACAGTAAATAAGGTACCTTTAGAGTAAAAATATCTCCCACTCTGGACTCTGAATCCCAAAGACCTGAGTTCAAGACTCAGTGGGGACCGTCCCCATGGCAGTTCAATGCCTCCCTGCCATCCAACCCCATCAGATCTCGGATGCTCAGCAGGGTCAGCCCCGGTTAGTACCGAGTGCTGTGACAGTCCCGAGGACTTCACTGTCACCGTCCAAGCTCGCTCGGCCGCTGCAAATGGACCTTAGGACTTAAACGGTGGGGTCAGTTCTGTGCACACTGTGCCTCACCTAAAAAATCCCCTGCTCAGGCTGGAAGGGCAAGACCACATGGGGAGAGCCCTTCCCAAATTTTTGTTTGTGAAGTCTGGCCATACATACATATACATATCCCAGTGAAACTGGCATCAAAGTAGCTGTGAGGTAAAAGTGAAAGCATATTATAAGTGTATAAGGTACTTTATAAAGTATAAGGTAACAGGCATTGTATAAGATATAAGATAGAATGTATAAAGTAATAGGCATTGCAAGACAGTAAAGTATAAGATATGAAATATAAATTATAGAGAGCACATGGTTTTCTCACCGCTACATTGTCCGAAGAGGTGGGAGGAGACAGGGCAGCTCCTCTCAGCTACCCCAGCAGAGATGATTGCATTTCTTCCCAGTTTTTTTGCTCATTCCTAATTGCTTTTATACCTTTTTTTTTTAAGTGGTTTGAGTGGATTTAGTCAATAATTGTTTTTTGGGTGATAGACAGTTGACCATGACATAGGCCTGAGAGTTGGCTCCCTGTGTTCCCAGAAGAAATCACAAAGGATGGCCATGTCATTTCCACAACACTCCAGCCTTTGTTAATGTTCTCAATCTGGCTTTAGCACTTTTGGAAAGCCATTGTGATGTCTTTGTCCTCTGACAATGGTTTTGGGAGCACCCCTCCAGGGGACTGAGGTGTTTCCCTCAACTCATCAAGAGTTTATCAGGGCTATCACACTACAAACGTTGATATAAAGTGAGCAAGTACTGTAGTGGACATGCTTTTTAAAATAAGACTTTGCTGTAGCAGGTGCAGCAGTAATAAAGCCGTGAGGGTTCTACTTGCTTGATTTGTTCTACGTGGTTTGTCTGCTGGGAAAAAACTTACAAGAGAGTTGGTACCTACAGTATTGCTATGGTGATTTTTCAAAATGATTGTTATTATATAGATTAGCTCAGATATAATCCTGCTCAGAGTCCTCCTCTGTTCTTTCAACAGAGCTGTGTATGTCAGCCTACTGAAATAATAGGTGAGCTATGTGTGCATGTCTCTTTTTTTCATCAAACCATCTGTGTTTGACCACTGGAAGCAATATTCCTCATGCTATGTGTTATAGCATCTTTATCAAAAATACAGAATTTTCAAATTATGCTTTCAAGTCCTGTTACGAATTATGAGAGCATAACATGCATGTGGGAGTTTTTTCTGGCAATTGTTGTAATTTTGTATCTAAGAAAAAGAGATTCAGCTTTTTTTTGGACACATTACTTTGCTTATGTAAGGAACAAAAGACATATTATCAGTATTTAATTTCTTCATTCTCTTATCTTCTAAAAAAACCCATTAATACTTATCTCTCAGCATTTCCTCTAAAACAACTGGGTTATGAAATGTTTAATAGCTTTATCTTCTTTAGTTAATTCACCATGGTTTAGATAATTCCCACTCTGACAGTGCCTTGAACTTTTTACAGCACTCATCATTGGAGGATCCCAGAGCTCTTTCCAGCATGTCTAAATACAGCTTCACATTACCTTGAGTAAAAACAAGACAAAGTAAGAAAAATTTGGATGTGGGAGGAAACATAGTGACAAAAGCTGAGGAAAAGGCAGAGGTGCTTTATGCCTTCTTTTCCTCTGTCTTAAATAATAAGGCCAGTTGTTCTCTGGGTACCAGCCTGCTGAGCTGGTAGATGGACAGGGAGCAGAAGGAAGCATTATCCAAGGGGAACTGGTCAGTTACCTGTCATGAAACTTAGGCACAAGTCAGTGGGGCCAGATGGGATCCACCTAAGGGAGCTCACAGATATGCTCACCAAGCCACTTTCTATCACTTACCAGTAGTCCTGGCTAATCAGTGAAGTCCCAGTTGAGCATATGAGCAAATGTGATGGCCGTCTACAAGAAGGGTCAAAGTAGAATTCAGGGAACTACAAGCCTATCAGCTGACTAGGGTCATGGACTAAATCATCCTGAGTCCTGTCACACAGCATGTGCAGGACAACCAGAGGATAAGGCCCACCCTGCATGGGTTTCTGAAAAGCAGGACCTGCTTGACCAACCTAATCTCATTGTATGACAAGGTGACCCACTTAGCTGATAAGAGAGAGGCTGTGGGTGTGGCTTACCTGGATTTAAGTAAAGCCTTTAGCACCCTTTCCCACAACATTCTTCTGGAGAAACTGGCTGCTCATGGCTTAGATGGGTGCACCATCCACTGGGTAAAAAACTGTCTGAGAGTGGTGGTGAATGCAGTTACATCCAGCTGAAGCAGGTCACTAGTGATGTTCCCCAGGGCTCAGTACTGCGGCTAGTCCTGTTTAATATATTTATCAACAATCTAGATAAGGGGATCAAGTGCATCGTCTGGCGGTTTGCAGATAACACCAAATTGGGTGGGAGTGTTGATCTGCTGGAGGGCAGGAAGGGTCTGCAGTGGGATCTGGACAGGCTGGATCAATAGATCAAGATCAATGGTTTGAGGTTCAACAAGGCCAAGTGCTGCTAGGTGGTTCTGCACTTTGGTCACAACAATCCCATGCAGTTCTACAGGCTTGGAGAAGAGTGGCTGGAAAGGTGCCTGACAGAAAAGGACCTGGTGCTGCTGGTCGACACCAACAGTGTGCCCAGGTGGCCAAGAAAGCCAATGGCATCCTGGCCTGTACCAGGAATAGTGTGGCCAGCAAAACTAGGGCACTTATCATTCCCCTGTACTTGGCACTGGTGAGGCTCTCCTGGCAATCTTGTGTCCAGTTTTGGGCCTCTCACTACATGAAAAACCCTGAGGTGCTGGACCATATACAGAGAAGAGCAACAAGGAGGGGTGAAGGATCTGAAGCACAAGTTTGATGAGGAATGCCTGAGGGGGCTGTAGTTGTCTTGCCTGGAGAAAAGGAGGCTCAAAGGGAGATCTTAACACTCCTACAACTACCTGAAAGGAGGTTGTAGAGAGATGTGGTTTGGTCACTTCTTCCAGGTAACATGTGACAGGATGAGAGAAAATGGCCCAAAATTGTACCAGGAGAAGTTTAGAATGGATATTAGGGGAAATTTCTACACTGTTTTAAAGCATTGGCATAAGTTGCCAAGTCAAGAGGTTGAGTCACCATCCCTGGAGGTATTTAAAAGGTGAGGTACTGAGGGACATGGTTTAGTGGCATGTACTTCATTTGCAGTTGGACTAACTGCTTTTAAAGGTTGTTTGCAATCTAAATGATCATATGATTCTATGAAAATTGTATCTTGCCAAGACCAGGAAGCCAAGGGGCCTGTTCAGTTCTGTGCTGCAGACTTCAGCCATTCTGTCTACACAGTGACATTCTCTTCTCATGAATACTGTGTCTTCTTTCTTTTCTTCTATTAATGGTATTTTTCAATCTAGTTAGTCCATCTTTGCACACTGAGATAAAGTGTGTTTTGGAGAGCTTCTAGCATACACCTGCCTCTGCAGTCTGATTAATCAGGCTTTGAGATTTTGAGTGAGAAGTTATGCAGTGCAAGCTGCTGCTACATGGAGCTGGTAACTGAACTTTCCATCTCCTGCAATGCCTGTTACAGAAAAGAGTCACAGCAGTTTGGGTTTTTCTTCACAAAGTTAACTAGTTTGGTAAATTAATTAGATACAGAGTGGTCAACCAGCAAATCTCTAGGAGATGTATGCATAAGAATCTGCCATAATAATGGCAGAGGAAAGAATCAAATCAAAAGCAGAGGTGGATTAGTTATAAACACATGAACCAAAAGTCTCTGAACACTATGTTACATGTGTACCTTGAACTTGAGTCTCAGACCTGAGCTTCGGTCTCCCTTCTCATGTAATTTTACCCTTCTGACACGTGCAAACCTTGAAACATCACCTTAGGGACATTCAAGTTACAGGCTGTGAAAATTTCCCTCTTCTGAAGTATGGAGTTCTGTAGGGCACCAGCAACTCTACTTAGTCAGGCTGGACACACCCTCAACAGGATAGTAAAAGGAAGGTTTGGGAGTGCTAGCTCACTGAAGGCTGGTTGTGACAGTAGTGATTCTCCTCAAAAGTTCATTTGTAAAGAATTTGTAAATGAAATTGGAGTCTTGAGCAGTAACATACCCTTACCCTTAAACTTGCATTTGAGTTGGAGACAAGTGCACTGGGACACAACATGACACCAAAGTCAAATACAAGTCAAATTTATGTCTGCAATTGCTAACAGCCTCATCCAGGGTCCAAAAAATATAACTGGAAGGCTTTCCCTTCTTCCAAATAAAGCAATTATTGAAAAGAGTGAAAAGAGAGCATATAGTGATATCCAGGAGCCCCTACTTATGAGGGAAACCCAGGAACAATCCTGAGGATTCCAATCTATTTGGGGCAAGCCACTATGTATTGGTGAGTCAAAGCAGGCAGTCCTTGTTGCTCAGTATCAAAAAGTCATGAAAGCTGATTTATTTGTCAGGTAACCCTGTTGGGTACAGGACTATAGTTTCTGCCTAGTTTCATAGCTGTGCCCTCTTTAAGTAGCAGTATGTGTTGAATTAACATTTTAGGGATTCACAGAGGAATAATTAGTATGCTAATGTTGTTGGTAATAATCTACATTAAAGCTTTATAACAAGTTTGATGGTTTAGCCTGGCCAAAACAATTAAAAAGCCTCAACTAAGCAGTTCCTTCTCTTCAGTAAAAAGTATCTCTAATAACAGTGCCATGACAAATCACTCATTATTAGCACCAGCAATAAAAGAGGGGTCGGCATCAAATTAGTAAAATTTCAGTAGAAGTGCATCTTTGTTTTGGTTTATAGCCATCTTCACTGGAGGGATTTGCAAAACATAGGAGAGGTAGCACAGTGTGAATGGTAGACAGTGAACAAATCCTGCAGGCAGCAGTCTTCTCCTACCTCTGCAAGGACCATTGCCTCAAGGCAGTCAGGCCTAGGGGTGATGCTTTCTCCGCATTGTTTACATAGGATGGATTTAGCCTGAGTCAGGAGCTATTGCCTCCGGAAGTGAGATCATCTCTCCCATGTTGCACTGTTTGATTATAACTCAAAGCTATAGTACAAGAAGGACAGAGCAAACTCGGAGTACACAGGGTTTGACTTCTAAAGTCTACATATAGGGACTGCTTCTGAACATGATTTGGAGAGAAGGATATAGCTGAAGGGGAAAGAAACCGCAAAACGTATTTCACTAGAATGAAGTAATTTTGTCCCAGTAGCTCACCCAAGAGTAAAGATATGTACATTTCATAAAGAAATAAAATGGATTTCTCCACTCTAAGCCTCACCTTGTAACATCTGATATAATGTATTTACCCCCTATGCAGAAAGGGGAATTTTAAAAGTAGCGACAAGATACTGTTCGACAGTTACTCTTCACTCCTCCAGAGACAGAGGAATATTTCAAATCTAGTTTTGTAAATCAAAATCATCCAAGCATAGTCCTAACTACATTTGCCCATGTGTCTCAATGCTAATCCAGCCAAGTCTCCAACGTCCTTCTGGTTTACACAGAAGGAAGGTCCCCAGGGATAAGCTGCAGGAGCTGTAAATGAAACCTGCTTGAAATTCTTAGAGGGAAAACTTTGCATCCATGCAAACCATGCAAACCTATTTATAATGATAGATGTAGCTTTCCTATACAATACAAGTTTATTTTAAAAATTTACATATCCTGTAAATATAAATCAGTATGTGAGTGCTCATTTAATAAAAAATAAACCACTGTAGATATTCCACTGGGAAAGCTAGGATATATTTTTCAAAATCCCTGAAGCCAGTAAACTCTCATCTGCTTCATTTAGAAGTAATAGTTATTTGTTTTTGCTCTTGGAGTCAGAGGCACTAAATCAGAAGGGAGTTTGGAGGACTCCATTTTGAGGGACTCAGGGGGATTCTGCATATGTTGCACATAATAAACTCAAATTCAGCACTTTGTAAGCGTTGGTTTCTGTTGTGTGCTGGATGCACCCTGTCTTGACTGAGGCACAGCTATTTTTGCAAATGGCACTTTGGGTTTTGTGCCAGGGGATGACAGGTCTTATTGCAAAGTCATGGTAAGGTTAATCAAAAAGCAGATGATGAGTTGCTAAACTCTTTTTAAGCTGAGTTGTGTGTATGAGGCCACTGAATGGCTGTTTTGCATTATGGACATTAATGACAGTGAAAGTCAGCAAGGAAGAATAAGATGTTATTCTCCATATAGAAGTTGCTATCACGTTAGAGCAATACAATACAATGCCCTAAATCTTTTCACTCACCACTTTATTAAACTGAGTTTCAGCTGTTGAAAATATTAGGTAAAATCAATTCCAGTGTGTATCAGGTGTATGTGGCAAGATGTTATCAGTTCTGGGGGCCTATCGTCTGATCAAAGTCTTCTTAAAAACACAGTAAGAAGCAGCCAGTGACTGCCCTGTGCCAGACACAGCCATCTCTGCAATGGACCCACCACAGGGCATGGCTGAGCCCATCAGCCTACATCAACAGATTGGACAGTCCAACTTCTTGCACTGCTTGTTGGCGGGACAACGAGGAGTCAGGCATAAAGGACTGAAGTTGAGCCTGGGAAAAAGCAGGGGTAGGGACAGGGAGAATAACTTGCTTTCATTTTTTTCTTTGTTTCTTACTACCTATTTTGATTGGCAAAAAGTTAAGTTAATTATCTCCAAGCTGCTTTGCCCATGATGGTAATTTGCAAATTATCTCCTTGTCTTTATGTTAACCCACTAGCTTTCCCATCCTATTTTCTCCCACTCCCATGATGAGAGGGGGCAGGGTGAGAGAGCCGCTGGGTGGATGTCTGCCTGTTGGCCAAGGTTAATGCAACTGAATATCTAAGATGTTTATTTACTGGGTCCCTTCTCATTTCAGACATATCTGACACCAATTGCCTTCCCATACCATACTTCATGTTTTACTCTTGTCTCACAGCCAGTTTTTCAGCACTGCTGCCTCTAAGCTAGGAGGAATTGGATTTCTCAGAACTGTATGGGGAGGTGGAATAATCTGGTCTGCCTGTGACAAGAGTAGGATTTAGGAAGGACCTGCTGGAAGCAGACATATGAAATATAATGGGGTGGAGAGAAAGAGATACAGTACACATATCAGCTAGGGAAGTTTTCTGTGTGGTTGGTACAAAGGCAAGTGCCCGCAATCAGGTAGCTTCAGTTCTACATTCCTATTTACTGGTAGTGTAGTGAATATACAGTCAAGCCTTAGTGACACAGTGCCATATTTTGTGTATAAATACTTTTTATAGTAGGGAATTCTATAGATGTTTTAAAAATACATGGGAAGGAGGATAATTTTGATATAGTTGCTTATCTGCTTGGTATCACCAAAAATTCTTTTTATAAATCACACACAACACATTACTTTCATACAGACTTAGACAGTTTTTATGTATGTTGTTCCTGGGCTAATTTATTCCATTTATTCCACATGACAATGCATTTGCATGTTACAGATACCTTATATTTTTTTTTCTGAAAGGTTTCCATTATTAGCAATAGCTTCCTGTAAAGTATCATGCTTCTGTGTGCTAGTCTTCCAAGTGCACTCTCCAATATGGTATTTATCAATATAACAAATCAAGACATACTCTGAGATAATTCTATTAAGTTATTGACAGGCCCATTGTCTTAAGAGGAGCTTTTTGGAAAAGACTTACTGCTAGAAATTTGGAAAACGGTTTTAATGTATAAGCTGGTAGCTGCTTTGAATCTCCTTCCATTTAGTTGCTTTGACATACATTGCGTATTTCCTGCTGCTGAGAAAACTGAGAACCAGATTTTATATGCAGTGAATTTATTGTGAAAGTTTGTAGTTGTGCAGATAGTTACTCTTTGAGTGCCAATTGCTTGTCAGACTCAAATACTGACCATCAGCAATTATTTGTATGATGTATTTTTAAGCAGGCTTACCTCAGAAATGAATGACTATGTGAGGCAAATCCAAGGTATATAAAGGACAATGTCAGGATGTACTCATCCAGGAAACAAGGAGGAAGTATGTCTTGGTTTGAGGAGAAAAACCAAAAATGTTTACCCACCAGCGGGGGAGGGGGCCTCCTCCACAATAATCACGCCACTCTTTATCAAATTTAGAAGAAGGAGCTTTAATACAAGAAGGATAACTGTTCTTAACTGATATATATATATATAT
>VWZD01002922.1:64333-149381 GCA_013396695.1 Sakesphorus luctuosus
CAGCCGTGTGTAGTCCCCAAAAACAAAAGAGACAACCTGCCCCCACCCAAGAAATCAGCAGTTAACGACTCTTTTTGTTAACTCCTGGCATGGGCAGTTAGTGGCAAGGGAGAAAATTTACATAAGAATTCCAAACTATAACAAAGTACAACAAAGTTTGGGTACATATAAGGGATGAATAATTTTATTATTAGATAGAGAGAGGTTAGAGAGGGGTAAATATATTGATTTTCTGTCTACTAAATCAAAAAATGGGTGAAGCACATCCATCAGTGTGTGAGCACCAACGTGATTTCCTCTTTTCCTTTGCATCCTGACATAAATATTTTATGATTAAACACTAGTAAAATATAAATTATAAAGCTGACCAGATGGTTAGGCTAGGCAGATAACTAAGTGATTGAGCCTTGTTTAATGTTGTATCTTTCCAAATTTACTTGGTAGGCACTATAAAATACCTTCTCTTGCAAATAATTGGCACTGTGAAATACTTCCATGTCTGACTGAGTTGTACATGTTTGCTTCTCCACTTACATCTATAGAGCTACTGAACCTTCACTGAAGTGAATGGTGTTCCAACCACCACAGAGTCTTCCCACTCCTTTCTGGGAATACTCTGTTTAGCTTTTGACCTCCCTGTCCTGTACCTAAGTCTCTACTATGAAGTTTGAGTCTACAGAAGTGTAGCATAAGATATGTGCTGGCTTTTTGCACAGGTGATTTTCCACAGACAGGTGAACATCTCTTTGTTGCATATGCTGGTTTCCATCCTATCACCTACCACAAATGCTAGCATCTAGATCACTCAAATTTAAACTTTCAGCAGACTAATGTGAGAAAAAAATAAGAAGGTTGGTGAAAACTAGAAATTAAAGTTTACTTAATGGGGTGACCCAAAGCCTTGATCAAACTAAAGCATCGAAGTCATTTCCATGGGCAATTTCTATACTATACTCTGTAGGTGTGAATTGTGTGAATTCTAGACATTGCATGAAATGGGATATATTTGGCAAAAGACTTTTATTCTTTCCTTTCAGGACTGATCTATTATGAATAATCATGTCATCTTATTTTAGCAATGATTTTTTGGAATGATTACTTGGGACATTTTTATTTATTGAGTTTCTCTGATAATCATCTAGCAGAACAACATCTATGAGCATTGCTCTACGATTTTTCCTCAGAGCTTAAAGATGGGCTGAAAAGCTTTCTGAGGTTCCTATGAACATTGAAGTTCTGTGTCAGGATAATAATTTCATGACAGAGGAGTTCCTTGTATGCCACATCTGTTCACAAATGTAGAACACAAATTGCCTTTCAAGTAAAATGCCTAAACAATCAAAGGTAATGTTAGGCATTTCACCACACCTGAATGCCAGGCCCCACTTTTAGAGCTGAAGAGTCTGGCTAATTCCCACAACTTCTCATGATCCAAGGAGGCTGAGATTTCAAATATGCATTCAGGTGGCACCTGTGTGTTCACTGAGCCACTGTGCACAGCTGGACATGCCTCCCTGGCCTGGAACAAGCAGCTGCAAAACTTCAGTATAGTTTAACTGTGAATCTGAGCCCTGTATCTCTTTTCAAAGTAGCCCATGAGCTTCTATGCTGTTCAGCAGCTTCTGGAAATTTCAGTGTCTGTGCTGGTAAATAAAGAGAAACAGGGAAGCCTAAAAGTTGCCCAACCTTCTATGTATTTTATGTCACCTCCAGATAGTCTGGAAAACCTTAAAATTGTAAGGAGCATGCCAGAATTACCACTTTAAATAAACAGCCATTATTACTGAAAGTAATTTACATCTCAAGAAATAGAAAGTAAACATTCACTTCATAGATGAGTTTTTTTAAATTAAGCTCTTCATATAATTCCAGGAATCCAAGATCCATTTTCCTTTCCTCATTCAAGGTCTAATCAACACCTGCAGAGATAGCATTGTGACATTTGTGTTTGTAGAGATGTGAGTGCACCTTCCTTACCTAATGAGCTGGAAGTTTTATATTGATGTATCTAAATTCACTATTAGTGGTTATAATGAAGCCAGCAAGGCAATGGATTAATGAACTTTAGACTTTCCCAAAGTGTAAGCAGAGGGCTTGATTGTCTTTGAAGAGTGAGACTTCTGTTGAAGCCTGAAGGAACACTAGGATTCAGGACAAAGGTGGAGTACAGAAAGTTTTATTTGTAATATTTGTGTTACTAAAATTGGGAGACACTTCCAATTTAATTTTGAACTTCTTGATGTAAAGGTCTAGTCTAGGCAAATTCTCCCTTCTACAGTTAGAGAAGATTGATGGGTAGTTTCAGTTAAAGATTCTTCCTTCTAATATTAAGCAGTTGACAGTGCCTGTCTGTGGAGCAGACATAGGCTATATGAACTATAAGGTTCAGGGCAAGGAACTTAGAGTAAGATGCTGATATTTCAGACATCTGTAAGTCAAAGTGGGAAGTCCAAAGTGAAGTGCTTCTGAATCAAAATTACTGGAGACAAACACACTTTGGGTAACACAGAAAACATTGCCTCTTACCTCCATTGGAAATGAATTCTAGAAAAAAAAAAGAAAGAAGTGGCTGTGTATAGTGCAGATTACTAGGCTTGGCCTGGTTCTCCACACAGAGACATCCTCCATCACTTTAGGTATTACAAACTACCTGTTCCTCAGCTGTTTCCCCAGAAGTGTGGTTTAAGTGAGGTTTAAGTCATGCCCTCCTAGTCCTGCCTCTGCTAGGTGGGCAGTCTCATCCCTATATAAGATGCTCTGTAATATCTAAAAAGGCCACAGAAGCCCATGTTTAAGTAAATGAATCCCATTCACAGTATATTCCATCAGCAAACTACTCCCTTTTCAATAGTCTCAGCTCTGTGAGTCTTTGCAGAGTAGAATAGGAGGAGATACACCAACCTTATTTGAAGCACAGACCTAGACGAGGCTTACAAATGACAGGCTGTGGACTATTTTGAAAGCTTCTCTTATTCTGGATGTTCAAGTCAGCTGCAAACTTTTTTTTTTCAGACACAAAGATTTTCTGTATCAATAGGAGATTTCTCCACAATACTATTTGAAATCCCAGATATAGCTGCAGTCTATTCATGTTTAGTAAGGGATTTAGGCTGGAAAGTGGAACTGTGCATAAGAGTATCTCTATATCTGTCAGGAAAAAGCCATATTGCAGAAGGATGCTGAAAATGTTATATAGTAAACAAATGGATATGGGAAACCAATATACCTCCACCATCCTCCTTAAGACCCTGTTCTTCTCCATGATCATCAATAGTTAATCCCCAGACATTCTGAAACCTACAAAAGCACAAAATAAGAAGCAAGTGGTATCATTATTTGAAGAAGGTGAAAACTGCCTATATTTTCCTCTCTCAAATGTAAGAAAAAGAAGTGGTGGTTTCTTTTTTCAAGTTATGCCTTTTGTAGATTGTCTTTTCTGAGGCAAAGCTTGCTTAGATTCTTCCATAAGTAAACTCAGGAAATATGTATTAGACAAATGGACAGTGAGGTGGATCAAGAACTGGCTAAATGGCAGAACTTAGAGGGTCATCATCAGCAAAGCAGAATCCAGTTGAAGGCCTGTAGTCAGTGATGTTTCCCAGGAATCCACATTGGGAAGAGTTGGGTGGGGAGAAACCTAATGAAGTTCAACAAGTGCAAATGCACGGTCCTGACCCTAGGGACAAATAATGCTAAGTACTAGTATAGGTTGGGAGCTGACCTGCTAGAGAGCAGCTCTGCAGAGAAGGACCTGGCAGTCTTGCTGGATGGCAAGCTGACCATGAGCCAGCAGTGTGTTCTTGCATCCAGAAGGGTCAATGGTATCCTGGGGAGCATTGAGAAGAGAATGGCCAGCTGGTCGAGGGAGAGGACACTCCTCCTCTACTCAAACATAGTGAGGCCACATCTGGAATACTGTGTCCAGTTCTGAGCTCCTCAGTACAAGATAAAGAACTACTGGAGAGGGTCCAGCAGAGGGTCACAAAGATGATTTGGAATCTGGAACATCTCTCTTATGAGAAGAGACTGCAGGAGCTGGGCCTGTTTAGTCTAGAGGAGAGAAGACTGAGAGGGGGTCTCATCAATGCGTACTAAAGCATGTAAATATCTCCAAAGAGGGTGTCAAGAGGATGGTGTCTAGAGGAGATGTCTTTTGGGTGGTGCCAAATGACAGGACAAGGAGCAATGGCCATGAACTAAAATACAAGAAGTTCCACCTGAACAAGGGGAACAACTTCTCTACATTAAGGGTGGCAGAGCACGGGAACAGGCTGCCCAGGAAAGTTGTGGAGTCTCCCTCTTTAGAGACATTCCAAACCCACCAGGACACATTACTGTGTAACCTGCTCTGGGTGACCCTGCCTTGGCAGTGGGGTTGGACTCGATGATCTCCAGAGGTCTCTTCCAAATCTAATGATTCTGTAATTCTGTTATTTCAAAGAAATTCACATTAACTCATTAGGGGAACTGAGAAAAGCAAAAATTTTAAGAGAGGACTGGAGAAAGTAGCAGCTTTGGAAACTGTGCTTGAAGGTTATATGCACTTTGGTTGTCTCAGTACAAAGACACAGCTTCCTGATCTACTGAGATGGGATGTCAGCAGCAGAAGCAAACAGAAAATCCAAGAGACTTGTTATCAAACCCACAAGCATTAGTAAAAAATGTCACCAGGGAAAAAATGAGAACAAAACCAGATACACTGTTTAAAACATTTCTCAAAAAGAGCAGGGCCATGCATGTTTGTCTTGTAAAGATCACCCCAAAATTAGAAAAGTTTTTGAAATTTGAAAGACATACTAGGTGTCATCTGCCAGTCAATTGCCTGTGTCAATAAGAGCTACATGGCTTTTCATTACCTATAGGCTTTGCAAAGACTTCTTCTCCAGGATCTCCATCTGCCTTATTTCTGCATATCTTTCACAAGCACTACTGATGGAGACACACAGGTGACACTGCAGGGATATCTGTGGCCACCTGATCATTCTCAGCAGCTAATGTCAGCAAGACCAATGAATGTCACAGTTGCCTGTGAGGAGCAAACTGAAATTCCCCTGCACTGCAACTGAGGGTGTGTTCTTCAGGGGTGAGCAGCATATTGCTGCAGTTCCTGTTAGCAGTCACTTGGTATACATAATATACACAAAGATGTGCTAAATCAGTTGGGGGATTCCAGTGTGTGTTAGATGGATACCCTCAGCATCGTAAGGAAGATGGATTTTGCATTCCTGAAAGGAGCAAATGAAGCCACTGATCCACTTGTCCTAGAGCTATGGAGGATTTAGGGTCTAGATCCAGATCTGTGCTCAACAACTTGCCAAGTTATAACCACTTGCCAGTATCTTCTCACTGTTTCTTATCCTTTTGTTTTCATTTAACTATGTATCAAAGCACTGAAGCAGCTTGTTGCTCTGCTAGGATTGCCAGCTGCTCAAGCATATATGGCACAATAGCAGTTTTGGTGCTTGGGTAGGAAAATATTGTTGGCTGTATTTGGATACCGGCAGATGGCAATTTCTCTCTTTCTGTCATCACATAACACATTTTCAGTGAGTTGTTTCAGCCAAAAAATGAAAAACGACCATGTGCTTTAAGTAACCTGAGTTTGTTTTGACCAAACTTGACTCTTTCTCTTCCTTCTTATTCATCATTATGTCATTTCAGTTCCCCATGAGCTGGACATGGCTTCAGCCTCTAGTAGGCACAGGTTATCTGGGAACAATATTGACAGCCTCCTGGCAAGACCATGGTCACGTGTGGTTTCCTTATGAATTTGCACAATTTCTCTGCACTTGTTTCCATTCCTCTTTCACTTTGTTGAAAAATGTCTTCTTGTATTATTAATTCCTTCAGTGAGCTGCCTTGTTAACATGTCCGGTGCTGAGTCAGAAAACAGCAATATATAAGGCAGTTGTACACAGCAGGCAGTGCTAAAGGGCCATGATACTTGCCAAGTAAAGAACTACAATGGTAGAAAGGGAGGGGTTGTCATCCTCCCCCATGCAGATGACAAAACCTTTTGTTGTATGACTGGGCAGTTTTATTCCCACAAAACTGTGGTTGGCACAAAAAGCAGATGATACCTAGTTTATGAGTAAACATAAATTTTTGTTGTTCTTTTATTGTTTAATGGACTATTCACCACGTGCTGTACAATCTCAGTTCTAGCAAACAAGTTGCTCCATGTTTTGTGGGCCTTTATGAGGCACTTGACAAACACATTTTTGGTGTGCTCCTTCAGATCAGAGAGGGACCACCCTGATGGTTGTACTCTGACAGTGGTGACTCCACAGTTCATGGCCATTGCAGAAGACCTTGGCTTGCCTTCTTCAGCAGAGTTTGGGAAACCAGCCCTTGAGGACTTAATTCAGGAACTGTAGCCTCAAAATGGACTGGGACAGAGGGGACTGTTCTCCCCTCTGCATGGCTTGCTTTGCTGGTTTCCCAAATTGCTTTTTATCAGAGCTGTATTTAAAAGCAGCAGCTCCACAGAGTGGTCCATCCTGGACTAGAGTTCTTTGACAGGAGACATGATAGGGACAAATCAGCAAGCTGACACATAGCAAAGAAATAGTGAAGTAGAATAATTTTATATTTCTTTGGTGGTTTCAGTGTTACCACAGATAAAAATTGGCATTTCACTTTGAAAGCTTGGGGGTTTTTTAATGTACATATTGGTTATACCCTTTTATTTGCCACCTAATTCTAGGAGGTATATTTTATTGTGTCTTAGGTTTTTAAAGTATGAAAGAGAAAATGAAAGGCCATTTCTTTCCCCCCTCACTACTGCTGAGGAATAAAAGGTCCTATTCAGATACAAGACTCATTCAAATCCATGTGCTACAGCTCCAGGTCTCAAACACAATGTCTTTGGTTCAATTTAGTACCTGAAAATGCCTTTCTAGAAAAATGCAGGACCATTTCAGTTTTTCAAGGGAGTCATCTTGCACTAGGCCAGCAACAGGATAGGACACCCAGCAGTGGGGCAGCACCATGGTAGCACCCGATCTGGAACTAGACACCTGGGACACTCCCTGCACTGAACCTGCCCATTCTGGTCACAGACTAAAATTCTACACACTAGGAGCTATGAGATCTGAAGAGTGGCCCAGCTGTTAAATCACTCAAAAATGTCATTACATGTTATTTTTCCTCTCTTTCTTCATTCAAGGCATTTCATTTTCTCCCACACTTAAAGCTGGAATAAAGAAAACCGTTTTGTAAACATTTTGTCATATCAGACTTCAACTTTGCCCTAAATTTTATGTTCTTTCATGGCCAGATAAAATGAAGCACTTCATTTTATTTCAAGTAGTTGTAGTAAATTTTTTTCCCCATGATTGATATGACTAGTATTTTACTTCTGTAAAACTGATTTTTTTTTTCTCAAGAAATTTTTATAATTTTTTTTAATGTTTTATCGCTCTCTGTGCATAGTTGTTTTTAAGTCACCTTGACAACAGCAAGGCTAAATGCTTAGCACCATAAGTCTGCCTTTTTCATATGGCACTGTGAAAAGTCCCCTCAGCTGGATGGAGTGATTACTGTCAGGCTGATCATTGCCTGATGACCATGTTGCTCTGTGTCTAGAAAGAGAGTACAAGTGTTCTTCTATGGGCATTCCCCTTAATGAGTCTACTCAGGACAACAGTGATGATGTTGTCTTAGCATTGAAGGGATCTGACTTGTAAAGATTTACACTGAAAAGTTTGGATTTTTCTGAGGTTTTAGCTAGATTAATTTTTTTTCACTTTGTGCTGTGTGCTCTCTAACTAACCCCTTGTTATCCTTTTTCCGTATGTTATGGATACAAGTGGCAACGTAAGGCAAGACAACTTGTGTTGACAATTCCTGTTATTTTTCCCCTAAGTAAAAGATGTTAGTCCAGACCTAGAAGTACTGGACCTGTCTACTTAAGATAAGATCAGATCATGGTTTTTTTTTTTAATCTATGACAGAACATCCACTCAAATACGAGTAAAATGGAATTTAAGCATTTGAACTTCATAAATAAAACCAGTTACAGAAATGGCAAATATTTAATATCAATCACTATATTGCTATTTTATCTGTATACCCTTAAATTAACAAAGCACTAAACAAGGATCTCAAAACTGTGAACATAACACAACACCAGAAACATATAAAGGACTTTTAAAAGCCTCCTTGCTCCATGTGACAAGTAATATAATATTAAGTGGGCTGTAGAGAAATAACTTCCTATTTGTTTTTATTTATTTATTTAACCTAGTGGTTTATGTAATGAACAATAGATGCTATCGATATATAGGAATGCAGTCAAACATGCATTTAATTGCCAAATAAGAAAAGTATTCNACAGTGGTGACTCCACAGTTCATGGCCATTGCAGAAGACCTTGGCTTGCCTTCTTCAGCAGAGTTTGGGAAACCAGCCCTTGAGGACTTAATTCAGGAACTGTAGCCTCAAAATGGACTGGGACAGAGGGGACTGTTCTCCCCTCTGCATGGCTTGCTTTGCTGGTTTCCCAAATTGCTTTTTATCAGAGCTGTATTTAAAAGCAGCAGCTCCACAGAGTGGTCCATCCTGGACTAGAGTTCTTTGACAGGAGACATGATAGGGACAAATCAGCAAGCTGACACATAGCAAAGAAATAGTGAAGTAGAATAATTTTATATTTCTTTGGTGGTTTCAGTGTTACCACAGATAAAAATTGGCATTTCACTTTGAAAGCTTGGGGGTTTTTTAATGTACATATTGGTTATACCCTTTTATTTGCCACCTAATTCTAGGAGGTATATTTTATTGTGTCTTAGGTTTTTAAAGTATGAAAGAGAAAATGAAAGGCCATTTCTTTCCCCCCTCACTACTGCTGAGGAATAAAAGGTCCTATTCAGATACAAGACTCATTCAAATCCATGTGCTACAGCTCCAGGTCTCAAACACAATGTCTTTGGTTCAATTTAGTACCTGAAAATGCCTTTCTAGAAAAATGCAGGACCATTTCAGTTTTTCAAGGGAGTCATCTTGCACTAGGCCAGCAACAGGATAGGACACCCAGCAGTGGGGCAGCACCATGGTAGCACCCGATCTGGAACTAGACACCTGGGACACTCCCTGCACTGAACCTGCCCATTCTGGTCACAGACTAAAATTCTACACACTAGGAGCTATGAGATCTGAAGAGTGGCCCAGCTGTTAAATCACTCAAAAATGTCATTACATGTTATTTTTCCTCTTTTCCTTCATTCAAGGCATTTCATTTTCTCCCACACTTAAAGCTGGAATAAAGAAAACCGTTTTGTAAACATTTTGTCATATCAGACTTCAACTTTGCCCTAAATTTTATGTTCTTTCATGGCCAGATAAAATGAAGCACTTCATTTTATTTCAAGTAGTTGTAGTAAATTTTTTTCCCCATGATTGATATGACTAGTATTTTACTTCTGTAAAACTGATTTTTTTTTCCTCAAGAAATTTTTATAATTTTTTTTAATGTTTTATCGCTCTCTGTGCATAGTTGTTTTTAAGTCACCTTGACAACAGCAAGGCTAAATGCTTAGCACCGTAAGTCTGCCTTTTTCATATGGCACTGTGAAAAGTCCCCTCAGCTGGATGGAGTGATTACTGTCAGGCTGATCATTGCCTGATGACCATGTTGCTCTGTGTCTAGAAAGAGAGTACAAGTGTTCTTCTATGGGCATTCCCCTTAATGAGTCTACTCAGGACAACAGTGATGATGTTGTCTTAGCATTGAAGGGATCTGACTTGTAAAGATTTACACTGAAAAGTTTGGATTTTTCTGAGGTTTTAGCTAGATTAATTTTTCTTCACTTTGTGGTGTGTGCTCTCTAATTAACCCCTTGTTACCCTTTTTCCATATGCTATAGATACAAGTGGCAACGTAAGGCGAGGCAACTTGTGTTGACAATTCCTGTTATTTTTCCCCTAAGTAAAAGATGTTGGTCCAGACCTAGAAGTACCGGACCCGTCTACTTAAGATAAGATCAGATCATGTTTTTTTTTTTAATCTGTGACAGAACATCCACTCAAATATGAGTAAAATGGAATTTAAGCATTTGAACTTCATAAATAAAACCAGTTACAGAAATGGCAAATATTTAATATCAATCACTATATTGTTATTTTATCTGTATACCCTTAAATTAACAAAGCACTAAACAAGGATCTCAAAACTGTGAACATAACACAACACCAGAAACATATAAAGGACTTTTAAAAGCCTCCTTGCTCCATGTGACAAGTAATATAATATTAAGTGGGCTGTAGAGAAATAACTTCCTATTTGTTTTTATTTATTTATTTAACCTAGTGGTTTATGTAATGAACAATAGATGCTATCGATATATAGGAATGCAGTCAAACATGCATTTAATTGCCAAATAAGAAAAGTATTCCTGTTTCCAGGGGAACACTCTAAATGTTTGAATGAGATCAAACAATGAATTTTGAGCATCTGTTTTACATTGCTCTTATATGTGTGCAAACACACACTCCTCTCTTGCATTTCACAGCCTTTCCAAAAGTTATCTGAGTATTTACAAGTATGATATGGGTGTTTCTAGAGAAAGACCACTTCTTTAAAAAGCTAAGCCCCACTGGATTTCCAGAGATTTGTGTGTGTATCTCCCCAGACTCTGAAGCGTCAACCTGAATCTCCTGAGTAGCGGAGGTGCCAGACTGTGAGTCATTCGGGTGCTGTGCACAATATGCTCTGCCCTGCAGTGATGGAGGGGCACCCTGTTATGCCAGACAGCACAACATAAAGTCTTCACAGGACCCCAGCTCTTGGGACTTCAGCCCGTTCCTGGGCAATGGATGATGTCTTTGACTTGTACCTGCAATGGCTGGTGTGGGGGCAGCCACCAGGACACCCTGTGACATAAGCAGGACAGAGCTGACAGGATAGTGGCAATTACAAACAAGCGGATCCTGTGAAGCTGTGAACCATCATTTCTTGGAGCCTCCTGATGGCCTGGCCACACTTCCATTGCAGCATCACTCTGTATTCAGGGCTGAAGCCTTTTTAATGATAGTTGTGAGGGGTGGGACAGACAACTGCCCTAGTCTCTCTGACTAAGCCGAGGCAGCTGACATAGTTTTGGCAATTGAGGAGAGGTGGCTGAGTCACTGTGGTGCTGGGAGCATTGGGGAAAACGTGCCAGGGACAGCTCAGGGTGATGGATTTTGGTCCCAGCAGTTTCTCCCCGAACCTCCAACAATAAACCTCAGCAGCACATCCCAGCCAGCCAGAGTGGATTTATTACTGGTACTTATATTTTTAGAGTTTGTTCTATGATAAAGCCCCAAGTTCTAACCCCTACAAACAAAGCATGATTAATAACCCAGGCAAGATTGACTGTTATAAAATTACGGATTGCATTTTCAGTTGAAAGTTCCTAATTTAGTGAGTGAAGTACCTGCCACTGAGATCCCTGGTATTCTCATCTGCATTGAGGCAGGATAAGGAGAAGAGAGCAATAAACTTTTGAGGGAGAAAATAAAAGGTGAGGAATTTTGATAAGAATTAAGCAACTAAATAGAAAAATAGAAGGAAAAGAGTTTTCCATAGTCAGTGCACTTGCACACTGACTTTTCCCACTATTCTCTTAAGGGTCCTAACAGAGCTGCTACAATAGCTACACCTGAAATTGAATAAGACCAGAGTTTTGTACATATATTAGAACAGAAGCCTGATAAAGCATTAGGTTTCTTTTTTATTTAAAACACAAAACCATTTCTTTAGCACTTTCCTTGGTATTTCATTCTCTTAAACAAAACAGATTGCTGTTGTTTTATTTATAAACCTCCGGCAGTTTTCTCTGTGTTTCTTGCTCATTTTGGTGGGAGCAAATATGTTACAGCACAGCCTTGATACAGGCCTTTCCTGTTGTGTTGGGGAAGGGGGTTAGGTATGTTTCCCTGGGGCCATAGAACAAAACGTCTCATAGAGGGGACCAATATGAATTATTTTATATAATTATAATATAAACATATTATAATGACTTTTATACCAAAAGATCAAAGAGCAGGAAGTGTGGCTTCTTCATGTCCCCCAGAAAAAAGTGAAGCCCAAACTTCACTGGGGAAAATGAGAGTGAATGTGAACCATGTAGGATGAATTTCTGATTCCACAAAGAAAATGTTACATGTATTATGCATTCTCCAAGCACAGAATGTGAGGCTTTGACAGCTTTCTGTTGGAATTTTACTTTTATTCTTCTGCTTTATCTCAAAATGATGAGGGTATCTTCATTTGTTTATTTAAATAACCACTGAAACATATATCAAGCTAACAAATAAATGTTGCTGTTGTAGCAAATTTTTTTATGAAAACTGTAAACAAATTCTGACACAGCACTAATAAGCTACTGTCAGTGTAATTAATATGGAGAACAGACACATTTCCCAAAGGAATGCCTAATCCTTTTCATTTCTGTTTATCACAACGGCTTACTAGTAAACAAATCTGTGTTTATTTTACTCCACGTAACATAACCTCTGCATGGTTATTTCCAAAACAGAACTCACTCTTGCAAAGAAAAGCTTGCTACCATAGCTACCAGGCTACCCATACCTACAGCAAGAGCTGTGTCCTCTTCTTGTTCACATCTGCAGGGGGAAGTTAATCTGTGTGAGCATAAAGGAGCAAAATCAGTTTCAACGACTGAGAGAATAAACATTGCTTTAATGTGGCAGATCACTTCGAGAAGCAAGAATGATATCAAGATACTTTGTGCTATTATTAGTAATAGCATATAGGCTTGAAATACAGTTAATATCTAACTGCAGCATTCAGTGTGATATACCTGCACACTGGTATAGGCCACAGCTTTTTGTACAGTTAAATAACAACTGTGCTGCTGGGAAACTGTTTTTTACAACCTTCTGAGGACTTTCATGCTGTTTTAAGGATTCTGGAGATGGTAACACATGTAAGTAAAACCCAGCTTTTACCTCAGTAGAGATAAGAAAACTTAAGCAGCAAGGCTGGGAGGAGCCCTTCAGGCCCCTGTGGGTGCAAGGGTGGATAATCCGTGCTCATATGACTTGATACTCAGCTGCAGCTTCTGTTAAAAACCTCTGAGCTGTGCCTGCCATTTCCCTCAATTCAAGGAGTTAAAGATGAGAAAATTTACTAGAAAATGAATGACGCTTATCTGGTCATGATAATGGTGTTACTTATAAACACTGAAGCAGACTCACAAAGTTTAACAGCAATATATTAAATGAAAATTTAAATGCAAACTGCTTGGGTGGATTTTTTTTAATATCAAAAGTCACTTTTATCAAAAAAATTGATCTGTCTGCCAGTCACTCTAGATATATTCAAAATGCAATTGTAAATATATTACATTGAGATAGTGCCTGGCATTTCCAAAAAGCAATACAGGGCACAGAGCATTGCAGGGTTTTTATAAGGATGTAGTGCCTGTAATTAATGGATGGTCAAAGCTTTTAAATGCTGTTATACCCAGAGGAGAATCACTTTCAGCCTGACTGGGGAGGTAACTGTTTCATCCCAAATAACCTCATACCACAAAATCATCATGGTGATCTGCTCAAACAGGTTGTGGTCTTCATTCAGGTCCTTCATTAAGGTTCTGCTATATTGATGTTAAAATTATACACATTAATTAGTAATGCTACATTATGCCCCTTTCCAAAACCCTGAAAGTAACAGTGATTTGATAGTTACTTGTAAATTTGATTCTGCTAAAACCATCAGGAATCAGTAAGTGCCCTGGCAGTACTGGTACCAGACAAAGAAAACCAGTGGCTGTGGCATCGTGAGTAAGCACTGTGTATCTTCTCATCACTGCACACTGTAACCTCAGCTTACCCCATGGCTATCAATCTACCAGGAAAATATAAAAGCTGGGCTATTACAAAACAGCTTGTGTCCAATGACTAATGTTTTATCTTACTAACCTGTCACACACTGTTCAACTTTATTTCTAGTACTTATTCCATCCACTGTCCCAAACATGATTCATTAAGGTTAACGATTCTTCTGTCTGCATGCATCAGTCATTCTAAGCTGCATTAGGGGAGCTCCAGTGTATTTAAGGACTTATCATTAATTAAATACAGCTTGTACCAAGATTTGTAAGTGTAAAGTGCTATCTAAAGACTATTAATAATTGTCAGATCCTTCTTAAAATTATAGAAGTACATCCATATTTCCCCCCATCTGCTATCCTTGGTGAGAATACAATTTCTCAATCAAATTTTATCTGTACAGAGAAGAATGTGAGTCCTCCAGAGCAATTTGTTTCAGACACCTGTGTTTGGTGCAAGCTCCATGTTGCTCCATATAATCCCCTTCTCTGTCTGATGGTCTCTTTCTGTGTGTATGCTCCACAATAGTGTGCATCATCTCGGGAGGTAGGGGTTTGCCCCTACCTTCCTGAAAATATCAAGTACTCTTCATCATGGACTCAGTGTTTTCTGTGCTGTAATTGTGTCTCCAGATGTGATTTTGCCACATCTTCTGCCTGAAGATGCAGTGTGGGACAATTCTTCTGCTCCTCCCACAGTCCATTTGCAAATTGCTGGCCAGTCCAAATATCACATCTTGCTTGGACTGGGTTTTTATACACTTGCCTGCTAGTGAACAAAAGCAAAGATAACTGAGATGGAGAACTCCCTCAGGGAAGAAGTAGTGGTGGGGAGGAGGCCAACCCAAAAGCTTATTCCTAGACCATTTCTGTATTTCAGACGCAAAGTCTGCAGTTGAGAATTTGCCAAGATGAGATGTACAGACTGTTGGCTTTAATGATGTTTGTGGAGGAGCATAGGGTAGTATTCCAAAGCCATTATGATTTCTGTGGAGCTCTTTTTTCAGGTGATATTACTGCAAGGTTGAACAAGTCAGTGTTTATCAAGTCAGAGCTGCAGAATTTCACAAGTGAGTTTTACAGAAGGTAAGAAGATTTCGTATTTTCCTGTCAAAGAATGCAACAGTTATAAAAATTTCATGTCTTGGAAGTACATCAAGAAGAATGTTTCATTCAGGGAACCATTAATCTTGCTGTGGGCCTGGCAGCACATGTCCCATTTCCCCTCCTTTTTCTGGTCATATTGTCCACTGGAGTAGGGAACACTTTCAGCAGACTTACCAGGGAAGACAATTCAAGGCCACATACAAGGCCTTGATGGGAGATAAATTTGCAAAGGAATAACCAGCACCTAAACCTAGGAAAAACAAGGTGTTCTCATGTTTGTATTTTTCTCTTCCAAATAACGTATGCCATCACATGTAGGTGATTTGTTCTGACAGTTGATGACCAGATGAGAGTGTTAAAGTTCCCTCTCAAACTGAGGAGAGTTTGGTGGAACTTTGCTTCTATTTTCAGCATCAAAATCTCTGAAGTACCATGTTGCTGATATCTATTGGACATCAAAGCTTGACCTGAATTATGTCTACCAATCTGCAGTAGACTGGTAGTCATCAACTCATCATCCACAACACTAGACATCAGATAAAAACGTAATGAGCGCTAAATTAATGCCAATTACAGGACATATAAAACTAGTCTGTTCATAGAATTATTGAATATTGAACTGTTGCATTTTGACATTATTGCACATATTAGGTATGTATATAAGTTTCAATCAGGAACAAGCATATTCCCTTTTTAAGTAGGAAACAAAAAAGCCTTCTTTTACTGTGAATGCCATAAGAAGTAAAGCATATTTGATTACACTTCCTGCACTGCTAGAACTTGAACACGAACTTGTGATTTGTTGTTCAACTTGAGAATTAGTATCTTGTTTGTCTATAGATATCTTACTCTTTAGTTAACTCAATAGAAAATCTAAGCATTCTCTTACTATTAAAAGCAAGGTCAATAGTTATTTTGAGTAGTCCATTACAAATCCATTCTTAATGAACAAAACATTGTTAGTGAACTTCATACTGATTTTAGTTTATTTTAATTTTATTCTCAGGCTGCTGAAATAACTCTCACAGTGCTGAAATAGTACACATATTCAGTAGAATAAATAAACATTTAATAAAATCTAATGCCTCCATAGATCTTGTGAAACAATTTTCAAGTACATTTAGCTTTATATTGCTGCAGCTAAAACCTATACCTGAATGGGAGCAGATGATGAGACAACAGAGAAATACAATTGTTGCCACTGAGAAAGTGTTTAAGCTACAAAGGCTGTGAGTGATACAGTTTTGACAGAAAGGAAAAATGAAATGTGGATCTACCATCAGGAAAGAAAAAATATACAGTAAACAACATTCTGAGAATACTAAAAATGTAATAGGCAAGTTTTAATATGATCTATTTGCACATTTTTCATCTTTTTATTACAAATTTGGTTATGATTTAGCTTCCAGGCTATTCCTTTCCAAAATCCAGACAAACCACTTCATAGTGTATTTTATAATAAATATGCCTTGGAAAAATCTCCAGTGAAAAAGCCAGTTTAAAACTATTCTTCAGTGGATAATATTTGTTTTGGTGGTTGTTACTCAGCACTCGTCAAAGCCCTGAGGAATTCATTAACACTTTTTCAGCTGGTACATTTTATCTTTCAGAAGTTCTTTACTTTCTGCCATAGGGTACATGTGTTTTTAGGAATATGCAGAGAATAAATACTATGCACCTTAAAAGGAGAAAAAAGAAGTTCATTAATCCAAATATTCAGTAAAAATGGCAAATTAATCCCACTCTACTTAAAAATGTGCTATGAAGATGAAATAAATTTCCATGTAGGGATATGATTTTTCTCTAATTTTGCTTTATCACCACTACTTTCTAACACATCTTTCTTTGGACCTATCCACGCAAACCTTTTCAAGTCTCATCCCTTGCCTTTGGCTTGCATATTTGCTTGGTGAAGCCCATCTAGTCTTCATCTGATGTCCCACTCTTGCCTTATCTCAGGGACATCTTTCCTCAGGTCCTGTCTGCCTCCTGATGCTCCCAGGACTTGTTAAGATCTCCTGTCCAGCAACAAAATGTCTCTCATATGTTTCATTGCCTCTGTCCAAGGCCTTTGCCCTTCCAGATCATTTCTCCCTACATCCCTCTTTCTTGTCAAAACCTTTCCTTTGCTCTGTACCCAGTGGCTCCTGATGTTCCTGCCCCAGCAGTCTCAGCTTCTCCTCTCATCCTTGTGGCCAGACAGCCCCACAGTCGGTATATTTTGACTTCTTCTGCGAGTCCATCATTTGTCCCTTCTTCACTTAAATCAGAACTTTTTTTGCCAAGGCTAACTAGGATGCGTGGAGAGTTTGGAGCTTGCCTGGAGCAGACATGTGGGACATAATGGAAAGTAAGGTTTTACAATGGGCCTTGTGGAATAGCCTTTGGAACAGGAAATGGTCCAGAATTTTTAATTTATATGTTTCTAATTTTATGTTGATAAAATTATTTCTATAAATATTTTACAATAATTTTTGTATTACCTACATTTTTTTGCTGCTTGGAATAGCAGCACAACTCTACGTGTGCCCACTGGTTCAAAAAGAGGTGGATATGTCTGAGGGGATTTGAAATGCAGGTTGAGCACATAGGTATATACACACGAATATGTACATGTGCTTAGGTTAATCCTGATGTATTATTTTAAAGACGAGTTCTGTGATTTAGATGTAAGCTTTTATGATTCATTTACTGGCTCTTTTATTTATTCATGTAGTTTCACTCTACACCCTTAAGCTATCATGGATATTTTATATGACAGTACTTAATTGTGTTCATCCACCAGAAATGCTGATTGAAAATTAAAATGTTCCTGCTCATTTCTTTCTGGGGATATGCACATTGAAGATTAATAGATTCATTTTTATTATGTGCAAGAAAAAAACAGGACTTGTTAAGATGGTGAAATGCTTAAATTAATAGTTCCATAACTAGAAATTCTACCTGAAGCAGTTAGTTTGGGCTTTAATGGGTGTTCCACTTTAGCCATGATCAGTTCACTAACAGTCCTAGTACTTGAGCTTTATCTTCATTATCAGTTTAATGAACTGAAGAAAAAAAGATCAAGTTAAACACTTGTAATCCTTCTAGGAAAGTACATTGAAACTCATTAAAGTAGGATAAATTCATTAAGCAGGGTGTAAACTGCAGGTGAAGTACCTTTCTGCATTTTGCTGGAAAGAATGGAGAAGGAATGAGAGGTTCCAAAACATAGCCCACTGGAAGAGTTGGATGAAGGGTGTTTTCATTTTAACACATCCAGCTGCAATATGTTGATGCGTGTCAAGTGAGTTGAACAGACAGCAAAGATATTGTCCTTCTTGGTCCTCTCTCTCCTGTCCTCAAGGTTGGCCTCAAGAAATGGTGGGAGCAGTCTCTTTGTTACTGCCTATCCCCTGCACCCCATCTTTGGAGAGGTGATGTTTGCACTCCCTTCCCTTACAGAATTGGACCGAGGGGTTTGAGGGGCAGAACCAGTGCTGAAGCCCCTTGACAAGAAAAGATCCTTCAAGGTGTGAGTGCCCTACAGTTGCCTTGCACTACCTGACAGCAAGAATTTCCCTTGCTGCTGTCATACTCCCTGAGGTAAATAAGGGGAAAGAAATATTAGGCAGGGCCTAATGCTTGCCCTGGAAATAAATTTGCTCCCAGACAGCCTGCATTTCCAAGTATTTCAGTGTTTGAATACCTCATATCCTGTGATGCAGCCATGTGCTGTCTTCTTGTGCCAAAACAGAAATGTTGGTAGAGAAACAGAAAGGATTTTGTCATTCTTAGGCTTTCTTTAGCCCAGTTGTATAATATTAGTCATTACAGTCTAACACGAAAAGAGTTTTTACCAGAAATGTAACTCTTGTACTTGAAATTAGGTTACTATAAGTGAAATATCTTTTGCTGCAATAGGTATGCCTGCTGGCCACAGGCAAAACAACTTAGTAAGAGGAAATCCCCTTCTGAGTTACAGAATCAAAACAGAGAGCAATGGGGGAAACTGCGTAGCTTTCCAGATTTTATGGTTTGCCCTCAGCTCTAGCACTGGGACTAGCAGTTGTGCACCATGTAGAAGCGAAGACAGGTAAAATATCCGGAGTACAAGACAGAAGTAGGTTTGATCACTTCATTGGAATTGCACCAAACTACACACAAGCAGCATGATATCTATTTTCAAATGTTAAATATTTTAGAATTCAGCACATTGGTCTTCTCTGTAAACACATGCATCACAGCTGTGAAAAGTGACATTAGTCATAAGTTCAAGCCCCATGCCTAACATTCCCCAACTGGCAAGTGTTTAATTACATTAACATTCACATTTCCTTGCTTCCATGTTCCTAAAATGAAGATTAATTTTCATCTTGTCAAAGTTCTGAATGTCACAGGATTTCTGTAGTCATCATTCACAATACTCACAGGGAAGTAATACTGAAAGCAACTCCAGCTGTTGGTATGGAAGTCTGGAGATTGATGAGGAATAATTACACAATCTTTTGAGAAGAAATACATAGTGTTAATCCACTTATCGATACGTATAACTTTGTAAACCCTTTGCTTAAATTTTGAAGTAACAATATTATTTCTAAAGACTCTAATGCTTGTTTTGTTCCTAATTACTGCCTGCAGGCAGTAGAATCACTGGGGTTATACTCGTAGGTAGAGAAGGTAAGTCACTATAAATTGAACAAAAATAATTGAAAGTTCTCAGTTGTAAAAATTATGCTCTGTGATATAATTTGGGTGGAGGGGCATTCTTGATTTATGCTAACAATAAAGAAAAGTTATAATAATGCTTTATTAATGTTGTTATTAATTTATTCTTTATTATACATATGAAGAGAAATGGATTATCTCATAAATATCCTTTCCTAAAGACTATGCAGGAAATGAATGGTTGCAGCAGCAGGTAGGAATAGGAAAAATGTTGTGCAGAGCAATATAATGAATGCCTTGGATTAAGAACCAGCATCAGAGCTCTGCATTGCTGTTATAGCTTTCAGCCTTTCTATTCAACTGCAGCTGCTTTCCCGTTTCTCCTCGTTTCTTGTTTAAGACTTGTTACAGGCAAGCTTAGGCAGCTCCTGAAGCCCAAGTGGCAACAAAGCAGGACAGGTTAACAACTACTATAATAGCAATGGCTGGGGTTTTTTATTGGGTTTGGTTTGGGGACTTTTCTGATCAAGGATAAAGTCTAAATGCTGGTGGTGATGTCTTAAACATCCAATCTTTTCATGAGGGGAGGGCTAAAGAGGCCACATTCTGCTCAGGCTTGGATGTGCCACCAGTGAAAAGTTCAAACCTACTACCAAGCTGATGGCACTGAGGACTTAAGTTATTGCTATGGGACTTGTTGTTCCAAAGCGAGTCATTGGCAGATGTCCCTGTGGTTGTATGAAACCTCACATAGCCCAGTCAGCCTTCTCCCCACTGAGTTACCTCATGCCATGAAATGGCCCTGCACTGGCATTTGTTCTGAGCTGACAGAAAGGCAGTTCTGCTACTGAATTACCTTGCCCAGTTATGCTCCAGATGAAGAGAAAGCTGCTGGAGGCAGTTCTCACAGAACTGCTTGCACACGTTAACTTGGTACCTTGTAAGGCAGTAGGTCATGGTTCTTGTGCTTGTTCTGAGTGACCTTTTGCCAGGACTAAACTCCTTCCCATAAGTCCTTCACTTTGAGGATGCTAAGCAGAGATACCACACAAGGAAGTCAGGAAGCAGAGCACAGAGGAAGTGGAAAGACATGGCTCTGGTCTGAAGTTGTGAAGTAGAAGGGCAAAAATTGAACACACTCCTAGATCAACACCTAGAAAGAGACTGACTGATTTCCTTCATATACAATAACTTAATATCACATTTCGAAGTGTAGCATGGGCTTTACCTATTATTCTTTCCTGCACTGATAGTTTCAAAGATGAAACCACAACAAGATGGTTGATCTTCAGTCATTAAGCTTAAGCAGCTCTCATTTATAGAAAGCTGAGTTCAGTGTTTACCTGTTGCTGTTGCACTTCTGCTGCTCTGTCAAGACAACTTCTGCCTTTCCAGCATCCTCTAGCCGATGCAGGAGTGCTCACTGCGAAAGATTTGTGCTGCTTCTACAGTGCCTTCTCTACTTTGTGCTATTACCAGCCTGAAAGCTTTCAGTATGATTCTTCTCTGTGTATTTGACCAGACAGGAGAGGACTTGTCTCCTTCCAAGTTGTCCTCTCATAAGGGGGACAGCAGGGACAGTCTAGCTATTGCTCTGCACCAAGCAAGCCCCTGTCAGAATGGGTCCCTCCTCCCACCTAGTGTTTTCCTGCCCTTTTATTTCCATGACTACGAGTCAGGCACAGGGACTTGAAACCACAAGTCAGAAAAGGGAATAAGACATCATTTTCATCAGCAATACAGTCTTATATCAGCTTAAACTGACATAGAAATGGCAGTCTCCACAGCAATAGGAGGTTATTCCCAGGTACTTAGCAGAACTGGTCCATTGGGGTCTGCCCTTGTTTGTGGGGGAGGTCACATCCTTACAACATGAAATTGAATTTTTATCTATCCATTACTGATAACAAGCTGGTTTGTGACAATTACACCAATTATCTTCCATCAAGTATTTTCTGATCATGCCTAACTAAATACCAATATTTCATTGCCACCACAGTCCTGCAGTCCCTGTTAATGTCAGGGGCTACTGAACATGTTGATAGAGAGTTCATCACAACCCCATCTGAAATTCAGCAATTCCCAGGCTCAGAGGGACTGCTAGGCCTGCCTCGATCAGAGCTGACTATCAAAGGCCACTTCTGGTTCAAGATTACTCTGTGCTGGAAGCAATCTCAGCTGCTGTCTGAAGATCATTTTGTGCTGCTTGCAAGGAGGAGGGGGTTTTATAGGGAAGATGTATATTATGAGCATTCAGACAGAGCTGAGAGGGAGATGGTAAAGGAGACATCATAATATCATATATTTGTTAAGCAATTTAGAAGTAATTGATTACTTACAAGAAGAGCAATCAAACGATTTTAGGACCCTTTGTTTTCAACTTGCTTCTATCTGGCAATCAAAAGGAATAATAGATACGTGTGGCATCATGACTGACAGACTGATTTGCATTACAACTTGCTGGAATAGCATAAATATTTGATCTGGGCTTTATTTACCTATGTTAAAAACTACAAAAGATATGCTGATTTTGTGGTTTCAGTCGCAAGCACTACATACCAGTTGGACACAATCTCACTATGCCTCAGATGATGCACTGAGCCTGAAACACAAACAGGTACCATTTGCCCTTGTGAAAAGGCAACAACCTGCATGAAATACATCTGCCCAGGATCTCTTACAGTTTCTCAGAAATGCACTTATCTCCTCCCTGAAATGTGTTTAGGAAATAAATTTACTTTAAACGTATGCAAAGGATTTCTAACATGTAGATAAATTATGAAACACTCAGTATCACAAAGAGGAAGAGGTGGTTGCAGTATTTTTTATATTTTCCAAGACATTTGGGATTCAACTACATATCTGGTGAGGTCTGCAGAGGTATCACTGAGCTGAAACCCACACAAATTAATTCCAAGACATTTAGGTGTACTTCATAAAATCCTCCTAAAAGCATAATAATTTTCTTTAGGAATCCAGCAGTTCCAGAAATCTTGCCCACTTCTCATACCTGCAAACGTCTATAGAATGCACGAAACAGCTCCAAGGCAAAGGCAAGGAATTTACTGTAAACCAAGTCCTTCTCATAAGTGATTTGGATGAGCAGAATAAGATTTAGTACTGGAGCCATTACTGGTAAATAGCTGAGCTCCAGCCTTCAGGATAATGAAATGTTTTTGATATCTTCTAGCCTAGCCCTGTTTATGGCAATATTTTTTTAATATTTGCATATTTAAAAAAAATCAGTACATTTTTTTCCTTTGCAAAAGGATCAATATTACAATAATTTCATAAATGAGACCTTGATGGTGAATGCAAATACAAAGCCATTTATAGTGATTTTTGCTCCCCTTGATTGTATTGGTTCATTAGATTTATTATTGTTTTGCAACATTTGGCTTCATTTCTCTCTCTTCATTTACTGTGGCATCAAAAGGTTCTCCTCCCCTACCATTACATCTTTAGCATTCTCCTAAAAACCCTACTATACCACGTCTACTCCAAAATTAATGTCTAGTGACAGATACTAGGAATGAATCCTTGTAACTGTGGCTTGGAAAACAGACTGCTGAGCTAAGCCTTGTGGCCTGAAGCTATAGAGGTACAGATTTCTTTGACTCTAACCACTGGTGAGCACTGAGCAAGACAACCACTGAAAAGATTTTTTTTCTAAAAAGCTTTTCTTCCTAAAAGTATTCTTGCTTCTTGTGTTGCAAGGTTATCAGAAAGGTCTGCAAAATCATAGAATCATAGAACAGTTTGGGTTGGAAGGACCTTTGAAGATCTAGTTCCAACCTCCTGCCACGGGCAGGGATGCTATCCACTACCCCAGGTTGCTCAAAGCTCCATCCAGCCTGGCCTTGAACGTTCCTAAGAATGGGACATTCACAGCTTCTCTGGGCAGCTTGTTCCAGTGCCATCAGTTATAAAGGCTTTGAAAAACTCAGGTAGATGTCATTTGATTTAGTAGCTTAATCGCAATAGGGAATAAAATCTTGGATTTCTGCTGATTTTTGTCTTTGATGATGATCTGTGATCCTGGATGGATCAGAGATAGAAGGTGGCACTGGGCTGGCTCTCCTAGTGAGTGTCAGATCTAGCAGGATCCTGCCTGATACTGCAGAGAGTAGGAGAAGTGATGAGTTAGTTCAGTGAGGCCCTTTCTGCTGAGCCACCAGCCAAAGCCTAAAATGACTGAGGGAGATGGACAGCAGAAGCAGATGGTATTGCCTGAGTTACAGGGACAGCTTTAGCCAGCGTACCTCTAACACCAGGCCTGCGCTGCTCCCAACCCAAACTACAAATTGATCTAAGAACGGGAACTGAGAAAAAATGGGATCCAACACACTTCTTCCTGTTCACCCTAGTTTCAGGGAAGACAAGGTAACAGGCTATTCTTGCTTGATTGAATTTTTATTTAGTGTTTGTCATCAAAGGCTCAGCTTACCAGTTATGTCCTCACTAGTGTTGATACAAAAAATTATTTTAGCCTTTTCTGACAGTATATCAGGATGAGATTTTTCCATGCTGCAAGGATGCCTCAGACTTACTTGCATGAAGAAAGGAGGGATCTGATCTTAGCTGGCAGAGTTTAGCCATTTCCCAAAGCAAGACAGAAATTTTTGAACCCTTTCTCTAAAAAGCTCTGTCATGTAAGTGCTTGTGGACCAGCTTAGTCCTGTTCATTGTGTGTAAAAGCCCTTTTAATGCCTAACCTGCACAGGACTAGAGAAAAATCACCTCTGATATTATGCTGAGGTAGAGAACATACCACCTGGATAGGAGATACTAGCAATGGTGTCAGAAGGCTTTTATTTCAAAGATGACTTTATGCTGTTCAGAATGACTTCACTTTTTGGCTATGTCTCCTGTTTTACTTTGCTCTTTGATTTATGCTAAGACAAAATGACTGATGCCTGGCTTTTTCCTCTTACAGTCTTGCTGTAGCTGACTAACTGTCCAGAAGAAAAGTTCCTTTCTTACCTCACCTTACTGCATTACACTTAGTCAGGTGTCCTTGTTTCAGATAGGATAGAGTTAATTTTCTTCCTAGTAGCTGGTACAGAGCTGTGTTTTAAGGCTTAGTATGAGAACAATGTTAATAGCACACTGATGTTTTGGTTGTTGCTCTGCAGTGCTTACCCCAAGTAAAGGACTTTCCATGTCCCATGCTCTGGCAGTGAGGAGGTGCACAAGAAGCCGTGAGGGAGCAGAGGTGGGACAGCTGACCTGAACTGTCCAAAGAGATATTCCATAGCACAGGATGTCATGTCCAATGTATAAATTGAGGGCAGTTGACTGGGATGGGGCAATTGCTGCTCAGCAATCAGTGAGCAATTGTATTGTGGATCACTTGTCTTTCTTCTGGTTTACTCCTCTCTTTTTTGTTACCTCCTTTTTCATAACATTTATTATTGTTGTTGTTGTTTTTATTAGTTAGTTAGTTTGTTAGTTAGTCAGTTAGTTAGTCAGTCAGTCAGTCAGTTAGTTATTAGATTTCATTTATTAAACTGTTCTTAACTCACAGGTTGCTGGGTTTTCTTCCAATTCTTTGCCTGATCCCACTGGCGTAAGGGTGAGGGTGTGAATGCGAAACTGTATCCTACTTAGTTGCCAGCTGGGGTTATACAATGGCAAAATATTACTGTTTAAAGTCTAGTGTCAGCTCAACACCTTTCCTAGAAACCACAGGAGTGTCATTCAAAAGTGAATTAGTGGATAAAAGTCTACTGATCCCCCATGCAAAAGTGTTGTAGACAGAGCATCTCACAGTAAGATGCCTTTGGAGTCTTTGTGCAACGTGGGATAAAACGTTGCTCCTTTGTCTACCAAGGGAATGGCCAATTTTAAGTAATGCAGCACTCTTCAAGGAGGCAGAAGTTTGCTGCTTTTCTTATTTTAGTAAAAATTTCCAAGATAAGTGTGTTTGTTTACTGTAAAGTTTGACTTTAAAAAAAAGAGAGAGAGACAGATTGAATTATCCTCACATGATCAATATTATATCTGAATGTTGTGGCACTCAGACTTTATGGCACTGAGGTGTATTATCTGATGGTTGAAGACTGCAAGCTGATGGAAAAGGCAGCCTGTAGTGTAGGAAGTACAAGGAAATGGAGAGTAAAATTTGGAAAGTTACACAATGAAGGCCTTTAATTCCAAGATCTCAACTAATCTCATGGAGGGCTACCACACCATATTGCTTAAAAAGAGAATCTACATAGAACAGATGCAAAATCCATTGTCAGTAAAAAGTCACCCTTAAAACTGTATTTCAAACTTGATTTCTGAGATAATTGCAAACCTAAGAGCATCTATTTTTAATATAATTCCTCCTACCAAGAAATCACTCAAGAACAGGATGTAGCACCTGTTTATAGGCAAAATTAATGCTTATTGCAGTAATGCTATATGTCAAACTGCTACATAAAGCTACCTCAAGTCTCATAAATTGATAGCTATTTGCAACTCAGTGGCCTCTGAAGGTCTCTGAGGTGACACAGAATTATGGAAGGATTGCCAAAGTGTCCTCAAAGTTCTCAGTATGAGAGAGAGAAAAAGAATGAAATTATTCTTCACTGTGTATGGCCTGTAATATAGCAGACAATAGTATGTGATTTTTATTATGAAGTGTTGATTGTGAGCCTATCAAGCTGTATTATGCTGTACTGGACACCAGCAAGTATGAGAAACTGTGGAAAATATTCCTGATAAAGGAATGCAAACAGACATGCAAAAGCAAAAGAGGAAGAACAATGAGGCACGTAGAAATAAGTCTTTCAGACTTCGGAAGAGAGGACATCCTGTCCACTATGCGGCCTGAGCCAGTGCATGTTTGTGGGTCACACTGAAAGTTTGAGATCAAAAATCAGGCCCTGGACACTTCTGTTCTTTCTATTACACATGTGACTTTGTCAATTTTTAACAAAAAACACGTACCTGGTTTTCCTGTGCACCTGCTGGTTTCATGACCAACAGAATCCTGGCCTGTATCAGAGGTTGGACCAGGGAAGTGATTGTTCCCCTGTACTCGGCACTGGTGAGGACAAATCTCAAATCCTGTGTTCAGTTTTGGGACCCTCACTAGAAGAAGGACATTGAATTGCTGGAGCATGTCCAGGGAAAGGCAACAAAGCTGGTGAAGAGTATGGAGCACAAGCCTGATGAGAGGTTGCTGAGGAAGGTGTAATTGTTTAGCCTGGAGAAGAGGAGGCCTGGGGGGACCCTCATCACTTTCTACAACTACCTGAAAGGAGGTTGTGGCAAGGTGGGGTTGGTCTCTTCTCCCGTATCTCAACTGAAAGGACATGAGAAAATGGCGTCAAGTAGTGCCAGGGAAGGTTTAAATTAAATATTAGGAGAAAATTCTTCATGGAAAGGGTTGTCAAGCATTGGAACAGGCTGCCCGGGGAAGTTGTTATCATTTCTAAAGGTGTTCAAAAGATATGTAGATGCGGCACTGAGGGACATGGTTTAGTGCTGGACTTGACGAAACTGGGTTAATGGTTGGACTTGATGATCTTGAAGATCTTTTTCAAACAAAATGATTCTGTGATTCCGTGGCACTACGATTCATGCGAAGGGGACCTAAGAGTGCAATGATGTACAGCCATCTCCCAGGAAATACTGCATGCCAGCTAATGCAGCAGAACAGAGAGCACCTCTGCTCCTCATCCGCTGCAATTTGTTGCTCAAAATACATGAACAAGCTGAAATTAGCAGTGGTTTGGAGTTTTGAACTGCTGGACCTCTGGGAAAGAGGCACTGCCTCTCTCACTGGACAATAATGTCTAGTGGAGGTACCAGCACAGATGCCAAAAAAGCATTAAATCATAGTGACCACAAGGCAAACCCCTAGTTCTCATGTCTTATACAACATGAGTGCTTACCTGAGACCCACAGAGATCATTAGGAGTGACGGTTGTACCAAGTTGGGGGTCAAGTTATGAGAACAACATCCTAAGCTATTGTAACTAGGTTGGAAAACAAAACCCCCAGGGCAGGAACACGGACAGATGAACACATATTCTTGCAGATGAACACATATTCTGAGTGGATGTGCTGGCTTTGCCTGTGAATCTAGACAGCAAGTCCATGCCCAGGGAAAGCAAGGACACATGGCACAGGTCATCAGGCCAAGTAACAAGTGCTGTGCTGCTTCTGAAAATATTCTACAGTCCTCCAGCAACTTCTGCTCATTTTGTTCATTTGTTCTGCATTATGCTATAAAAGTAGCACTGCTGTCCATAGCTGTGTATCACCATACAGATAACCTCTGACTAAAGCTGACAGAGCAGTAGGCAGGATACTGCAATAGCTGCAACAGAGAGGGGAGGTAGTGCTGAAGTCTTGGTTTCTTCACCATTAGATGCTCTAGGCCATCATAACACTCACAGCAAATCTGGCTGTGCTGCTTACCCTATATTTTTCCAAATCCACAAGCTGATTTTAAAGCCAGCATTGCATTCGTACACACCTGTGGCAGAGGGCAGGGTGCATGTACACTCTGACCTGCCTTTTTCTTCTTCTTACATGGCCACAGAAACACACATTAATAATTCCCTGCTTGTGAAAATACAGAAAGGAGTGATTCTGTAAGGATAATGTCTTCCTAGATGGTCGTTGAACAACCCCTGGAGATGTGCCTGATGGAGGGAGTTCTTGCAGTATACAAGACAGGGTGGGAAATCTCACAAAGCATGCACTATGCCCCTTGACCTCAGGACACTGCACTTTTCCAAAGTCAGGTTGTAGTGTGTGATTTGGATGACTTGGTCACCCCTGTGTATTGCAGCCTTGTGGGTATGCCAGGTCTCGTGGGGCTTTAGACTCTTGTACCAGTGAGTTGGTTACAAATGTTCTCGGAGTGAGACTGCTTGTCTGTGAAGATGTTCTTTCCATCTCAGCAGCACTGAAATGCAGCTTCTACAAAGTGAGATTAGCAATCTGATATGTATGGAAGCAAGATGCTTTAGCACAATCTCCTCTTTTCTGTCTTCTAAAGAGATCTGAGCAGAGTTAGTTTATATGGCACATTTTTTCTGAGCCAAGGACTACCTTCAGCTTTGTCACTGTGACATCATGTCGTTTTTTTATGAGATGTTTGCCAGCAACAAACAGCCAAGTGCTCCCTATGCATGAAGCAGAGAGGACCATGTTGCTGCCAGCTACCAGCTCAAATGATGCTCATTTAATGATTCTGGGTAGATCTTAAAACACTGACAATTTTAGAGGTAAAAATCAGCATGTAGTCGCTATTATGGAGACAGGTCAATCTTTAGCTGAATTATTTTCTCCTCCACAGAACATATCAATTTCTTGCAGCACAATACCTCCGTATGGGATGTGGACTGAGAGCAGCTCAGCTTAACTAGGCTCTCTTTTTCCTGGAAGCAAGTGAATGGTGATAGTTCATCTCCAGCTGCTGTTGTGGAAACAAAGAATCCTTTCATAACCTGAAGAGCTTTCACACATATGTCTTCTCCATGTGCCTGACTTTCCTTTGGAGTCAGGCTTCTTTATGTTACTCACAGAGATTTTAAATTTCACTTGCAATCACTTTTAAGGTAGTATTTTGATGCCAGAGAAGCTCCAGAGGTTAGTAGCAACAGGACAAAAGCTGAATGTGACCTTTGCAGCACCTAATGTACAAGAACCTCTCTGTCTCTGAGGAGAGACTTGTGTGCCTATCCTTCCTATACTGCTGAGTTACTAGCATCTGGCTGGGGAGCAGCAAGTCACCTACAATGAGCCACATTTGCATCCTGCTGCATCAGTCAAGTCAGCTGATGCCTTAGGCACTTATCCAGGGCTACAGGGCAGAAGCTCCATCTGCCATGTAGAAAAAATCATGGGTGGAGAAGGCACCTTATATCCACATCTTATTAAAGAAAAACACAGAAAAGAGCAGGAGTTTTTCACTGGTAGGGTTTTGTTTCGTTAGGAATGTTAGTTTATTCCTGCAGCTACTGGAAAAAAACAGTAAAGTTCTCATGAATCAAAGGCACCTTCTCTGCTAAATGTCCCATTGACACTACAGATATTTGCATCTTCCATATTCTGATCAAATACTTTTTCAGCTTCCACAGGGAGATTCAGCTGCTGTTTAAGATGCCCTTGTTGAAAATTGAATCCCTGAGAGCAGTTGTCCCACTCCTAAGCAAACATGGCACCTTGCAAGGCTATAAGGGAATGGAAAGGAATGGAAAGGAACACTGCAACAGCTGTCACCACTGTTCCCAATGTCAGCTGCTGGGTTTTGTGCTGTGACCTGTCCCATCAGTGCAGGAGGCTGAGGCAATAATTACGGGAGGCAGCTCATCCCTTTCCATGGGCTGGATTTCACTAAGTTTCAGAAGAAACTCTGTGCAGTCACTTAGCCCAGCAGAGAAAGGAGCACCTTGTGGTATGGGGCGATGCCCAGAGCATGTGCAGTTTTACATGTCTGACAGGGTAGACCTAGACACATTCAAGGCAGTGATAGCCAGGCTGTGAGAGATATTGTTGTGGCTGTAGCTAGAATTTAAGTGCTGAAGCCTATATCCATTTTCATTTGTTTGATAAACTGCTAACCCAGTCCCTGTTCCCTTTTGGATAAATGTGCATCAGAGCATTGTCTTGTAAGAAGTCAGAATTTTGTGTGAAATCTCTCCACAAAATATGAGTGTCAAACTGTATTCCTAGGAACCAAATCAGTGGAAATGTCCTACAGGCATAGCTTAAAAAGAGCTACCCTCCTTCAGTATTTGCTGAATGCACATAATCAGGTATCCTTCATTTTCTGTTACAAGATTTCCCTGGTTTAATTTTCTCTTTGCTTTTGAAACCTATTAAAAGAAAATGATGGAGCAAGCAACTAGAACTTATAGGTGTAATATTCAGTTGTTTCTATAATCACAAGAAAATAAAGTCCGATGGATAATGTAATAGAAAAATGAAGAAAATCTGAGTACTGTCTCAAGCAGTGTTTGCTTAATGAATATGAGGCAGCATTGATGACAATATTTCTTGTTGCTGGTACTTTATAATGTGATGGGGACTGCATTATGCACAGTGTAATTCTGGTGTGTGTTTGTTTTAATACACTTATAATGAAGAAATGTAGATTTCAAGGCTCTGAATGATTGCACTTTTCACTTGAAGAAGGAAAGAAGGGGGAGGAAATAGCTTGAGATGGGGGGGAGGAGGAGGGAAGGGAAGCATCTTTAATCAGAAAAGGAAGAGAATAAAAGGGACCTTTTATGGAATGGAGCATTTGGAGCTTCCATGTCCTTTTCCACCAGCCACACAAACCTCTGCGTAGCCAATACAGCTTCACAAGAAAAGCCCTTCCAGTCCTGAAATCTGGTTTCAGATACTTATTAGTGAGAACATATTCAGGGGCTGTTGCTTTTCAAAAGGCACTCTTACAGATCTTTTCACAACCATATGGTCCATTGGTAGTATTCCTGAAAACCTCGGGCTCTTGTGTGAATGGATATACCCATGGACATTCATGTGCATTAGGTAGTTGTTTCTAATTTGTTCCTTTGGGCCGATATAACTGAGAAACCAAAACAAAAATATTTGTTGGAATTTGCTAATAAGGTTCAAAGGGATTTTAGTTATAAATGGTATTTTGAATGTAAAAGAGAAAACCAAGAGTTGCTCTTTTTCAGTAGCTTCTTTGTCATTGCTATGAACTTTACCACAGGGGGTAGATACTCAGAAGTGAAAAATTCATAGTACATTGCCCTCTCTGTTGGAACTATTGTCTTTCATTATATAAATAACTGAAATGAACTGTTGAAAGATTGAGTGGGTAGAAAAGGATATCTTTTTCTTTTAATGTAATCCTTTTCCCTTTAGTTCCTGTTACACATGAAAACTATGTAGGTTAAAATCCTTTTTGAATCTTTTCCCAGAAACATCAATGAGAAGTTGCTTTTCAGTGTCTTGGTCACCCCAGCTGTGAAATAAAGCAGAAGTTTGCTGCAATTCATATTCTGTAACATCTTATGCTAATGAATCCCAACCCCAAACAAAGCTAAGGGGAGAGAGAGAGAAGCACTGTATTAAAATAATAAAATGAATACTTATGCAAATACAGTATTCCTCAGTGGCTGGCAGGGTTAGCATACAGCTCATTTTTTCTCCTCCGTATGTCCCTTTTTGCTTCCCTATTTTATCTGTCTTCTAATTTCCTGCTGAAATCCTGGGCTGAGGAGCAAAGCACAAACACATATGTTTTAGCAGATTGACTGTGTACATGAGGTAAACCTCACATTCCAATGGGGATGCTTCCCTATGTCATGGTACATGATGACACATGCCTACGTCAGTCAGGAAACTCCTATCCAGATGGATGTTTTGATACAAATAAATGTGTGTTATTATCAACCCCAAACATATCTGTGAGTCTTTGCTGGGAAGTAAAAAAATGAAACTGCTGCATTTACTGCTTTTTCTCTTTTAGAGACATGAGCAACTGTGCAGGTGAAATCAAAAAATGTCACACTTGATGGGACAGCCCAAGCCTAGGAGACCAAGCTAGTGTCCTCAGACCCCAGTGAGACTCCTCAACACTCTCTCTTAAGGGTAATCCCATTCTGATCTCCTTCCTTCATTCCTTCCTTCCTCCATCCTTTGCGTAAGGATTTAAGAGTGTTTAGGTAGCTTGTGAACACTCACACAATAAAATATAATTGTTAAAGCTGTCTACACAGAGACTGTTATAGGTCTTTCTTATTGAAAACCTTCCCAAAGCATTGTATGTGCAGCCTTGTGTAGTATACCCTGCCCAGACAAAGGAAGTGGTGACACCCTGGGTGCATGAAGGGCCACCTGTTTTAAAGATGGAGGAAACCTTAATATCAGAATTTTAAATAATTCATAGCAGAAGTGTCTAAAAAATTGAATTCTGAGTACTTTCTTTTGAAGAAGACAATCCAAGAAAAAATCTAGTCATTCTTGACACTGTGTAGCTGGGATACACTCCAACAGGAACAAGCCTACCCTAAAGAACTGAACGCAGAAACAATGTTCTTGGCCTATGTGCGTGTGGTGCATAAAGCATGGGGTCCTGATCACACTGACTGACACTGCAGCATAGTACATAAATACTAACTGGACCATGGGTTTTTGCATAGCTTTTCTCAGTCTTGATGTGCTAGCCCGATTATAACAGATGGAAATGCAAACTAATGCTGAATTCTGGTCACAGAAGAGATCCTTGTATTGCAATTTTTGGGAACACAGCACACCTTGCTTCTCCCAGACAAGATATTTTCAAACATAATGGACTTAAAATGTCAGGTGTAATCAAGGGTGAGACTGTCAATGCAAATGAACTGTTTTCATAAGTGCAATCTAAATACTGAAACCAAATTACAGCTTCCCTGTCATTGCGGGTCTGTGGTGTGAGGTGAAAGCAGCACAAAATCCTGAGAGGTGAGCAGAGTGTGTGCATCTTGCCACTGCAGTTGGGACACAGGCATCTCTTGCAACCTGGGAGGGCAAAGGGGAGTCATTAGGTATGGTTAACAAAAAAACAAGGGAAAGTTGCGATAAAAGGGCAGGGCAGTTGAACTGGAAGGAAGGAAGGAAGGAAGGAAGGAAGGAAGGAAGGAAGGAAGGAAGGAAGGAAGGAAGGAAGGAAAGAAAGAANGAAAAGAAAAGAAAAGAAAAGAAAAGAAAAGAAAAGAAAAGAAAAGAAAAGAAAAAAGAAAAGAAAGAATCTTTTTGACGTTTTCTTTAATTCCTGCTTCTGTCTTCTACCTGAAGGACAAATAGGTGAACTCAGATCCTAAAAGAGGAGGCTTGCTACAGAAGCAAGCTCTCTGGTCTGTCTACATGATGTATCCCAGCTATTCCTTAGCACTTCCCCATTTCTTTTGGCCATCTGTGAATCACTCAAGCTGTGATTTGGAGAACTGCCTTCTCTACTACCAATTTGAAATTACTAATACTTTATTTCACGTTGGAAAGACAACCTTTCACAAAAGCAGAGATGAAGATTTTTAAATTATTCAACCACTCTATGCAAATAATAACTAATTTTTGCAGTGTCCTGGTGAGATAGGTAATTATATGTTATCCTTGCTGACAGGCAGAGATATTCAGTTTGAATCATTGGCTGCAGACCAGAGGAGATCTTTGAACTAGTATTTCCTGGGCTGAGGTGAAATTTTGAAAAAAGCTCTAGTTTGATCAGGATGTGGGTTTTCATTTTCCATTTTTGTTTCATCAAACAACCTGGCTTGGAAGAATATCCCTTGGCTGAGTTGCCAGAATATGTTCATAAATGATTCACTTGAACCTTTCACAGTCAAAAATGACACTGAGAGTACCATGGAAATAAATTTTTGAGGGTAGATGAGTCACCTGGGCTTCATTGCAAGTAATGATAAAAGCTGATTCTGTTACTCACACAAGCTTTATTCTCACTGCCTAAAATGCTTTTGCTATGTAGTGATCTGGCTGGATTGCTACAGCTACCTTTCCAGTTTAGGGTCTTGTCGTAAATGAGGGAGTGTGATTTTGGTGTGTTAGAACTGCATAAACCTGAAGCAAAAACCAACCATGTCAGGTGCAGGCTCTCAGTAATCCAAAATTGGCTTGTGGTCTGAAACAGGTTTTGTATCTCTTCCAAAATCTGCCACCTACAAGAGCTCAATTATCTTGCGAATGACTCACTGAGTTCTTGTGGCAGTGAGCTCCTGTCCTAATTAGGGGAACAACAACCTGAGCTACTTCCTTGTATAGCATTCCTGTTCCCATTTACCTTCTCATTCCTTAACTTACTTCCCTTTGACCTGTCCCCAGCTGTTTGTGCCCAGGCTTACCTTCCCCAGTCATCACATTTGCATGTTCACCATCACTCTGAACTCTTTCTGCATGACTTTGCGTGACCAGAAGGGTGCACAGAGCCCTAGGGACAGCAATATGGCGATTGCACAGCAGCAGTGCTGTGACAAAAGGCAGTGCTTCTTCTCCATCATGACAACTTGCTGAACTGCCCATAGGTGGGCTCTCATTGGAGATGACAAAATGTACTCACAGTAAAAGTCCATGTTATTTGATCTCTGAGTACCCTGTGATAGCCAACCTGAGCACAACCTACTCTGACAATTACCATTACAGGCATCCTCTTTGGCTTCAAAACAAAGTAGTAGTCATGAAGAAATATGGGAACTTCTGTAATTTGTCCTACACTGGACAATAGGTAGGGGCTGATAAGTATTCCCAGCCCCATCCTCACAAGAACTCCAGCACTATAGTAGTCTTGAATATTTCTGAAACAACTTCTTATGTTTCTCGATGGTAATTGCAGTTTTTACAGGTTTTGGATGCCCATTTTTGAAAAAACAGTATTTCCCAATGAAGCAATGTATAGACTGATCTTTGCCTCAAACATCCTATAAAAGATCTATTTATCTTGATTTTTTAGAGATGGAGAATATGAGGCACAGCAAGATGAAGCTATTTGATGAAAGTCACTGGAAGTCTGCTATTACAAATGAGAACCATGATACCCTTCTGTTTTTCTGATGCGCTATTAATTAAGTCACTTGGTAGTTATGTTATTCTTCTGTTTACTTACTTTAAATACTGTGTTTATAAAGCAGAAATTAAATTTTCTGGTAATGCATGCGTGCATGTACAAGTAGGCATGACATATATCTCCTCAGACTTTACTTTCCTGTTAATACACATAGAAAACTGCCATCTGCTATCAGGCATGGAACTTTAATTTTTGCTGCAACAGGGGTTACGGTTTATGTTCACAACAATGTATAGTGAGACATTCTCTTGCTTTCGCATCCTTCATCCTAGATCTCTAAAATGGAAGACGGAGACTTCCATTCCAGTATAGCAAGGCTTTTTCCCCTCTTCCAGAAAAATGGGACCCAAGATCTGCCTATGGCGTAACAGCCAACAAGTCAACACAGTCAAATATTAATTTTCAAATTCAACAGATCTTGTGTATTATTATAATAATTCAGGGCTTTAGAAGTATATTGAAGAAAGGATCTCAAGAGAGGCACCACATAGGATAAATAAACTCATTTATCTTGTTTTGCTGCAATCGCCTCAACATATTTGCTGATTTAATAAACATTTTTTGCTCCTGCTGGCTGGATTCAGTGTTCACCACAGGTGCTATTTACCTCTGAAATGCATGGTGACTACCAATCAGACTCAGGAAGAGGTACATTTTTCAATGATAGATCAGTGTCTGAAAATTCAGCAGCTCATTCCATACTTAAGTCTGGTAATGCTAACCCTGAAAACAAAAGTTCAGTTCATAGGTTCAGAAGACTAAGCTAAGACAAGTAAGAGCACATCAACCATATGCATCACTGCCACTTTAGACAAGGGCTCATTAGCTCTTGGAAGGTGTTTGTCCCAATGCTGCAAGTTCTTTTCAGTAATGTGTTTACCTGTTTTGTTTTCAGATGCATTCACTCACATGTGGCACCAACACTTAAGCATCCCTGTGAGTGAGCACTTTCTACAAGAGCTCTCTCTGGATATATGTCCCAGGGCCACATGTGGTACTGGGAGCATCAGATGTGGGAAAGGACTACAGAGTCCTGATTCTAATTGTTAGCATCTTTCATCTTGGCCAGAGGATAAATGCAAAGCAGTGGGCAAAATTGCTATGAATAATGAGGTTCAGGAAAATGTATGATACCTGAAGTATTCTGAAAGAAATAAAAATCCCATTTCAAGCACATTTATATAACACAGTTACCGTATTCAGGTTTGATAGGTCCAGCCTTGTGCAGGAATATACCGGCAGAATGTGGTATTCTTGTAGCTTTAGCCATTTACTCAGATCTAACTTAGCTCAAGGTAGAAACTGTGAAGATTTGCTTTGTTTAAAAAATTGGAAGTCTGAAACTTTCAATTTTGAACAGAGTGAAAACAGAGTGAAAAGAAAACCAGCCTGCTTAGAAAAAAAGAACATAGAAAAGAAAGCATGAGCATCTCCACCTGAGTACAAACAATAACCTGGAAATTATTCTGTGGACAGAAATCAGCTGAATGTGACGGTCACAGGAATAAGTCTGCCTGTGGTTATCATGACTCAAGCAGCTTCTTGGACAGATTTATGAGGAAATATCTTTCTCTCCCCAAAGGAATTACCATGTTTTACATATTTAGCCAAATAATTACCAGTTTTTAAAGGAGAGGTAAGAATTTCAGTTTGTGTATTATGCATCTCAGGAGAATACTTTAATCATTGAGTACTGGTTCGTATGAATATCAGTCTCTTTCACCTCCTGGAATCAATTCTGGGCTTAGTAAGTCTTCTGGATCAATATCGGAGTTAATTAAAGCTTTCCCTGGAAAAGTTCTGTCTTACCTAACCAACATTTTCTGTTGGGAAAGACAAGATAACTCCATACCAGTGTCACTTCATATATTCTGTGTGAAAATTCCATCTATTTTAGTAGCATATTTTAGTGGAGATATTTGGGTAGGCCATAGCAATTTTTTTTCCAATTACTTTTTCTGATTCTGCTTAGATGCTATACACAAAGGGTGGCTGAGAAATTCCTTTTGCTATATTTCTTCTCTGGAGAGATTTGTTTTTTTCCCACTCTGAACTATGGAGGAATTGAGATGAGCATTAAAGCCTAGAAAACACTGAATTTATGTCTCTGAATGAGAAAGATCATCTACTAAATAAAACCAGCCTGAAACATCAGGGAATCTCTCAAAATAAGTGTATAGTGTCCCGACGAGTGCACTTGACTTAGCATGGAATTGGAAAATTGCAAGCAGGTACAGATAGTGTCATCACTCTGTCATGAGGGACCCTACTGTACTATGAGCTCAGATTTAGTATCTACCAGACACTACACAGGATGCTTTCTAACACACAAACAAAAGTAAGACCTACACAATTGTGATGGTGATGTTCAGGTGACATTCATGAATAAGATCTAGGATGTCCCAAAAAATTACTTCCACGTTCCACCACAAACACAAAGTTTTCCCCACTATTTATGTTCCTAATTGTTGTGCCCAGAAGAAGGCTCCAAGATCTGACAGAAGAGATCAATGGGGTTAATAGCTGGTGGGTACAGATTATAAGAAACATGAGAAGGAACAGAGGAAAATAACTGTGAAAAATAGTAGAACTGTTTGAGCAATCAAAGTGCAAGTAGCCCAGGAAGAAAAGTAAAAGTAATAAAGAACTGCAGAAATACAAAGGTGTAGGCTTTGGAGTAAGCTCTAAAATCCTCTTTGTCTAAATCAGATGAAGTGCTCGAAGACAGTATTTCAAAATATCTGCAAGCTCTTGGTCTCAAACCTCAGGGTCAGAATGAAGGCATTTATTCACATTTAAAATGGATGCAGGTGAAGAGAATAAGAGACAGCTACACAGCCATGTGGAGGGACTGCCAGTCAGACACCCAAATAAATTAAAATAGACTGTTCACCACCTATGCCAGAATAGAAGGTAGGATTTCTTCTCACATAGAAGTCAAGACTCAGATGTTACAACTTTGCAGCTGTGGAATATGATACAGAATTAGAATGTGCTTGTAGAAAAACTACTAACAAATACCAACTGTTTCAAAGCTTTCTCTCTCCCTCTTTCATGAATGTTCTTAATTAGACTACATTTCAAATGTGGTTACTATTTAATAAGAACCTTCAAAAGAAAGCAGGGCTAAATTGACAAATATTGTAAAAAATCCCTGACTTCTTTGTTTTTAATCCTTTGTGCCAAACAAACTGGTGTTTTCCCAATTTTCATAACTTATTTCAGGAAAGTTAGTTGTCTGAGAATAAGTATCTGCAGATAAACATGAAGACAGAGTTAAGTATTAGTGCACCCATACCCAGTCAAGGTTTAATTCTCAGCCCCCCAGCCAGAGTATATTAGTGCAGGAAAATAAGCCATTCTATGGTAGCCAGAGTTCGTTACAGAGCTGTAAGTATTTGTCATTTGTCCCTTTAAGCATAATTTCCCAAAAATGCAAATGCAGAGCTACCTTCTAACCTCGTATTTCCTGGTGACCATTTTTATGAAAAAGATGGTGTTTATAGTGCTCTTGCTGCCCACATATGAATTACTTAAGCTTTAAGCAGGTGTGGATTGGCACTTTACTGACTAAAGTTCACAGAGTAGTGAAGAGAAGCTTTTCCCCCTGGAGACACTTTGATCAAAGGAACCCCATAAGATACAATGATGAGGGACATAAAAGAGGGACAGCTTCTGCCACAGGAATACATCCTAAGTCAAGTGGATTTACAAGAATTAGAGGGAAAGGAGGGGGGGAAAAAAAGGTCAGGTTCATGGCAGGAGTTAATTTCCACTGCCAGTGTAAGTGGCAGGGAAGAGTGGGGCATCCATGAGAAGTTCGAAAAGCCTTGAACAAACATGGTGAACTGGCAAGGTAGAGGAGAAGATAAGGACAGAAACCTAATTGAATGCTTTGAAGTTATATTGAATGTTAGATAGGAAAAGGAAAACTAGTTTGTGGACCTGAAATTACCTACAGAGTAAAATGGAAAAGTCAGTGATGGAAAAGGAAAGAAATCGTTGATGCAGCTCAAATGTCTGAGGGATAAAGAAGGGAAGGCAAAATAAAAAACTGCAGGTTACAAAAATGCATATTCACCCATGTTTCTTTGGGTTATATGCTTTTCTTTCTTCTTCCTGAAAAATCCATGTGGGGAGGGCTGTTACAACTTTACAGGTCAACGTTTCTGGACTCCACCTGGCTTAGCCAGAGGCTCCAGGATCCTTCACATTCCTGACCCTGCTGAGAACCCTGTTGGTGGCACCATGTGGGAAGTTGATCCTGGCACCCCTACTACCAAAACCTTGCCACAGAAACCCAACAATGACTTTCATGGCTACTGTGCACTTGAGTAGTGGATGCAGCACTTCCACAAAACCAGAGCTGGACACCAGCACACAGCAGCTCCACAGCCCATGTGCTGTATTAGGTAGGTCCTAAGAGTAGTTAAGGTGGAAAGTGGAGCTGGTTTAATCATGAGTAAATCCGAAGAAAAGGAAGAAGCAGGTAGTACCTCACCTGTATTTGTAGCACACTGACATTTCTGCTCTTTTAATAACTGGAATAAAACCCAAAGAGTATTACAGAGTGCAAGTGCTGTCTGCCCTGAGTGGTGGGGCACAATAATTAGGATTCTTTGTGGAACTCAAGGTTTTGGCTTGTTAACCTGGTTTGCAGGGGTAGGCCGTTGAGGGCAAGAGAAACCATGATGGCAAAATACAGGGAGGGAAAAAGACACAGTATGTCTCTTTTCAGGGGGATTGTTAGTCATAAGGTAAGATAAATGGTGTCTTTCAACTTGATGCTTTTCTGTGCTTTCCTACATATTTATATATGTATACATAGATGCTTAGGTAACTTCTAGAATTCTTAGGTATAATTCAAGAATTTGTTAGAAAGTTTCTTTCCTGGTACTTTTAATGTTTTATTCCTAAGACAAGAGAAAAGAGGTGGAAACAAAACTGTTCACAATACAAATCAGATCAGCCCCTTCAGTCTCTTTGTTATGATAATTGGTAATTACAGTAGGGGGGGGGGAATCTACATTTAAGATGAAGATTGTTTCAAAGTGCCTTCCCTACACATGATCTATCACAGCCCACCTATGGATGACACTTGTACTGAAGGTTAGACCAGGTCACATGAACTCTTTGCGCAGCCACCAGCTACTGGTCTCTGCTCTCCCATTCTCTAGCACTTGGGAAGCAGCTGTGGTAGTACTGACACCTGAATATTTGAAATGGGATACAATGTAAGGGTGCTCTGTGACATACTACATTTCCCTCCCTGTGGACTGAAAATTACGTGATGCTAGTAAAGCCATGAGGAAAGCTCTGGGCCAGAATCAGAAGCTTAAAGAGAGTTAACCGCGTTCTGGGAAAGAGTCACTGCCTAGTCTTCCTCTTATGGAGCCAGACAGATCCTTGCTCCCCTGAGGATGACTGTGGCTATAGGCAGCTGGTGCAGGGTCACTGCACACCTACCCCCCAAACAGGATCTTCACAGCAAAAGCCTCCCCTGCCTCATGCCCATCCACTGCACTTCAGCAGGGTGTTTCCTGAGTGATGATAGGTGACCCCTGTCCTCCAATGTCAGCTTCTGTACATGTCACAGGTTTGTGGAATATTCTGAGTTGGAAGGGACCCATGAGGATCATCAAGTCCAACTCTTAAATGAATGGCCCATACAGGGATTGAACCCCCAACTTTGTTGTTATTAACACCCTCAAAGGATATTCAGTTTCCAGCTGGAAACCTGACCTGTTTCTGACCAGCATTAGGTTTTGGCACTTGCACCAAATTCAGAGTTGGATTTCATGATCAGTTTCTGTTTTCATCCTGGCTTGAACCTTTGGTCGGAGTTACAAGGTTCACTGTGGGCTTCTCATCACAGGTCGTGACACTCCCTCAGCCTGCAGATGAGTTTTCCTGGCAGTCTGTTGCAAGTAAGCTTTGCTCCCTGCAATGTGGGGGAACGGCTCTGACGAGCACCCAGGGCATTCTGGTGGCGGTGGAGAGGGCCATGGGAAATAGGTCTGACGAAGGGCTGTCAGACCTATTTCCTCAGCCGCTTGATTATCCAGTTGCCTTCGTGGTCATGTCCCCTTGTGTATACACATTCACACATGCATTTCTGCACACACACACACACACATGCAAGAGCATTTTCAAGTTCAGATTATAGTTCTGTTATTCAAAATTTGCATTTATTTATTTTTTTCCTGAAGCAAACATGTGACGTCTGTGATGGAGAGATTAGGTTTGGATAAATTAAACACCAGATCAGGCACTTTTCAGAGCAGAAGTAACCATTTTAAAAATGGTCCTGGAAAAGGGGAAAGTATTCATATTCAAGAAAAGTGTTTGCTAACACTGCTGAAAGGAGTTGCAATTTCTTTCAAGGGTAGTCTTGTCTCTTTGTTTCTTTCTGAATGCTTCAGAAACTTGCTTTCTAATCTTGACAAGATGCATATGCTTACATATGCCCATTTTATAATGCTGTGATCTTGTGATTTTTTTCTGAACTATTATAAAGAAAGAAAACAAAATAAAACCCATTGATGTGAATGAAATTTCCAGCCAAATCTTGGTGCTTGATAGTGTGTATAGGTGTGCTAAAATGTATATGCAGTCCCTCAGAAAATGTAAAACTGGCATTCATGCAAAGTCCATGGTATGGTGCAAACAAATCTGCCAACAAGTGAAGAATGTTAGTGACTCCTGAACCTCAAACAAATATATTCCACTGTTAACCAAGGAACGTGTGAACTCAAATATAGTCACAGATTCTTCAATACCATTTTATAGGACATTGTATTTATCCATAACATCTTTAAATGCAAAGGTAGAAGAGTGTGTATATTCAGGGAAAAATACTTAGCAATCATGCCACACCAACTATTATCGTTTGGAACAAACCTTACTTCCATTAAGAGTCTGAGAAGTAATATATATAGATAATGAGAGAAAAGCTGACAAAATCTGTCATTGTCTGGGTTTTCTGATGTGCAACAAAAACTTCTTTGTCATTTATTGGTAATTTCTCAGTTCTAATGGAATTAAACTGGAATTGCATTGGTATTATCATGGACAATTTTCAATCTAGTTTGCTTTATGAGACTTTTAAAGAGTTGTTTTGGTGTTCCTATTAATTCTTTCCTTTATTGTAAAACCAGTTACAGGATTGTCTTGTCTCACTATAGATTTTGTATATGTTGTGTTTGTATAATATTTTGCATCAGAACTGAAGTAACGATTTCTGATAAATTAACTCATATGGGAACTTCTCAGAGCATGCACTGCCCATGAAAATATACCTATTACATTTAAAATAATGTTTACACCTCAGAACCACAGCAGTTTTTTGTTCCCCATTTTTTCAGCTTTTGGCCATTTGAGCCCCAGATTAGAGCAACAATCACCAGCATCCTGTATACCTGAGAGCTGACTCGCTTGGCACTGGACTGCCAAGGCCTTTGCTGGAGCCAAGGCTCCCACTGTGGATGGGGATGTCCCAAGAAGACATCAGTATTTTCCACAGAAATAAGCCTTAGGTTGCAATTAGTAAACAAGGAGGGGCCTGCAACAAGACTCCAACCAGGAGCTTTCCTGGGGAACCTGATTTTCCTGTCTGTGTCTCCTTCCTCTCTCAAGGGTGGTACCTGATACCCCATCATTCCAGTATTGGTTCAAAATACCAAGAGCTCAGCCTGCTTTGAAGGGGCAAGTACCAGCTCATCTCTTAGGGGTCCTGTTGGGAAATGCCTGTACCTTCTGATAGCTCCAGGCAAGTGCCTTCATCTCAACTCAGTAATGCAGAAACACAAGTGCTGCTGTCTTCACCACCCTCTGCCAGCATTTTCTGGGTTCTTCTCCAGGTGTCCTATTCACCCACACAGCACCACATAAACACTGAAGCTGTTATTATCTGCCAGCCAACCATCAGCCTCCTTTCTTTAGCTGACCAGGCTGAAACCCCTCAACCACTCAGTCACTTCTTCAGGAGATGTTCCTCGTCTCTGCCAGGGCGGCACTGTAGGAGGAGCAGGGAAGTCAGTTCCAGGAATGCTATTTCATCCATCCTATTTTATCTGCTGCTTGCAGGATTGAAGATTTTTCACTGCCCAGGTTGCTTTAAAAATTCACCAATGAAGGGTGGCAGAGTGTAGCACTGACTCTTCAAAAATGTGAAAAATGTCTGATGAGTTCCTGCAATAGTTTATGCCCTGTTCCTCAGTGAGTTTATGCTTCCCCTCAGTGTATCCTGATGCACAGCCGTTTCCCCATCCAATAGTAAGCTCAGCATACCCCATTCCAGGCAGATGGCTCTCCCACACCATTAGTGAACAGATCAAAGCCATCCATACAGAACAGGGACTGCAGCCATAGCTGTTCCCACATTAAATGTGATGGCATTAGCATGATATTTCATATGTCATAATGTGCTTTTCATTTTATTTGCAGCTGTACAGTGTTACCACTTGCCTAAACTGTCCCACATGTGTTCAGTCACAAACTGAGCAGCATTTCGAGAATCTGAACACATTGCGCAGTGGTACCTGACAAACTGGTTGGAGAGGCAACAGTTGCTGTGACCTGCCTGCAGAGGACCAGAGGCTCTGGACAGGCACACTCTGCCCAGGCCGATCAGCTTACAGGAGTGCTGACAGCAGCTCTGATGCTGGCAAGGCAGATCAGGTGTACAGCATGTGCCCTGAGCTGCCTAGATCTGCAGCTGGGCTACAGCACTTGAAATGCATTCAGGCCACAGCTCATAGGATGTGTGTCCTCATGCTTCTCTCCAAGAATTCCCCTCTGGCCTTACACCAATGCTGTGCCCTTGCTCCTTAGAGTTGCTTGTTGCAACACACAGGCCTCAATCCTTGCAGGCTTTGGCCATGTTATCTGTGCAAAGGTTTGTGATGTTTTTAAGGTACAAACAGTTGTTGTGCGTTATATCACTACTTTTAGATAAAGTAATGAAAAATCACAGTCACACTTCATTTATCAGATCCCATGGCTCCTGAGAAATTAGGATCATTTGTTCCTAACCATGCGAAAATAACTGTGAGAGCAATGAAGGACAGCTGTGAGGGGTTATCTAGGTGTATTTTAAAGCCAGTTTACAGGTCAATAAATACAAGTCTATTCATCATAGTTGCATCCGGAGGCTGCACAGAAAGAGCTGAGTGCATGTTTGCAGACCATAAAGCTTTCTAATGTTATTCAAGAAGGATAACACTAAAATTGATGCTTCTGCCCATCATGAAGATGTGTGATGAATGACAGAGGCAAGCCACTGCCTTTGCTCAGAGATAACTTGCATTTTCTAAGTGGCTCCTGAACAGCTGAAGTCAACCGACTCATGCCAATGAGAACAGAGTCAATAAAGACAATACATTTGTTTAGCTCAAGAGTCTAGTAGTATAGGTGAACAATGCAATAGCAGAGTTTTCTGGGAACTTAAATTTCTTTTACAAGGACAATCCGATCATTTTAGTCAGGGAAAAGAAATCATTCTGATTGGAATCAGGAGTCAAAAATTTCAAATTTCACACTGCCTAAAATTTCTGGGAAATATTGACTTGGTGCTTAATAATTTTCTCATGAGTCATGTTTGAGAATTTCATTTCAACATGGTAAAGAACTCTTTCTTTCTTTACATTTGTGATTAGTTTCACTTACAGCTATGCTATATGAAATGTAATGTACCTTCCCATAAATCATTCAGTGAGAATCTCTTCTGCCTAAACTTTTTGACTTGTTGCAAACAGTATCTACTTAAGAAATCACCACATTCCCAAAGGCTGTATAACAAGAGTTATGCTTAGGGCTTTCTGTGTAGTTTGTAGTCAGAAGGGAATGCTGCACTTGTTAGATTGCAGTTTGGAGGGTCAGATTATCTCTCTCTTTGAGCACATCTTGGGAGAAATAGGGAAGAGTTATTGGAATACCCTTTGTCTTCTTCAGTTTTCAGTAGTATTAATTTCAGCTTCTTTGATCCCTTTTGCTTCCATATTTTCTCTTTAAATGAGCACTAGTAGAACCGGTCTGTTATGAAATATCAGCAAAATACAGATAAAAGTTTTTTATCAAGACAGCAAGGAAAGCTTAAGTTCTACTCCTACTATTCCCATACCTTAAAATCATAAGAAACTTGACAGCACTGTCATTGGAACTAAAAAGTAACTTTGCTTCATGGAGGTGAATGATGCCAGGCTGTACATAGGGCTGGTATGTCTCAATATATAAAAAATGTCCCAAAAGACTAACAAAAGCATTCCTGACACAGAGCTTACAAAATCTATGCCTCCCCTGGAAGGGTAGCACTGGTAAGATGCCTCACAAAACATTTCAGCAGGTGTTTTTGCTATGCAGAATTTGCTGTATTTAAATCAATTGATTTAGACTGTCTCATAATGTGCAATAATTTCTCACAAGATGCAATAGTACACTACTTTATAAAAATACATTTTATTTTTCTTTGTATTTACTTATACAAATACATTTGTGTGTCTGTGTTTGTATAAAATAAATTCAGAGCAGTGTTGACAAGAACTTGTTGCATTTTTACCTTTCATTCCTTTAATTGTAGATTCATACAACTGTTGGGATTTCTCTGAATTTACCTCAAGTTAGTTGCCTAACATGGAGATGAGGTGCCATTTCAGATGTTCTGTGCCCTCCCACCTGGTGTCCAGCAGCTGGTCCAGGGACCTGCCAGTGCTGTGCAGACCACTCTGCAACCTAAGGGTGCCAAAAACAGCACTAGGCACCTAAATAGCTGAAACCCAATTTACAACGCTTTTGCTAAGGGAAATACTGGAGAGAGAGAAGCATGAGATGCTCACATGGAAATTCAAGATTCTAACTGCTGCTGCCCACATTGCAGCTCTTGAAGCTTGGCAGCTTCTTTTTAAGAGATGCTGCAGGATGGATTTGATTTTTCCCTCTGATTATACTTCTATTAGAGCTGCCTGGCAGGAGCTGTAGTCCTGTTTCCTGACTGAGCATGCTTGTGTAGGGTTGGATTAAGCGAGGCTCCCTGTGGGAATGGCTCCTATGTGTTCTTGGTTCCCTTCCCAGCCTGGTTTCTCTCCATGCTATAGACACTGAGATCCAGGTGCTGAGGGGTGGGATTATGTGCAGCACATCCCTGCAATCCATGCAGAGCAGGATTTAGGATGTTTAACAGAAGCAAACAGCCTTGTCTCTCCAGCTCATCAGCTGCAGCATGTTGCCTGGGCTGAAAATGGTGCTCTGGTTGCCCAGGGCCCACCACCCAAGATGATTCTCCAATCCTAAACCATGTCCTACACCTTGGTTTTTTTACTTCTGTCTTCCTCTTCCCAGTCACTATTCAGATTGAAGCTGCATTTTATTCACTTAATTTGAGAAAGTAATGCTTTGAAAATACTTGTGAGCCAGAACCACACACCCATTTCTGTTTACTCACCAGGAGGTAGTTAGCACTGGCTCAGGCAGAAAGGACCTCCCAGATATTTTGGGGACAGAAATGGATGTGTATGAGTCACAGGACTTGTCAAGCTGGTTATAACCCCTGCTCCCACTTGTCCCATTTCCTGAGTCCAGTGATGAGGCATGCCAGTGATACCAGTGCTCCTTTCCAAACAGGAAAATGCATCTTAGCCTCCTCAGATGGGAATTATTTTGTGCCCCAAGACATGAAACCTTAATTCTTCCTACAATCACATTTCATTTCTGTGAACAGTTGAGCCTTCAACATTTTTTTGAACCTGGAAAAAAGCAGAATTATTAGAAGCAAAATATGTTATTAAATGGGAGCTGACATGTGTCAGGCTTATTGATGGGAACTTGCATAAAATGTGATATTACTTCATTCCTACCTTAATTGAAGATATTTTCAGCCTAAGTGATGTGTAACTGCTCAGTGATTTAGCTCTCTTTTATGAATAATCATATTACAGGTATTCTCTCTGGGTATTTCCATTGATACATATGATAAGTCTCTCTCAGAATAGCCTGTAAAGTGGTCAGGCAGATCTCACTTTATTGAATCCCTTTGAAAATAGTATATTTTGCCTTCATAAAGTCAATGGTTAAATTAATAAACACAATGAGAAACCTTGCAAATGAGAGGAATATTCCCTCTGCTTATGATCTAATTCCCTGGACGCCCACTTACTAAAGATTTGACAGGAGTAACATGAAGCTACAGCATTCACTATATAGTTCATTTTTTATCAAACAAGACAGAAAGAATGAAGCCTTGTCTATGTTTGAAAGCTATATCGTGTTTCTGCCATTTCTTTAGGCATTCTTACAGAAACCTCGCAGTGCTCCCTTTCTCATCTTCTTCAGGCTATTATATTAGCATTTTCTTTTCAGTGATTAACAAAATGATGGTGATTTTTGCATGAAGCATAGGAAGAGCCTCATTCTTACCTATGTACTAATGAAATAAGCAATTTCAATCTGTGATTTAAACAGAAATAATTATAAACACTTCAGAAAATAAAGAAATCTTCAAGAGTTATATTTAATATTAAACATCACACAGAAAATTTCCCAGGCAACAGGCCAAGCTGAGATTAACTGGATCTTCTTTAAGAGGTATTTGTAATGTAAATTTTAAGCCAAACAGTAAAAACCACTTTGACAAGCCTTTACATCATTGCCACAATCTGCATCTAGACCCAATAAAATAATAGACAGGAAAGCTGCCAGCATCCAAGCCAGGAGTATGCAAATGCCCAATTCTGCAACTCACTGATAGCAGCTGGAAAGCTGAATCTAACAGCACCACTTCAAAGCTTTCCTAGGAAATAATTGAACACTTAATGATTTTAAAGTTCCATGATAGCTCTAATGCCAAGTTGTTTAAATTAATTTGCTTAACTAAGGACTAACACATGTGTCTGGAAGATGCTTACCTGTGTGTGTGTGTGTTTATGGCTCTGCTACAGTGATGATTAGAACAACAAGTGCAGTAGGGCATGGGTCTTGTCACAGGGCGTTAGGGCAAACTGGGCAGGCAATTGGCTCTGGGTGAGGTGAAAAGTCCACCTTTCAGACCACAGATTTACTTTTATATCATTTATTTGGTGCCAGCTGAGTGTGATTCCAGGGAAAACTTAGCAGGGCAACTTTCTTCAAAATGTAACAGAAGACTCAGACTTGCCTGCAGTAAAGAAGAAATGGCTTTTGCTTAAGGCATTTCTGGATGATGGCGGTGTTTCAGTGCCAACTAAGTTGGCTTCTGCCAGTTTGAGATAAGAAGAGAGGGAGGTCAACCAGCAATGTCAGGATGAGAGAAGTACAGGAACTTCCCTCTCTGTGGCCAAGGTGTGGGGCAGAAGGAGCTGCCTGCAGCACTGGCACTGGTGTCAGGGGTCCTGGGGTGGAGGCATCACAGCAGGGAATCCCACTTGGGCAAGGGGTATGAGGGAGTGTGTGGGGAGGGTTATCCAACAGATAAGGATTTACAGTAATTTCCAGACCTTGCTCTAGCCAATTGCATCTCACACTTCTTTGAGGCTGCTTCCCTTTCCAAGGAAGTTATACTATTGCTTCCCTTTACCCATCCTTTGCCTCTGTTTATTTAGATGAAAAGTTCTGCAGCACATGGGCCGTGCATCCGTAGGTGAATCCAACAGGCTTAACACAGCTTTGCTCTGAAGTCAGCTGGCACCTGTTTGAAGTAGGAAATAGTAATTTGAGGAAGGAGATAACCTGGGTAAGAGAAAGCAATCAACTCCAACTCTAGTTCCACAATGCAGAAACTCCCCCATTTAAAACTGCAGTTGTGTTTTTCCAGTGTACTGATGCCGCCAGTGAGGACATAAAAAATGTATGAGGATTCTTGATGGAGAAGTGAGGGAAATGTGACAGAAGCCTTCACACTCAGAAAAGGTGGGAGAAAGATGCATAGGAAATAATAATTTCCAGTTACTCAGAGTTCTAAGGGGCAGTCCTTGAAATGATGAGGCAGCCTGCTTAACACCACGAGCAATGCTGTTCCACACTTGTAATTGAAGTGTGGCCTTCATTGCCATGGTATGTTGCACCTCCACTATATGAGGTGAAGGTTGTCATGTACTCCCTTTGTTTTCTGCTCACTTCCTATGTCCCAGGGGAACATCATTTGCACCACCTTTAGATATTTGCACTACATTTGGCATGACTGGCCATCTTCACTCATTGTCTCTTCTGGCCTCAGGACTCTGCAACTTTGTCAGTCCAAGCTCAAAGTATGCTGAAGGGTTACTGCAAAGTTGTTCATAGGGACAAGAGCAAAATGTCTTGTGGATAACAGAATTTTCAGCTGGTGGGTCTCTGAATTAAAATATGTGGCCTCAAAAGACTGTAAGTCATGCCAGTGAAAAAATTCTCAACAAAAGTGCTGTGTGGAAAAATGTTTGAGAACCTTAAAGCATGAAAAGGGGAAAGAGAAATTCCAACCAGCCTGGTCTTGTAGAGTTTAATCCTTCTTTATAAATTAGCCTCTTTGTACCTATGAAACGTGTTTGATCAGATTCCAGATCATGGCAGTGATTTGTGCCAAGTGGGAAGCTGAAGAGTAGAGGAATGTCAAATATTTAAATATTTTACCAGCCCTTTATCTGGGTTAATATTCTATTAGCAGCAAATATGCCCCTCTGCAAAGGAGTCGACAACTACTGCTCACCATGCTGAGGTACGGGTGGCCTTGCACAGACGTAGTATGAAAGACAAGAGTTGAGGGAAATATTGATGCCACTAATTTCTTCTTTCCTAATGATGCACTGAACACTTCCATATTGATGTGTGTTTGCATTCTCTGTGCCTTGATTTGCAAGCCTTAGCCACACAATTCAGCCTTTTTCCCATTCATGTTGCTTTCTGCAGTTCATATCTGCCTCTGTGTAGCTGCATCATCCTAACCATACCAGATTGCTCAGTCAGTAATGAGGATGACAGCTGGCAGGTCAGTAGGATGCAGAGATTTGCTCCACTTTGTACAAGCCTAGTTCTGACAAAGTGGTTGTTTGTGGGACAGGCCTATCCATGACTCGTCTTCCTGTACTCACCAGCAAACATTTCATTGTAAAGGGTTATCAGCTTCTGCTGTAGGGAACACAAGTGCAGTGAGCTCTGGTGAGCAACACTCCGCCAGGTCTCTGAGAAGGGCAGGAGTGGATATGGCAGGGCAGCCAGATACGGGGTCTGGGAAGATGGTTAGCTCAGTGCTCAGAGTGCAAGAGCCAAAGTGAGATGCAGGAGTAGACTCCATTCTTTGCTGCTGTCTGCAACCATCTTCAGTATAGGAGACGGAGATAATTATTTAAAAAATAACAGGACAGTTTCTCTGAGCAGCTGCCTCTGAGGAACATCTCAGCCAAATGGCAGCATAGAGGTTAGTTGGCAGGCTGGGAGCATGGAAGGTTGCAATGATAATGTCAACCATCCACGTGAAAAACTGCTATATTAAGGTAAATATTGATATATTAGAATAAAGCATGTGGAGAATTTACCTGATTGTGTAATGTTACCAAGTCCTGAAACTTCAATGTTATTGTATTTTTATGAATATCTAGCTAAACAAATACACCCAGTCTTGCTGGCTGGTCAGATCATAGTGGACTATTTATTCTACCAATAATACCAAAATTCTTTTCTCTCAATATTTTGGTTGAGGAATGCACCAAAGAACATCCAAAATTCACATGAAATTTAGTATTAGTGGAGAATGTGGTAGTGACTAGAACCACCTTGCTTTGTTTTCTTTCTCCATTCTTTCATACTATATGTCCTACTAAATTAATTAAAAAATTGGGGAGCCCTCCAGTGGCTGAAATTATAGAGCCTAAATTACCAGTGTGTTAGAGAGGTATCCAAACATCTGATGGTGTCTTCCAACCTCATAAGAATCCATACAATTTAAATACAGAATTTTACAAACTGTTATCTTTTTACTGAAGATTCAGTTTTTGAAAGGTCAATCCAGTTAAGTACCTGTGGAGGTACCTGGGGAAAATTTCCTTAAAAGTTCTTTTTAGAAAATACCCCCAAATCCAATATATAAAATAACAACCTCATATTCTTAGAGGTCTCCTTATAAAGGTAAATACCAGAAATATGAGAATGCAGCAGCATTTGGCAATAAAACTGCTCTCCTATTCCTCACGCTGCTACTTGGCCCTCTGCTTTTCATTCAAAAAAACCCCAAAACCAAATGAATCAACCCCTGTGTATGTGGGCAATCATGACTCCTGACTCTTTGATGATCTCTACATTGATTCTGTAAAACCCTGTGTAGTACAGATTTATCCAGAAATGATGCCAACACAGTGTTTTGTTAAAAGAAGAGAGAAAAGTATGCAAACTTAACCCAGGTTTGCAGCAGACCTGTAGCTCGTTAAGGTAAACAAAAAGCATTGAGTGACTCTGCTCTGGATCCTCCTTGATCTCACTTCTAAAATGCTCATTGATTTCCTTGAAAAGAGATTTGGACTAAAAATCTGTGGGGAGTTGTTGCAAAGAAAAACACTTTTTTGTTTGCTTGTTTCTTTGTTTGTTTTCCTTAAGACAGTGACTATCTCCTACTACATGCTTCATTCTTCTGTCAGATCATGGAACTAAGTGCAGAGGGAACATATGTAAGATTTTTATAATTGAGAACACTTGGGATTATTACATATGTGCATCATTCCAGCAAACTGGAAACCCAGTGCAAAGCCCATTTAATTTGAGAGCTTTTGGCTCGGGTTCTTGGAGAAGGATAAATAGATCAAACTAAGAGGAGTGCCAAATCTCCCTTTGGGCTGGGAGACCATCCTTGCCCAGGAAGGGGCTGCTGGACTGCTGGTTGGCTTTGCCATCAAGTGGGGTGGGGATTCCCAGCCCAAAGTCTGAGCTCCCACTCACCTGTGGCTTGTTGTCAGCTGCAGTGCAGCCATGAAGCAAAGCCAGTCTGTTCACTAGCCCAGAAAGATCTTCCTGCCCTCTAATTAGCTGCGAACTGACGTTGGTGACTTAAAAGATGTCTCTGTTGTTTTTGTTGGTTTGTTTTTCCTCCTCTCAAGCATTGTGACAGGTTTCTCTTGTCCTGAATACTGTTCCACAGCCTACAGATGATCACACCACTTTGTACACAGTTTGAGACAATACCCAGTCTTCCACAGCCCACCTGGTGGGATGTGTGTCAAACTCCTACCATAAAACAGGTGGGCTGTCACACAGGCTTATCTCAGAGTACAATCACTGCCCCTGGCAGTGCTGGATTGCAGGCAATGACAGTGAGAAAGTTGGAGCATCAGATTCAACCTAATGGAAAAATCCTTCTTCCCAAGGATGAGGATGACCAACTTCTACACTGCACTGCAGCCACTGCACCAGCACCACTGGCTGCTGCCATCAGTGAAGGGCAGTCCCAAAGCCCCTCCTGACTGCCATAGCAGCACAGGTCCAAGTAAAGGAGGGGCACAGTGTGGCCTTTGATCATCTGCAAAAGCACAAAAATAGCATGGGGTGCCTACAAGTTGAAAACGGTCTGTGTCAAGAGCTGTCAAAAACTGTGGTTGCCACAGGGATAATTGGTTTGTGCCAGCTGTAGTTGATGGGTACCGAGCTGATGAAAGGAGACAGGATAATATCCCTTCTGTTGTTTAATTAAGGATTTTCTAAATCTATATAAACTGAAAGGGCTGCATATTGAAAACTTCCCAAACGCACCCCGATATTCATAGCAATGAAAGAATGCTGGAGGAATAGGGTTCCTACCAAAAAGTGTGTGCACCTACATTAAGCAACCTCTGTGCAAAAAAACTCCATTTGGCGATGCTCTTGCCCCTTATTTCCCACCAAACTGCTCCCGTCAGATTAATGCTTTTCACAATCTTCCTTTATCACAGGGGCTGCAATCTTTACTTAATACCCTGAGGGAGGGACATCTTGGGTTATTTTGCACAGTACAAGTGATTGAAATAAGACAGAAAACTGCTAACATGATCCCCAAACTGCTGGCTCACAGCCCAATATGTTTTCTGCAGGCATTTCAAGAAGGTGATTAATAGCATGCCAGAGAGCTGCTCTGTATACCAAACACTACTTGAAGGATTGTAAATAGATAAAACCAAACAATCAGCAACTGTATACCAAAATAAGGACAGGCACTTGAAGGGTGCTGGGAATCTCAGTTGTTGAGCTCTTCTTTTATTGTTGTTAATGTTAGGTATCAAGAGGAGATGAATAGCTCTCAAATCAAATCTTCAGCTAATCTCATTGTAGGTGGCAGTAGCCTTATCTGGAGGATATAGTAATAAAATCCAACCTGAACAACACGAGTTAGTACATCCAGAAGAAATGAAGAAACATATGTAACAGTTTGATGGGGCTAGAGGTTTTGAGAAAGTAAGCATGCTGGAAAAGTGTTGGGGGGGAATGATGTGTGGCAAAGCCATGAAACCAGCTGTAAGTCTGTGGTGTGACAGGGCAATAAGGCTGGGCAGTCTGTAAGAACAAGGCTCACTGTTGTGAGTCTGGGCAACATGAGAAGGGAGATGTTCATTTCACAAGACTGTCATGCTGGGGTTAAAAAAAAAAGGTGATTGCTATGTCATCAAGTACTAAAATTGTGAGGAACAGACTGATGGTCTCAGAGGCATTTCTCCATCACACACCTCCATCTCTGAATTCTCCCTCTGTCCTCAGATTACCCAGCTTTGTAGAGAAAGGATCTGCTTCTGAGATCAGTTCTGACCTAGGAAGAGCAGAGTGGCACAACTGTCCACCATAGCCAAGGTTCCTGCTTCTGAGTGCCCAGCACCTCAGCTGTGCTCTGGTCCTCAGCTGCAGAGCCGATGAGCATCTTCAAAAGATGGTCTGATCATAACAGAGATAGTGCTGGCACTTCATAACTGTGGTATCACCTTGCAAAGGGTACACCTGTCCTAATGACAAAAATGAATGAATGGAAAAAGATTCAGAGATGGGTTAACCAGGATATTCAGAGGTGTGGAACAGCTTCTTTACCAGGAGCAGCCACAGAGACTAGTGCTCTCCAGCCCAGGAAAGGACATGTCCAAGGACTTATGAGTTCTAGATTCACAAAAAAGCATGGGGTTTGGTGTCCCATGAGTTTGTTTCACATGAGTTTGTTGTCCCATCAGGACACCAGAGGGTGGGCAGGGCAGAATTGTCAGAAGGAAATCGTTCTTCACAGGGACAGGGTGAAATATTCACATTGGATCAAAAACAACTAGATGAATTCACAAACATCCACTGCAGCTTTTAAAAACCAGAATAACTGTTCTGGATCAGGAGCTGCAAATTTTCAAAGGCTGGAAGAATATAATGGGCAAACACATCTAACCTGTTTTCATACTCTTGCTTACATGACCACTATGACTGTGGTCAGAGGCTCAATACTAGGCCAAATTAACAAATAGTCTCACTCAGTATTGCCACTCTGATGTCTAGGATGATGTATATGTGTCACAGGCTTCCCTGTTACCTTTCCTCTTGCCACAGTGCAACAACTACACCAGGTCACTCCTGATGTCTCACTTCTCTCTGCATTTATTGAGACAGTTGGTCCCAATCAAGTGACATGTTTCTGTGCATCTTTCAGTAGTCACTATATTCTTCAAGCCAGGGCAGGCAATAACAGAGCAGAATCAGAGTATCTAAATTGTAGAAAAAGAGAGGGTTTCAAAATAATTTAGCACTTATACTTTTCTTCCAGGAAGGAGCCTTCCTGAAAAGTGGTTTTTAGTTTTCTTCCCCGAAGTCACTTGCTCTGAAAACCACTTTCAGGTCTAGTTGGTGGTACCTTTGTCTGTAGTTCCCACAGTCCCAACCTTTGTCAGGACAAAGCGAGTCACAGCTGAAACAGTCTTCAGGGTTCTCTCTACAACTTCAGGTGACAAGTTGCTTCAGGTCCTAGACACTTCTCAAGCTAAAATAAATGGCTTTTGCAGAAGCCAGTGTTTGCCAACCCCAAAACCCTCCATCTCCAAACCAAACATACACTGTTTGACTGAACAGAGCTACCTGGATCAGGATTTCAGGCTATGACTGCTCAGCTCTCCCAGGTGCACCGGGCTTGGATTAATCCCTTGTTACCTCACAGGTAGATCTGGCACTGGCAGTCTGCCAGGGTATGCACTACACCCTCAACTTCTCCATTTCTGCCCTGAAATACATTCCATCTGCTGCTAACGATTGTAAAAATAATCAATAATAGGTTAAACTGCATGTTTTCTTCTGCTGACATGTAATGAGTGTTTATGAACTCAGAAAGGTATTCCAAATTTACAGAAATGCTTTGGTAATCCTGAACTTGGATTTCTTTTTTTTTTTTTGTACCTGTAAATTCTGGAATACCAATTTTATTGTGCTTAGGGGATAAATTTAACTCACTAGTACAGTTTTGGATGGGTTTGCTCTTATCACATTTCGAAACAGGGACCAGTACCCCCCTTATACTACTATTTCTTAATGATGCATTTTTGTCAGTGAAGATGAGTTGGTAAAGACATGAGGATTACATTTAAATTCAGCTGTATTTGTAGTTTAAACATGCAGGAAATGAGATGAGGGGAAGAAGAGCTTATGCTAATCCAAACAAATGGAAAAGCTCCTAACGTTTTCACATGGTTTATTTGAAATGACATGACGCATCTGCAAAAGTGGTGCTGCCCAAATATGCTTACCTGTTGTAATACAACTACCCCCAGGCTTTTAATGAATGTGCACTGCCACAGGGAGGTTTAAATCTCATGTTGCATATGCAAAGCACAATAGAATCTATTAAACAATTAATCCACAGAGTCCATCTTTTAATTCATTTAAGTAGGAAAATGAAGGTAGAAAGACATAAATGACCAGCTTATGGCCCCACAGCAAAACTGTGCAGAGCTGGGATGACAGTACAGGAATATGGCATTATTATGCCAGGCCCTAACTGTCCTCCCAGGGCTGTGGTAAGCCTGTACCTTAGCATCCCAAACGAGTGATTAAGCAGCATCAGCACTGTGTCTCCCAGCTGCAAAGGAAAGATCACTTTGCAAAGGAAAACAATGTTGCCTGGGCAGCTAGTTAACCACGCTTCTCATCTATGAAAGACAGTATAGGCCCTTCCTCCCGCCACTAAAAATTTGCTCTTGTGTCTCTCTGGCTTGACTGTTTCTGGAAGGTGGTGCTGGCTCTCTTTGCCAGCTGCTCCATCAAACTTAGTCATACCTCATTCCAGGTGAAAGAGACAGCTGGTCTTGGAGCCATCGAGGAGATGAAAGACAGACCCTGTCCTTCATGAGCCAAAGATTTGACTTTTGCTAGTGCTGAGGCTGGCCAGAGCAGTGTTTCTGCAAGTGGAATCGACTGGCTTGAGCTAATTTCACCCTTCATGCACAACTTAAAAGAAAACATAGAATACAGAGGTACTAGAAGAAAATATCCTGCCAAGGACTGGTGGGGTGCCCGTCTTTGAATGCGAAGCTGCCCCCATTCAGACTCCACAGACACTGCCCAGGTCTACAGAAAGAGGACACACACTACATGTATTAACCTTTTCTGTTGGTCTAAGGATCATTTGTGGAAAGAATCAGAGACAGCATCTCACCAGCTTGCTCATGTGTGGTTTTCATTGCTCCTTGGAAAGCCACCCCAACACAAGACACCAAAATGACACTATGCATATGTCCCTCATGCAGCCATTCAAACTGTGCATCTAAAGCTCTTTTTTTTTTTAACAGAAAGTGTTGTGATGGTTTTTTCCCAGGAAGTCATCCTCTCCATCATCATGTGTGTTAAAGTGATTGTTCCCCTATGAAAAATACACATTTGGGATTTTTGGAAGCTTTTTATCCACTTTTGTTTCTATTCCTCCCCCTTACTCCTTTAAAACAGGCCTGCTGGCCTACATTTGCAATGCTGAAAAAGGTGTAATGATGTTTCCAATATTCAATATTTTTGTTGAAACCATCTTGAGAAAATAATTTTTAATTAAACAGATTTACTATTTCTTATCTCTGTGTGATCTGTCTGATTTCCTAGCTCCTCAAAATGACAAAACACATTTGTCTGTTAAGACATGCTGGCCTAAAGCCCATCACACCCACAGGCTGTAGTTTTATGATATGAAATGTTTGCCTAATTCTCCATACCATGGAAAGAAAAGAAAAAATCTGTTACATAAGCAATCCCACCAGAACATGGAATTAAAGGACAAATCCAATCGAGGCAACTCAGAGGAGTGGACATGTATTTACTCTCTGAGATTACCTCTTAGTAAGTGCAAAGATACCACCGGGAGAGGTGCTGTTATAAAAAGAAAACACAGATTGTTGGAGCTAGAGCTGAACCTCTCCAGAGAATACCAGAAAATACTTCTGCCTCTGCTTTCTAGCACTTGCTTTCATGAAAGTGTAGCAGGTACTCTGCACATCATGGGGCCAAAAATCCTCAAACCTACAAGCTCACAGAACCTTACTTGGCAAGATGCAAAACATTTCAGGTGGATGTTAAATGACCCAACTCTTTATTTCAGTGAAAACAAAAAGTGCTTTGCTATGCCACCAGGCAAGGCAGGAGAAGGAGGAGGATATGCTTAGTGCTTTCAACAAGAAGCTCTACACATGCCAGCTTTCGTCTCCTACGGATGGGATGAGACACAGGCAGTACTTCTTGGTGAGTTGTGGGTATTTGTGCAAATCACTTTCATCATGTTGCTGCAATTCCAAGAGATAACATGACATTTTTCTCCCCTTTTGCATGACACCTTTCCCCCCTTTCTTTTATAAATCACTAGTTTGTGTCTTGTAAGTTTAGAAATTTAATCATCACCCAGTGACATTTCTCAGCACAACATTATGTTTTTTACACCTAATCTAATAATGTACAAATACTTCTTGGTTTTCCTGTATCTTCTTTCTACTTCCTGATACCACAAACTACTCACAAACAATAGGTTAACTGTTTCTGTAGCTTTCCTTTTCCAAAAAAATTGATGTAGCATCTTCATTTCAAATACATATTTCCCAAACTTCCATTTCTCAGGGTTGCCACATTCTGCTTCTCAGCAAGCCCTGACATGCTCCTGCCTTGATGATAACAAGCAGAGCAGGGGCCGATCTCTTATCAAACACCTCCCTCCCCCTGGGATTTGCAGACCAGGTGCTCCTCTGCCTGTCCTGCCAGCAGAGCCTGAATTTGAGGGCAACATCAAACTCCTGCCCAGGAATGTGCCACAATAGCTGGACATATGCAACTGTTGTTCTCCAGGAGGGCACAGTGCCCTATTTGTGCTGTTCCCCGTTGCATGGGATAAATAATTGTTTATTGATGGTGAGAAGGAGCACAAGACTGAACTTGTCTCTGTACAGCCACAGTTACAGCCAGTGAGACTGTGCACGGGGAAGCGAGATCTGAGATGTGCTCAAGGGGAAGAGCTTGGAGCACAGCCTGTCCCCTCTCCTCAGGGGAATGCTGAGACCGAACTGTCCTTGGGTTACCTGTCATCTCTTTTCTCTCTTCCACTTGGTGTTTAACAATGCCATGAAAAGATGGACAGCTTCTCCAAGAGAAATATGAGTGCCCCAAGTCCCCATATCGCCGTGTGTTATATCCTGGAGAACTGGGAGGCACTGGCCTAAGTTGTCAAGAGTAGAAAACAGCCCTTTGTCTCCTGCCTGCATGAGCTGGCTACTGACACAAAAGATCAAAATACTTCAAAAAGGGAGGAAAACACAAGGGGTTTAAGAATCAGTGTCCATAACAGAGTAAAGACTAGTAAATTTTTAAGAGAGAAGTGACTTCTGGTGCTCCACCCTGAGATAGGCATGTCTTAAGGCACACCCTATCAAAATAGTTTCCTTTGCACTACTTTGCAGACTTCCCTGTTGGCTTGCTGACTGCTCCTGCACCTTCCAGCTCCAGCACAGGTCACCAAGTCAGCTTGGGCACTACCCTGCCTGGGGCTTGGAGTTTCTTAAATGTGAATGAGCACAGCTGCCACGCAGAGAGGATCCTGAAGTAGAGAAGAGTAGCTGAACACAAAGTGATGAGCACTGGTCACATATTCTGAGTCCATGGCAGTGGCAGCCAATACAGACAGGATGCTGCCTGGTTTCAGCCCATCTTCAATCACTATTTTCCAACCAGTGGTGAGCACAGCTCTGAGTGGGTGGCCCTGCCAGTGGCACCAACAAGGCATTGGACAGATAGAGCCATGAGCCATGCAATAGGATGTACCCTGCTCAAGAAAGAGACATCACTGTCTCGGGACTTTCCTCCCTGGCCAGCCAGTCACTGGTGGCTGCTTGGCCAGCAAGAAGCTGGTGGGGTGCTGGTTACCAGGAGAAGAGGCACTGCCTGCCCAAGCAGTGCAGCCAGCCTGAGGTAAAGACCTGCCCTTGGCAAAGGTGTTCAGGCTAATGAGAAGCAGACCTGGTGTCTGTCACTGAGCATGCACTGCAAGGGCAGGCACCATGTTCAGCTGTATGCAGCAGCTAGCCTGAGGGCTCCTCTGCTGAGCTACTGTTGGTGCTCCTCTTTGGTTGTGAATGGCTTCCTCCACAAACACTTACCAAGAATATGCACAGCATATGCAGCAAGTAACTAACTCACTCCTGAGGACATGTGAATCAGCTTTTAGAAATGGCAGTAACTTATTTCACCTGTCTTTCATCTGTTACAGTAGCTGAAACAAATGAGCTGAGCTGCTGCCTTAAATCACTAACTTCAAGATAGTCCATATTTTTTTCATTTGAGGCTTGCAGGCAAAAATGATATTGCCATGTGGTGGGGTGACCCTTGCTGGACACCAGGTACTCACTAAAGCCACATTCTCCCTCCCCTCTGCAACTGGACAGAGGAGAAAAAATGTAATGAAGGGTTCATGAATTGAGATAAGGACTGGGAGAGGTCACTCACTGATCACTGTCAGGGCCAAAACAGACTCAAAATGGGGGTATTAATTAATTTTATTACTGACAGACTCAGAGCAGGATAACGAGAAGCAAAATGAATCTTAGAAAGCAACACCTTCCCCCACCCCTCCCTCCTTGCAAGTTCTGCTTCCTCCCTGTACAGTGGCACAGGGAGATTGGAAATGAGGGTTATGGGCAGTTGTTTCTGCCACTGCTCAGGGAAGGAGTCCTTCTCCTGCTCCCATGGGGTCACTTCCATGGCACAGTCCTCCATGAACTTCTTCAATGCAAGTTCATCCCACGCAAAACAGTTCTTCCCAGACTGCTGCAATATGGGTCACTCTACCATGGGGCACAGTCCTTCAGGCACAGCCTACTACAATGTGGGTCCCCCACAGGGCCTCAAGTCCAACCAGGAAAACCTGCTCCAGCATGAGCTCCTCTTCCCACAGGTCAGCAGGTCCTTGCCAAGACCCAGCTCCAGCATGGGCTCCCATGAGGTCACAGTCTCCTTAGGGCATCCTCCTTTTCCAGTGTGGGTCTCCTCCGTGGGCTGCAGGTGGATGTCTGCACCCCGATGGTCCTCCATGGGCTGCAGGGGCACAGCTGCTTCACCATGGTCTGCACCGGGGCTGCAGGGGAACCTCCGCCCTGGCACTAGGGCACCTCATGCCCCTCCTTCTGCAGTGACCTTGGTGACTCCAGAGCTACATGTTCTTATTCCGCTCTTCTCTGGCTGAAATTACATTTGCACAATAACTTTTTTCTCCTTTTAGAATATAGTATCACAGAGCCGTTACTATAATTCCTGATTGGCTTGGCCTTGGCCAGCTGTAGGTCTATCCTGGAGCCAGCTGGCATTGGGTCTATTGGACATGGGGAAGCTTCCAGCAGCTCCTCACAGAAGCCACCCCTGAAGCCCCCCTGCTACCAGAACCCAATGCATACCAGTTAGATCAACTGGTATAGTTTAAAAAGTTGCAAAGGTTTGGGACATAAGGTTTCTTTTTTAGGTCGGGAGTGGATGGAGCAGAACTAATACATTTCTTTCACAATGAAAGTGAATCAAACAATTTATTCTCTTGTTTTGATAAAACTTTTTTTTTTGCACTTGATTTTCACATCAAGTAAATATCAGAATAAAACCCATAATGTTTTCAGTTTTCATTAATAATGGAATAAATATAACCAATTAAAGCATTCACAACCACAAGTCATTTTGCAAGAAGATTATGTACTTATGACAAAAAAATGCATGTTCCAGACTGCAATCAGTTAATGAAAACTCCTTGATCAAAGAATATGCTCTCATAGTCATATTCAAAACCTATTGAAATCATCAGTGATATGTCAATAAGATCCAAATGATCTTTGAAGGAGTTCTTTTTAAAAACAAAAAGCCCATAAGGCTGTTAGAGTGAAGCTTCCCCTTCAGTATCTCTATTAACAATAATGATTGCAAACACTCAACTCCTTTGCAGGTTCTTCTTTATTGGCTTTTAGAAGGAGCAAAACAAAAGTTACCGTGAATACTAACTCTACATCTTAAAAGTTCAAAAGAGATGTGTTACCAAATACCCCAGGTTGCAATGTAAGGGCTTCAAGCAGCTCTAGAAGAGGGATCAGAAATGCAATTAATTCTCACCCACTGCTGTAAATTCATTGTTTCTTTCCTGTCAGTCACTGTCAGAGGTAGTGTAGGAGAATGACTGAGAAGCAGATGGCTTCATCTAATAAATTTTGCAGGCTCATTTTTAAACAAGTGAGGCAGTCAGCACTGACAGTGCTACATAAAAACATTTCTGCCTGTCCCAGTGTCAGCACCAGCACTGAAAATGGGCTGTGTGTTCCTGCTGGTTAGTAGGCTGGTCCTGCCGGGACTGGCAATAGCTTGTTTCTCAGTTCCCACAGTGAGGCACAAGTTGCTCTCTTGCTAGCAAACGTCTCCTGGGGGTGGGGAGCTGAGTAGAAACTTGGTGGATGGAAAGAAATGAGAATATATTCTTACATAAGGAAGACATTTTTGACAATGATGGTGGCAAAACATTCGCGCAGATTGCCCACAGAGGTGGTAGATACTTCATCCCTGGAAACATTCAAGGCTAGGTTGCAATGGGCTCTGAGCAACTTGATTAAGTTGAAGGTGTCTCGGCTCATTGAAGAGGTTGGGCTAGATGATTTTTAAACGTCTCTTCCAACTCCAAACTGTTCTACAATTCTGCGATGCTATGATTCTATGATTCTTCAAATCATCAATGTGCACCTTCTTTTATGCTCACTGGTACAATAGTGTGTAGGGTTGTCAAGTCCTCTTCAGTATGCATAAGCAAGGAAGATTAATTGGTAGATGGTGCTGTTGGTGATTTTGCTATTCTTGGTAGGGCGAATGGCCTGAAGTTGTGTCAGGGGAGGTTTAGGTTAGATATTAGAAAAAGATTTTTCACCCAAAGGGTGGTTGGGCACTGGTACAGGCTCCCCAGGGAAGTGGTCACAGAACCAAGCTTGACAGAGTTCAAGAAACGTTTGAACAATGCTCTCAGGCACATGGTATGACTCTTGGGGATGGTCCTGCGCAGGGCTAAGGGTTGGACTCCATAATCTTTGTGGGTCCCTTCCAGCTCAGCATATTCTATGATGTCCAGCAGCTATCCTCATTACTAGGTCGGATNCACAGCTGCTTCACCATGGTCTGCACCGGGGCTGCAGGGGAACCTCAGCCCTGGCACTAGGGCACCTCATGCCCCTCCTTCTGCAGTGACCTTGGTGACTCCAGAGCTACATGTTCTTATTCCGCTCTTCTCTGGCTGAAATTACATTTGCACAATAACTTTTTTCTCCTTTTAGAATATAGTATCACAGAGCCGTTACTATAATTCCTGATTGGCTTGGCCTTGGCCAGCTGTAGGTCTATCCTGGAGCCAGCTGGCATTGGGTCTATTGGACATGGGGAAGCTTCCAGCAGCTCCTCACAGAAGCCACCCCTGAAGCCCCCCTGCTACCAGAACCCAATGCATACCAGTTAGATCAACTGGTATAGTTTAAAAAGTTGCAAAGGTTTGGGACATAAGGTTTCTTTTTTAGGTCGGGAGTGGATGGAGCAGAACTAATACATTTCTTTCACAATGAAAGTGAATCAAACAATTTATTCTCTTGTTTTGATAAAACTTTTTTTTTTGCACTTGATTTTCACATCAAGTAAATATCAGAATAAAACCCATAATGTTTTCAGTTTTCATTAATAATGGAATAAATATAACCAATTAAAGCATTCACAACCACAAGTCATTTTGCAAGAAGATTATGTACTTATGACAAAAAAATGCATGTTCCAGACTGCAATCAGTTAATGAAAACTCCTTGATCAAAGAATATGCTCTCATAGTCATATTCAAAACCTATTGAAATCATCAGTGATATGTCAATAAGATCCAAATGATCTTTGAAGGAGTTCTTTTTAAAAACAAAAAGCCCATAAGGCTGTTAGAGTGAAGCTTCCCCTTCAGTATCTCTATTAACAATAATGATTGCAAACACTCAACTCCTTTGCAGGTTCTTCTTTATTGGCTTTTAGAAGGAGCAAAACAAAAGTTACCGTGAATACTAACTCTACATCTTAAAAGTTCAAAAGAGATGTGTTACCAAATACCCCAGGTTGCAATGTAAGGGCTTCAAGCAGCTCTAGAAGAGGGATCAGAAATGCAATTAATTCTCACCCACTGCTGTAAATTCATTGTTTCTTTCCTGTCAGTCACTGTCAGAGGTAGTGTAGGAGAATGACTGAGAAGCAGATGGCTTCATCTAATAAATTTTGCAGGCTCATTTTTAAACAAGTGAGGCAGTCAGCACTGACAGTGCTACATAAAAACATTTCTGCCTGTCCCAGTGTCAGCACCAGCACTGAAAATGGGCTGTGTGTTCCTGCTGGTTAGTAGGCTGGTCCTGCCGGGACTGGCAATAGCTTGTTTCTCAGTTCCCACAGTGAGGCACAAGTTGCTCTCTTGCTAGCAAACGTCTCCTGGGGGTGGGGAGCTGAGTAGAAACTTGGTGGATGGAAAGAAATGAGAATATATTCTTACATAAGGAAGACATTTTTGACAATGATGGTGGCAAAACATTCGCGCAGATTGCCCACAGAGGTGGTAGATACTTCATCCCTGGAAACATTCAAGGCTAGGTTGCAATGGGCTCTGAGCAACTTGATTAAGTTGAAGGTGTCTCGGCTCATTGAAGAGGTTGGGCTAGATGATTTTTAAACGTCTCTTCCAACTCCAAACTGTTCTACAATTCTGCGATGCTATGATTCTATGATTCTTCAAATCATCAATGTGCACCTTCTTTTATGCTCACTGGTACAATGGTGTGTAGGGTTGTCAAGTCCTCTTCAGTATGCATAAGCAAGGAAGATTAATTGGTAGATGGTGCTGTTGGTGATTTTGCTATTCTTGGTAGGGCGAATGGCCTGAAGTTGTGTCAGGGGAGGTTTAGGTTAGATATTAGAAAAAGATTTTTCACCCAAAGGGTGGTTGGGCACTGGTACAGGCTCCCCAGGGAAGTGGTCACAGAACCAAGCTTGACAGAGTTCAAGAAACGTTTGAACAATGCTCTCAGGCACATGGTATGACTCTTGGGGATGGTCCTGTGCAGGGCTAAGGGTTGGACTCCATAATCTTTGTGGGTCCCTTCCAGCTCAGCATATTCTATGATGTCCAGCAGCTATCCTCATTACTAGGTCGGATCAACTCAAGCTAGATGCTGAATATGCCTCCAGTGGGTTTTCCAAGCAATGGTACTTAACCATACGTGTATACGCACGTGTACATTACCTGAGTATGCAAGAACGTTAGACAAGCCCTCACTGCAGCTGTGTCAAGCACCTTTTCTCTCAGATGAGTGCATTGAATCAATTCCCATTGTCAGTAAAATGCAGGGGGGCAGAAAAATCGGTCTTCATGATTCCTGTAAGTGAAATATTTAGCATATTCTGAAGCCATAAGTTAGTTTTCTCACATTTTTCCCATTTTGCGAAGAAAGTAGTAGTGCATGCATATTCATGAGTATATGAAATTGGTGGGGAATAATTATGCTATTCCGGGTAGTAGTAAAAACAGTTACATTTTAGTCACTTTTAGCCTGAGAACCCCTGTGGAAATAGTCACTCCAATGTTCAGAAAATAGATTCCTAAAGAATAGAGGATTCCTGAAGTTTCTGTATGTCAGAACAGTCTCCCCCTTTAAGAAGGTCAGCAGAAAGTGGACTCAATTGTTTATATATTTTTTATTTTACATAGAGTATAGAATATACTCTCAATATTAGAGATAGTGTATATAATTATATAATACATTTTACATATATAATTTTTTTTGATAGAACATACAGTGTAGCAGTTAAATTATTGTTACATTTGTTTTGCCTTGGCACATAAAGTCCCAAGCAGTTCTGTCTTGTGGGCTAATGGAGACGTGTTGCAGGACACTTGCCAGTGTAACAAGGCAGCTGTCTTCTAGGACTTCACATTTATTCATGAGAAAAAGGAAACATTTCAAAGAACTGCTAACAGAGAAAACTTCCTTAGAGAAAAATCACTTCAAGATTTCTTCTTCAGCTCAAATTGCAATTATATGAAAATTTTGTTTGAAATTTAAGCAGTAAGTTCCTGACTAAATATTAAATTTTCTTCTTTTGGTTTCTCTGTATATTCTTGTATAAAAGGAAACCATTTGACTGAACATTCTTGAAAAGCTATTTTTGGTATGTATAACTAACCACAACTTGCAGCTCTTACCTATCAAAATGGACCTCAGCATTTCAAACATCATTTGAATACCATCAAACATATAATCACTTCCAGGTTACAGAATGCTCTTGTGAAATGCTAAAGGTTTTAAACAGAGAACCTTTGCTGTGAAATCAGCCTTGAAAAACATGTCTATTGAATACCTGGTCAAAGGGAGCTCTGCTCAAAGCCAGAAAGCCCAATTCACTGGCAGACAAAGCAAAACTCTTTATACAACTATGGCATCTCTCATTTGCTTAAAGAAGGCCAGACCAGTATCAGATATAATGGCTACAGACAAAATTAATGCATAATCTGCTGCCACAAGACGGGGTTTCTAGATCATGTGTTCATTGCTGGCCTCTGCTTCTCCATGCTTCACCTATTTGGGGAAATATTAAGTATCTACTAAAAATGTCCTTTATACCTTGTCATGTGTCTCTGAGTTTTTCTGTTAAAGATCAAAGGTAGCTGATACCTCCCACCTATAAATAGGTATGAAATAAATTGCAATTTTGGGACAGGGAAAGGGAAGAGAAGGAAATCACCTGTCTCAGACTTCCTTTTTTGGAATCACTATTACAGTATTAGAGAGGTTGTTTTGTGATAGATACTTTTGTTGATAACAGACTCCCCACACACTCTTTCCTCATACTGAGGAAGAGAATCTATAACTTCAATGACCAAAAGTACCTAATATATCCTATATGCCCCAGCACTCTGTATTTACAGGAATAAGCCCTTCCTTACATAAATCTTCTCTCCTAACTAAAAATATTTCACCACAGATATGAAAATAATGTCTAATCCAAATCATACTTTTAATAAAATAGCAGTAGGGTTTAAACCCTGCTATGTTCACATACAACACATTAAAAATGTCTTTGTAGAGAGACAAATAAGACATGCTACTGTACAACAGAATGCTTTTAATATACATCTTATCGACTAAGAGTCCACTTCCTTACTGGTTATGGAACAAACCGTTGGGAAATTAAACACTTCCAGCCTTACCTAAAGCAGAAAGTACAAAGGTTTTCCTTTTTCATTTGTGTATTTTTCCTACAGCAGTTATTTGGTCTATGAAAACAGGGCAGGGCTTGAAGGCAGGCATGTGGGCTTTCTTCCAGATTCAAGAGATTGGGTCTATTATTGTGATTTCAGCATATGTAGAATATTCAGTTACATTCACAAAAATGCAGATAATGAATCCTTGCTCCTGCAGAAATATGCTTAAAGGTTCTGATCCAATTTATGTATGTGAGAAATTCTATTCTTGTAGGTGATGCTATTGAAATAAGGGTAACTTCCCTCCTGATGCAGTTTCTAGCAGCTGGAAATGGGCTTTTTGGATTTGGGCCCTTGCATATTATTGAAACATGTTGTGATGCATTTACTCATGGTGGGTAACACATTACTCTGCGTGGACTCCCACTGACTTCAAGGAGTCTGCTTACAGTGCCAGGACCCACTCAGCAATCAAAACCTGGCCTCAGGCACAACATATATTAACACAGCAAAAATTCATTTTGAGCCGTGTTTGGGGAAAGTCCTGTTTACCTCTGTGGGTGACAGCCATCGGTGTGTTTGGTTCTGCTTCCTAGTTATTCTTGATGCAGGAGAGAGGAAAATCGTCATTCCTTTGAGGCTACACAAATCATCATGAGCTCTGGCACAGCATTTCTCACAAGCTGCTATATGCACTGTTCCCGTCTCTCAGGGTTGCAGTCATTTGGGTTCTTAGCAGTGTGTCACCCTGCCCCATTTATGAGCTTTGGTGAAGTTACTCCTTGCTTTCAGTGCATTTTGGGTTCCAGAGTGAGATGTCAGGGACAGGAGGATGAAGTTTCTAGCACAAATAAGATCCTCACAGATAAATTTAGGGGAAACTCCACAATATTCTATTGATTTTTTATTTTCTTCTCAGTACTTAATTAAACCTCACTTCTCTCTGTCAGTGTTACAAAATTATAGGATTTCATGTCCCATTTGCCAGGATGTCATTCCAAATGAGCAACGGCCTGTTTTAAAGGTACATGAGCTACCCTCAACTGTTTGTCCAAAGGGAGTATATGCACAAAAGCCCATAAGAATTTCTGCATTAAAATTCAGTGAAATACTAATGGTTATATGGCTGGCTCACTGCAGAACCTTGAACGGTAAATGACAATGTTGTGTTTACAAATGCTGGGACTCCATCCTACTGAGGTATTTGTCAACTTCTGTCAAAGCATAGAGAGGTATTTTTCACATCAGACACTTTCACGTTGAAATGACATGACTGTTCAAAACAAAGATAGTAGAAACCAACAAAAATCTTTCTTTTGGGAAGGGAGGGGAAGACAAAGAGGATGGGAATAAGAGCCTCTTATTGCATCTTACTCATCTTGGTGAGAAAAAAAAGATTGCAGTCCCATGCTTAGGACTGAGTTATAAATAATTGTCATTTTTTGGCCTCCAGTAAAACAGACCATATGTCTACACTTCAGCCACCACAGGTCGCATGAGTAAATCTGAGTTAGGCTTCAACTCGTTGGCTGGATACTGCTCCCAGGCCTGTCTTGACAGCAGGGACTTCAGTGCAAATTCACCTCTCCAGTCAGCCAGCTCCTTTGGCAGCATTGCTGTGGCACCTACAGTCTAAGATCTGCCCAAGCCAGCTCATGGCTTTGTCTCTCTGACTTCCATCAAGGTGAAGAAACCATGAAGACAGAAAAAAAACCCCACAAAACCAAACAAGGAATTTAAAAAAAAAAAAAACAACAAGAAAAGAAGCCATGAAAATCAAAAACCTCGGTGTTCTCCTGAACAAGGGCAGTCATGGCAGCTGCTCTGAGTTAACTACTGAGCCACAGTTCAGGACCATGACTCCCATTACTACTCAGGGATATCAGTCTCTTTAGACTTCCCTGCTCCATTTCTCCCTTAAAGCAAGGCAGAACCTGCTGCCCTGTGTGCTTAACTCCTGCTGATGGAGTGCAGATCATATGAAAGCTGAGAGAGAGGGGAAAGATAGTGACAGCAGCAAGGAACTCACAAAGGAGGAGTGAGAAGAGTAAGGCCTTGGATGACTCACAGTGGGGTTTCAGTACTCACCAGGAAATGTGACCACTGATTACTACACTTACATTTGCAATCTGAGGAGTAGAAGGCCAAGGACCTCAATATGCATGAGCAAATGGCAGTGTCTGCAGGCTGGACCAGGACAGCTTCAGCATAGTGTGCATCCTTACTTCATTCCACAGGAAGGATCCTTCCATTAACTTCCCCCCATAAGCCTGTTGTCACTTTTGGCACAGTCCCATATCAGTTACATTCAACTCCTCACTCTCTTGTCCATCAGTTTCTGGGAGAGTCCATACTGCATTTCTCTTGTTTACCAGACAAAGCAATGTATCAATGGAGTAAGTAAGCCTGTCTGGCAGGTGGGTGCAGTAACTCCTGCACACTGAACAAAAGATGTAGCAGAGTATTTCACAACTATGCCATACTCTCTTACAGCCACAACCAGATCAATATTAGGGTTACTCCAACATAGGATTATGGTCTGGTTTCTCACAACAGTCAAAGCCAACTGAGACTAACGATACCTCCTCCACTCACATGGCACACAGAGTTCCTAGCTTTGGTGTATGTATAATTACTAAGGAGTGATTCAGGTGATGTTTAGATCTTGCACTACACTTTTTTCAACCCCCACCCTTCAAGTTAGGGAAGTAAATATAGAAATAACTTCACAAGAAAATTTGACTATTATGTTTTTAGAAGAGAATTTCCAGAAAGTAACAGGTGACTAACATTGCTGATGCAACATGAATATAATAGGAGAATTTCAGCTGTAAATCACAATCATGATACCTATGCCTGGGTATTAAGATGTGATGCAAACTTGAGAGATTTAGAGACCTCTGATCTGTATTCCATTACAGTGGCATGAAAGCAGTGTCTCATAAAAACAAGGGGAGAAAGGAAATAGCAGCCACGTTTTCAAAAAGCTGCTGCATTCTGCCACAAAAAGAAAAAAAAGTTATGGTCTTATATTTCTGATATAATCATGAGCCTTCAGCACAAAATCTTGATAGAGTGCTACTGTGCTAAAATCCATACTGAAAAGTTTTCATGTCTCCTTTTTTGTCAATTTTAATTAAGAATAGTTTTAAACCAAGGAAAAAATTTCTGGATGTGGCCACAGGCAAAATGACATACTACTTTCCTGCTTTCTTGGACACCAGTCCAACTGGTTCCAACTGGATATAAGGAAAAACAAATCATCATGAGGAAAATGAGGCGTTAGAGCAGGTTGCCCAGGGTCGTTGTGCAATCTCCATCCTTGGAGGTTTTCAAGACACAGCTAGATAAAACCCTGAGCAACATGGTTTGATTTCAGAGCTGACCCTGCTTTGAGCAAGAAGTGGGACTAGAGACATCCTGAGGCACCTTTAGACCCAAGTGTTTTATGTTCAGCTGAGTAACAGGTGATGATCCTGCTTTGCGGTGATGCATTTTTTAACATGTAGAGCTGGGTTTTCCTTTCTTTTTGGGAAAAATAAAGCCTTTTAAATATTTACATGAAAATGGAAGGTGTAGAAGAGTCAGCAACACCCATCTGAGCCTACTGGCTAGGATGGTAACTCAAAAGGTGGGAGATCCAGCCTCACATCTCTGCTGCATGACTCCAAGAGGAAGTTTGCCTCCTGCACCACTCCACACAGCTTGCCAATGGCACACCATTTGGATCAGTGCTCGCCTCAGCTTGCTAGACATCAGTGCTCGCCTCAGCTTGCTAGGCATCCTCGATATATTTGTGGTCACCACTATGTTTTTGGCTCAGGAGGCAGCATGGTTTGGGGATTAAGTCCTGAGCCGTTTGGAATCCAGCAGCGGTCAAAGGTGGTACAGTGCCTGCTGTGGCTTGGCCCAGCCTCAGGCGGCTGTAAGTTGTTTGTGGCCCCTCTTTGTTCACAGGGCAGCTCTCTGAGACTCCACAATAGCCTACGCAGGGTCATGTTGCTGATTTCTTCCTTCTCCTTAGCAGATACCTGGCATGGCCTGGTTCTGCAAGGTAAGTGTGGGATAGCAGGAGATGTCAGCACCCAGATCAGTCTCCTTTGTCACGTTACAGACAGCAAACAGAGACTGCAAGGCAGCCCAAGGAGAGAGCAGTGTTTTCAGCATTTCTGAGAGATCATTCAATGCCTTCGAAGGCTGGCTATGCTGCACGGAGCCAAGAGTTCCCAATTGCTAATCCTACCCCTAAGACTGTCTCCTTCTGTGCCCTCAAGCACAGAATTTCACCTCTCTGTTGCAATTTTTTCATCTGTAAAATTGGGATAATGACATTTTGTTAACTTGTAGGACTGCTGTGAACTTTAATTAAGGTAGAGTTTGTAAAATGCTTTAATGAGAGAAAGCAGTAAGAACAAGTAGATTATTTGGTTAAGCTGGCTGATGTGCTACTGCCAGACTTGCCTGAATAACTCAGGATCTGTGCATACACACTAGAGATTGTTGTTCTGTACACCTTCAAAGATAAGCAGTGCAGGGGCTTGAGTCTTGGGCAGGTAGGATTCAGTTTGGAAGTGCCTCTTCCTAAGTAGACTAATGTACAGCACTTGCACAAAATCACAGAATGGGTCAGGTTGGAAGAGACCACAGTGGGTCATCTGGTCCAACCTCCCCGCTCAAGCAGGGTCATCCTAGAGCACATGGCACAGGATTGTGTCCAGATGGTTCTTGGCTATTTCCAATGTGGGAGACACCACAACCTCTCTGGGCAACCTATTCCAGTGCAGGATCATCTGCACAGTAACGAGGTTTTTCCTTGTGTTCAGGTTGAACTTCCTGTGTTCCAATTTCTGTCCATTACCTCTCATCCTTTTGCTTGGTACCACTGAGAAGAGCAGGGACACCCCTTGACACTCTCCTTTGGATACCTATTGATGAGGTCCCATCTCACATTCACTGCTCACCTTGTTTTTCTTTATTTTGCAGACTACAAACAACTTTGATTCACCAAGAGCCACCTTAAAATGAAGTACAAACCCAGATGGTAGGATAGTCTGCAGTACTAAGGACTGAATGCACAATATTCTTTCTAATCCTCACTTTCTGTGTACAGGGAGAGCCACAGGTACATACACATTACCAGTAGGAAACCAAACAATTTCTGTACTGCAATGGCAGGTATTACAAGGCGACAGCCTTGCATCCAAATGCCTTTTCCTCAGTGTGGGAACAGGAGCTTTGTGATGAAGCTGCTCTGTTTTGCTATCACCATGCAGCCTGAGGCCCTCCTCTGCCTGGGGATATAACTTGTATAAGGTAGCCGAGGCACAGTTTCTTGCAGGGAAGTGAGCAGCATCTCCACAGTGAGATGCAGGGAGATGGAAGGGATTGCCCTGCCCTGCTGTCTCCAGCTCTTCATATGCACTCACACTCCATGTCACTATTTTTCCTATGCTGGATAGCCATACAGCAAGGCTTTGAGCATCTGGCAGTACTCAGCAGAGGGGTGACTGTGACATAAACCCATTCAAATACAGTATACACAGGTATACATCCATCTGGACACCGTCTTTCATTTTGCACCTTGCGGCAGGCAGCATCATCCTCGCATCTTTCTTTGATTGTGATACACTGAACATCTGAACATGTGGATGCAGAAAGGCAGCCCCATGACAGTCTGGACTAGGACTAGCCCTTCAAATCTGACAGCCAAAGGTAATTGAGGCCCAAGCTGTGCCTCTTTTCCCTCTGACCGCAGGAGGCAGGCAGTCACCGGGACACTGCAGGGACAACATGCCTCTGTGTGGGGATAATTTATTTTCCTTCTTCTACACTTACAGAAGCGTAGGTGTCACCATAGCCTTGCCCAAGGAACATGGCCCTGTTCCACTCCCTCCCTGTTTGCTTGCTGCCTGCTTGCATCCCTTGCATGAGAAAAGACCAGTCCCTCCAGTTAATTCATCTGCAGCAGTGCTGAGGCCTAGGACTTCATATTCTTCTCTGAGGAAGATTTAATCTGTCTGGCTCTTAGTACCACCCTGTTGTTCTTTGATCAAAAATTACTTAAGCTATTATTGAAATATTATGCTCAGACTTCTATTATGGCTGGTATTCACAGCAACAATACTCCCCAGTAGCTGAGCAAATAATGTTGAGCTGTTTGTTTTAGACAGAATTCCACATATTCACTTTATGTTACTTTCACACTGCTGGTCAGGAACAATAACACTTGTCTGGGGCTACAAATAATTACTGAGAATCATATTTCGGTCACATTTCCAGCAGGCTTCTACAGTGAAATTTCATTTGCAGCACTTCCAATTCCTAGGCATTTCTTTAGGAATCAGATATCTCACTGGCTTTGGAGTTTTGTATTCTGTTGAGTGCCAGACTTCATCACTGCATTTCCATTCTTTAAATTTTAACTATGTTTGCAAAATGTCAGACATCTAAATCAGTTTGTCTTTTGTCAGATATGAAAGATTATTGTTTGCAAAGATCGCCAGCCACTAATCTATCTAAATCCATGCTGTTTGTTTGCTAGTTCTACTATAGATACCTTGGCTCCCAGGTATTATCAAGATTAAGCATTAGCTCAATATCTCCTTTTATTGCAAGCTTGTTCAGAGCAATGACCACAGACCAAAACTAATGACTTTAAATGTTTGATGTTACTTCCCAGTTCAGATAACTGACATGTCTTATACAGACATATATTTTCAAAGCAGAGACTCTTAGTCCAACCTGAAAAATTAAGCTGCTGAAGTGAGCTATAAGTCAGGCTTAAAAAATTAGTAAATGCTATTGATAATTGTTGACTTGAGCAAAGTGCCTGTAAAGTTTTTGTTTTGGTTTGGGGTTTTGTTTTTTTTTTCCCAAGTGCTTCTGAGAATCACTGAATGGTTTGGGTTGGAAGGAACCTTAAAGATCATCTTGTTCCAACTCCCCTGTCGTGGGCATGGACACCTTCCACTAAAGCAGGTGGCTCAAAGCCCTATCCAACCTGGCCTTTAACACTTTCAGGGATGGCACATTCCTTTTTTGTTTGTTTGTTTTTAATAAATATTTCATAAAGATGTTTCCAAGCTATACATTGGAAAAATAAGAGCATTTCCACTACTGCCCCACTTAACAGAGAGCATTTGAACTTGTTGGGATTCATCATGGATTTGAAAACTGCTGTGTGGCAAGTCTAATAATCCAAATTATTGTTTGCTAATCCAATTAGGCATCTTAATTAAACTGTGCAAAGTTCAGTGCTGCTGTGAGGTTTTATAAATGCCTTTTGGTTAATTTTATTCTGTAATTTTTAGTTGTTATCAGATGACAGAGCTCTAGCTTAGAAAAACAAAGGTGAGGTGCCTGCATACTGGCATACTGAGTGGGTAGCTCTCAAACCTTCCCGTCACTTTTCCCTGAACAGCCAAGTCAGATAAAATTGCAGGTCCTATCATCAGCAAAGGCATTCAGTCCATTCCTCTGCCACTGGCTCACTTCTGGCTGTATATTTACTTCTGTTTCCTTGTGACTGTCACCTAACCTTCGAATCTGCCCAGAATACTCTTGTGAGATGTGGGCCTAAACTGATGGGAATGATTTGTTACATAAACTAGAAAAACCCAGAAATAGACTGAGGGAGTGCACATGAACTCCGTTAATTCCACCTAATAAGGCAAACTCAAGTATACCTAAGTTGCTTTGTACTTGACAAAAGAGCCCTAACTATTCAAGCACACCCTCCACTCCACAACGTCTTAATACATCTATTCCTGTGCCTGTGGGACAGAAGGAGGAGGAGAACAATAACTCCTCTATGGCCACACATGGGAACCTTTCCCTTCATATGAGAGAGAGTGATCCACACAATACTCTCTTCTTTTTAAGCAGGGCTGGAAGAAGGCAGAGAACAAACCTTCCTAAATAGAGAGGTCTGATGAGATGATACATCCCAGCATGTCACTTTGAGAGCTTTGAGTTAGCAACCAACTCAGATCCAAGAGGGCAACCTTTCCTATTCCCTATGCAGAAACAGTGCTGCTTCTGAACTAATGAAAAGTGACTGACCATCCTGTTAGGCAAGTGATATGACCATGACTACTCCTTCTCAGCATGTGGATGGGATACCAGACCTTACCCACCACTGGCTGGCTGGAAGCAAAAGCAATTCAGTTCACTACAGGCACAGAAGTAGAATAGGCACATATCTTTCATGACACTTCTCAGGAGGAAGACTAGCATAGCTTTAACTCCCTTCAATGCTGCTACAACAACAGCAGCTGGAAAAGAAAAAGAATCAAAAAGCAGTCCTATATTTTATTATTTGGAGCTTTACTCCTTTCTTTGCCAAGTTCGTATTGTCAGGTTATTTTATTTTATTTATTTAAAATATTGATTATTTTATTTTTCATTTCTTTCATTTTGAATGACCTTATACCTCCAAAAGTCTCTTCCAAATCCCTCTGTTTCAGGAAGACTAGAAAGGGCTGCTTTTCTGCTGTGATGTGGGATGTTAGAAAATCTTGCTGCTTGATGGGTGAAGAGCAAGGTTCCATGCTGGCAGTGGGATTCTCATCAACTGCTGATTGAGATTTGTAAAAATATACATTAGCTGATAGCCAAGATCTGTAATTGTGCTATTAACTCTGGCAGCCAAAGGAGGCAGTAGGAAGATTCCAGCCAGAAAGCCAAATGCAGACCATGATTCCTGTTAGTATGATCACTAGCTCTGGCCTGCATCAGCATTTAGGATGCATTTTACCTGGAACTAGACTTTAAGGCCACTCACAGCCATCAGCAGACCAGTTACTCACATGTCACAATGTATTTCTGCTGTGGAAAGCTTGGTGTTGGTGTCTCACAGGTTATAGTGCCTGCTCAGCCAGTGGTTATACTCCATACAAAAGGTTATTTAAGATCTGGAATGTGACTACCTCCTTACTCAGCCTTTTCCCCCCCACCAGCAGAAGCAGCCAGGGAGCCCTTCTCACCCTTTCTGATGTTTCCCCTGTATCTCAGAACTGGAGGTATTACCCCTGGACAGCTCCCAGCTCTCCCAGTTGGCTGGGCAGAGTTCCAGTTTGGGATCCAGTTTGGGACTGCTGCTATGCTTATCTTATCTGCCGAGGTTTTTTTGCCTGAAGCCAGGCCTGAAGGGTTTTCAGTTCTCACAAGTGTGGGATTTTTTTGTCTGACTTTTTACCAGAGGAGGCTATATTGCTCTGGGTTCCTTTTCTTGTTTTTATGTAAACAACTCTCTCGTCTATGTAGATGTGCCTCCAGGCAGGTATGGGTACATTTTAGGAACTGAATAAATACCTCAACTACATATTTGGTCCTGGAAATTAGGGAGCTACTTCACGCAGGATGGAGATGGCCTTTGTTAGGCAGGTAGATAAGAGGTAATTTTCCAGAGATACATGTCATTTCTAACTTATGCCTGGTAATGTTCCTTTCTTGGCCAACTGAAGCCTGTAAAGTAATATCTTTCTATTTAATGTGCTTGAAAAATTAATAGTTTTCATCCTTACAAACCCCTCAAATTTTCACGATTAGGCCAGAGAAAGAATAAAATGCATGCTTAGTTTTCAGCATTTGAGGGAAGGGTGGTATGCAAGAAACCATGGCATGACATTCAGAGAGAGCACTTGGTGACACTAGGCACTAGGCAAGGCTATGCACAGTCCCATCTCCTCTGTTGCTCTTGGAAAATAAAATGGGATTACCTTTTCTTTCCATGCCTAAGCAGGTCTTTCACAGAAACTGCCTGACTGACCAAGGAGGCTGGGCGCATTCATCCAAAACACAATTTTCTGAGAAGTCAGTCCTTCAAAGAACTTGTGCATCAACAAGTAAACACTCATCTCCATCCTATTTATGTTTTTTTTAACCTCAGAGGTGATTCTTCCACCCACAGTGAAAGAACCCTTAGTAACCTCCTGCTTGGGAGCACAGCCGCTACTAATATTAGCTTATGCCATTAGGCAAATGAAGCATTGGTGTTCCCACAGTCTGGGGAGGGACCAAATCCCAGCTTCCCACCACATCCAACAGCTGACTTCAGCCTGGGCTCTGCCACCACGGATGACTGTGTAACTGTGATCAGCATTTGTCTGTGCTTCAGTTCTGACTTGGGTTTTGTCAGCTTCTGTCACTGGATGTACTTGTTGCAGCTCTGTGTTTGAGAGTCCCTCTCTCTGCTCCAGCTTTCAAATGCAGTAAAACATTAATTGCTGAGAATACAGAACATCAGCTGCTAATGTTTAAGAGAGATGGTGAAAGCAAGATTTCAAGCATCATGCTTTATCTCAACATCTACATGTAAACCTAATTCAGTAACTTTCTGTTTACCTTTTCTGGATAACTGTATAAACCTGTTTAGCAGTTTCAAAAGACATTGAAAACCCACAAACTCCTGCTTTCTTAATTTTTAAATTTAATCTCCCAGGGAAGCCTGAGAAGACATTAGAGCTCCTGACAAAAATAAGCAGTCTGTTTCTCCACATTCAAGAGCTGTATCAGCAACACACTGAAACTCTTTTTCTCTCAGGTCATATAAATTACACAGGCTTCATTTCTCCACTAAATAGGATCCTAGTCTGGACACATTGGAGCTTGAATGTTGTAGGGTTCCAGGGTAATAGCCACTAGCGTTTGGCTCGATGGTCCTGGGATAAATTTTGGGCCCTGACTGAGATGGTAACATGGTGCTATACCCCTACAGAGGACCAGGTCCAGCAGAGTTGAGATCTTCCTTTTCTTCTCACCTCTCTTCAAAAGGCCCCCTTACTTCATGGAGCACAGGAGGGGAACAGTAGGTACTCCTCACACTGCAATTGGTGCTCTTGCATCATGCAATGTAACCTCAATGAGCAAAAGTTTACAGCCCAGTCTATTTTACTATTTAATTTTGCTCATCTATGATGGTGAGAATACTTAAATATCCAAACAGAGAATACTTATGGTTGCCTGCCTATTAGCACAATTTTTTTTTGATGCTTGCCTCTAAAAGTGTAAACATGGGAATCAAACATCTGTTGTGCTTTCAGCAGGAAAAGGGATTACAGTGAGGTACAACTACTAACGTTTTCTTTATGGTTTGGATTTTTTTTGTTTAATTGCTAATGAGTTTTAACACAGTGATCTTCTACATATATAAAAGAACTTTTTAAATAGGCTTACAATAATTTTCACTATATATTAATAATTTGAATGACACATGCCTTACTCTTTCATGAGCTGCCAGGGTAAAAAAATCCTGTCTAGCCCAGTAAACTTCTGTCTGCATGGCTTCACACCAGTGAACAGGAAAGGAACACTCCACGAATCTCCAAGCTTCACCTAAAGCCACCCAGTGACTTTCATGTCTGCAAGTGGTCCCATCTATCAGGGTGTAAGACAGATATTTTCTGTGCTGCAGCTGGTAGAAGAGTTCATACATTTAAACCTACAAAGCAGAGTCATGCCATTGCATTTAAAATAAATCTGCACCCAGTCAACTGAGTTCAGGTGTGGCTGAAAGCATGCCAAGTATTTTGAAGAAAATAACTGTGGGGATTATTGTTCTTATAAAAATGATGGTAGGGAAATGGATTTGTTCATTTGAGGCAGAATTCTCTGTATCAAGTCATGTTTGTTTTTAGAGTGACTTGGTTTATAGAGGAATTTCTTGTGCGCTATAACTTGGACTATACTTAAGGGAAATAGAGGTAAACAAAGAAATAGTTGCTTCCATCTCTTCAGCAATGCACTATAATATTGCCAAAGTTATAAAGCTATCTTATGAAAATATAATAAAAAATTATTTATAATTGAGTATTGGGAAACATATAAAGGACACATATGACATTAATCATCCTTCTTTCTTAGCTTTTTTTTCACTTGTCGTGATCAAGATGTGGTAGCCAGCACTTTGCTGTATGTTATTATACAGCCATGTCTTCTGAGCAGAAGCAGCCCTTCATGTTTGTATTCTAGAGAAAATACGTCTTTATGTATCACTGACTTTAGAAAGATGAGAAAAATAAATTGCTTTCTCTGCATGCTTGGGACTCACTGTCTTCCTGATGAAATTCACAGGGTACAAATTTCCTTCTAGTGATGCAAGGAGGATCTTTCTGCATACTCCAGCCAGTCTACATCACTTTACTTTTGGTTTTGGGAAAGGTCTTCTGCAAACTTGCCGTAAGTTTTTCTATGACTCCAAATGGTGAATTGCCATAGGCATGGGAAGATCTCAAGACAAAGGGGACGTGAACTTTTTCTACCCTTCAACAGCATCATGGCTCTTTCTGTCATCTAAGTGTCTCTCCGCCTCACACTGCCATCAGTGGACACAGAGAGACTAAAAATACTGTTATACAAAAACATGTTTATGTGACAAGAGAAAGAAAACAGACTCAAAAAAACGTTAGAGCATTCTGATGCTGTCATTGCCAGATGACATAGGACAGTGTGCATAGGTCAGTGCTGGGTGATAAGGAGAGGAAAATGTTGGGCAAGAAGGGGCCTCTGCTGACTGTAAATATACATATTAATATTTGATGGAGGAGGGGAAGGAGAGAAGGATTCAGAAGAGGTTTTCTTCAGCTGGTGCTGTACTTCCTATGAAACCAAAAATCCACAAAGAGTAGGAGAGCAGCATGTCAGAAAACTTAAGTGATCAAATAGACACTTAAAATCTTTAAAATATTTTTCCCTTCCTGGTCATATATTATGAAGAGATACTGCTATTTTTTTTTATTTACTGGAACAAAGTTGCATTTGTGTCTAACAATCAGTCTCAGAAACAAAAGTCCATATGCACACAAGAGAGGACTGTATGCTACCCCATAGCTATGCCATACAACAGAAATGAAAAGCCATGCTGTGGGATGAAGTGATTCAGTTTTCTTACAATTTTCCCCTTTCAAACACCAAAGCTGGTTTACTATTTTGGCAGATTCTTTTCATTTGTAAGTATGTAGTGTTATTTCATATTATACTCAGGTTATTAAACAGATATAAATAACATTTTAATTAATATATTTATATCCTAGAATGAGCTGTTTGCTGTTTAGGAAAATGCAGGTTCTAAAAAACAAGTTAAAGAAAATTTTTATTTTATGAAACAACTTTTCACATGCCCAAAGTTTGGTTCCACATCCCCCAGGTTTTAGCAAAACTTGTGCTACATAATGTAAGTTTACAAAGTGGAAATAAAAATTGTATTCTTTTTTAAAAAATTACTTTTATTTAAACTATTTGCACTGATGTTTCAGTCTTTCAGTTTTGATTTTTCCTTTCTATTTTCTTGTTAATGGGAAACACAGTACAAATAAATTGACTCAGCAGCCATGTCAGTGGCTGCATCTTTTTAGTTTTCTGTTGATTTCCATTTTTGTTCCCTTAGAAATACTTACTTTTCTTGACTCAGCTCTTCGTTTGTTGACTAGTTGATCTCCAGCAAGTTCCTCCTCTTGAAATACAGCACCCTGGCCCTCTTCTATCCCTCCTAGGTCTCTGAAACTGTTCAAAAGGTGAAGAGTCAAAATTCTCAAATGAGAAAAGGAACACCTTTCTGCTGCCAGCTTAACATCCTGGCAGTGGAGTATTTTTAGAGTACCTGATTTATGCTTCTTTCAACTATCCAAACCTAAAGTGATGCTTGTATGTTATAACATTCACATTTGATTTATTGCTAGGTTGATTTTCAGTACACGTTGAAGGTTTCCAGCAGTTTTCACAACGAGTTCAGTGCCCCATCAGACCTATACCAGGCACCATTCAGCATTGCAGGGTCAGTCAAAGGTATTTCTGCTGCAAAATTCAGACCTTATTAATTCCTGCATAGCACAAGAAGCCATGGATATCTATTTTCAGTGGAGCTATAATTAAAAGATACATAATTGCTGTTAGAAAATACTTCAAGAAAATATTAGTGTTTCATCATGTGATGTTTGTTTATAGGTAATATTCTGAGAAGTCCTCTAGGCTCACCAAAGATTAAAATAAAAACGGTTCAGCACTGGAAGGATACCTCAATTTTTCAGCTGAGCATCTGTTATCTTTGCAATTTAACAAAGAATTGGAAAACTTTTTCATTAATACTTTAAACCTAATCATAGGTTTGAATATAAATAACTTCTATGCATTGAGGTCAGTACAAACCTAATAAAATTCTCAGTAAAGGAGAGTACATCTGATTAAGTCATATTGAATGTGATTATTAGATGGAGGGGAGGCATTGCAAAGTGTTCACGCAGCAAGAAATCCTTTCTTTCTGTGGATTTTCTAATGGAAAGGTTTTTGATCTTACCTCTTTATCAACAAACGTCTCTGGATATTCTAGAGCAGCTCTTCGAGTGGACACACTTACTCTGGAATGAGCTGCTATTTTATTTATTCTTACAGAAAAAAGGTGGGGTTTTTTTTCAGTATATAAGGATTAACATGAACAGCAATTGCTGCCAAAATTCATGCCTACTGTAACACTGGTATTCCAAGTGGAGAAGTATTATTTTTTTTTCTTAATGGAGGTGTTTTTAAACACTTGGAGTAGAGCATGATAAAAGAAAGTCCTGACTACCTGTGATCATGTGGTACCTTTCGCAGGAATACATCCACTAGCCCCAGCATCATGGCCATATGATTTGCATAACTTTCTGCCTATTCAAATGCATATTTCCATAACAATTGTATGAGAAAGATTCTTAATCTTTTTCTCTGCTGTTAAACAGCTGCTGCATTTCAGTGCTGGTGAAATAGTTCTATGTATTATTTTCCATTTTTTTAATGAAAGTGCTTTGCAATCTCCCTTGCTGAAAGATAGCCTAGAAATGCAAACTATCCTTAGTCATGTAACTCAGAACTACCTTTGCATTTTTTTCTTACTCTGCATCTATATANATAACAGATAGAACTGCCAACATAAATGTTGCAATCCAATGAATGATGCTGAAAAGTATCTCCTTTAATGAATTTTTCAATAAAATAATTTAATTTCATTTATATGTTTTGAAAATAATACCTCAAAAATTAATATCTGAAAGCTTGAGAGAACATATGTCATAACTCTTCAAGTTTCTTTCCCCCCCCTAGTTTTATTAACATAGATATTCGCATCAATACTTGCTCTTTGAATCTGTTTATATAAGTTTCCTCCAAGTAATGACTGTAACAAAATATGTCCTGGCAGAACTTTGCAAAATATAAGCCTGTTTAAGTTACTCAGTAAAGATAACATTTTTTCAAAACTGCAGAAAAAGAAACTCTAGCTGCATGCAAATTAAATTTAGAACACTCCTTTGCACAGAGTGAGTCTGGCAGGCCAGGAAAAATCCATGAATGTGATTGCAGAGACAAGGTAAAACAAGAAAGATGTCTCTGATGTCCAGGAAGTACGTGTGTGAACAGCCTTCCCATAGAACTGTCTGTGGCTTGCTCCTCATCCTCATTATGTGACTGGCTCCATTTAAAAGATTTCCAAAAGCTTTCAGATAGGATTTGAACAAAATCAAAACTCTGAATTAAAGAGCAAGAATAAAGTGCTTATCAAACTTTTAGGTAGTTATTTAGCCATGACCAGCAACAGTGTCTTTAATAGCTACTGATTCCTCATCTTGCTGCTGCTACACCCATGTCAGTAATGATTCTGATAAATGCCCTCCCATTTATAAACTTCTTAGCACTATGGCAAAGCCATTGGTAAGACCAGTTTCTTACCGGGATTGCTACTTCCATACGGGTTGGTACAAATGGTTTGCCTAGGTCACCACCTTTCCTGTGGCAATGATCAAATTATGACTCCCAGTGGAGACTGGAGTACTCTGTGGGAAGTGGATGTTGCAGTGGAGGACTACTTTGATAAAGATTTAAAAGTTAGGCTCTTAATTAGAGTACAGATGAGGACCATGGTAGTTTTTGTTTGTGTCTCTCATTGAAAAGCCAGTAAGTAGCAAGCACTCTGGGGAGGGACTGCAGGACACGTGCCAGCAACCGAACCTCTTTAGGGCTTGCCCACATGAAAATGGAGCAAGGATGTAGATAAGTGGAACATATAAGTACAAATCAGAATGTAAATGCTAGTTTAAATACCTCTCATCTTGTATCAGCACATCTCTGTACCCACAGTTGTTGAAGGTTTTTGTTTCAGGGCTAAAGATAGCTCTGCTGGTAACATGAGACAAAATAACAGTGGAATTGTTTTACTCCAAGAGAGGCTGGCTACTAAGGAACCAGCTTTATTTCCTCCCACCATCAGTTCCTTCCAGAAGATCCTTTACTGTGAGTATTACCTCATACTTCTTAACGTGAGATTTAATGGGACTTCAGCATCTTTATGGCAGTTCTGCAAAGACAGGTCTGCCTCTGAAGTATGGCCATTGGCCTGAATCATCTGTGCTGCTAATGCAAGTCAAGAAAGCCTAGGTTTCCCCTTTTTAAAATATCAGACTTCTGTTTTCCTCTCAGAAGTAGAAAGAGACAAAGGGCTGAAGTCTTGCAGATTCAGAGTAAAGAAGATTTTTTAGAATAGCAAAAGGCTTGCTTGGTTTTCTGCCAGGCCAGTCCCAAGTGATGCAAGACCTCTCTTCCACCCCACTCTCCTTTGCACCAAAATTGCTGTAAGGTCCCTCAAGAGACAACAGTATTTCTGCTGAATTTCCAGCCCTTAAGATCATTTGTGCTGCTTGTGGTAGGCAAACAAGGTTTATGGCACTGGGATATCTTCACAGTGTCGAAAGCAGTGAAAGAACCCCAAGGTATGCTGCACCATTTAGGATCTGCAAGAAAATTAAAATTCTGCTCCTAATTTAAGGGAAATATTAGGAAAAAATGAAAATCGAACATAATCTGTACTAAGTGTCTACTCTTGGCTGTTATCATTAGCAGGCAAATATTAGCACCTGTCCACTCTGTTTCCATAAAAGCTCTTTTATGCATCCATGAGGTGCAGACCGGCTATGGGTACATCCCTGCCAAAGACTGTGCAGTTTAGTAACTATCTTGGCTGATATACACTTCAAGACCTGATCCTGGGCATTGAAGGAACATGGAAAAGGATGCAGAAGCAGCAGGCAGTTACCTAATACTATCAAGTCTCAATAAAAAATGACAAGCTGAGACATCTTGGCAGGCTTTCTGAATACCTAATAGGACAATGCTTGTGTAAATGGGTCTGGAAGTGAGGTTAAGGGAAAAAAGTCCACAGCAGAAAAAAAAACACTTTAGAAGCAGCAAATTATTCGAGTTCAAAGCCCCTTAGATCACATCTGACCATAAGGTGACAGAATTAGTCTCACTGATAGTCTGTGAGACATGAACCACGTCCAGTATTTTATACATAGCAATTCAGCAAAAATGCTCCCACTCGAGCCAGAATACATAAATATTTAACTTTTTGGCAAGGCGACCGCGGGAGTATTTGTACCTATGGATTTTCTATGACAGATAAATAAACTCGCACTCCTCACAGCTGCAGACGCGAAAGGGAGCGTTACTCTGGGACGCTCTGGAGGGACCGCTTTTTCAACGGGACCAAGTTCTCATACGGGTTTCCTTCAATCACCAGCCTGCGTTGATGGCCAAGGCAGAGGCAAATGCGGGGGCATTCCCACACACGGGGCACGATGTGTCTGTGCACAAGGGATGTAGGCGGTGGCGGGAGAGGCGGTGCAGTGCCCTCCTCCTCCTCCTCGCGGGACCCGCCGCTTTGGCCACCCCCAGTGCAGGCGAGACGCGTCCTCCTGCCCGAGCCCATTCCCAACCCCACTTTGTCTCCTTCTGTATTTCTCAACTGATTTTCCCCAACCCCTCTCCCGACAGTCCAAAGGGGCGGAAGCGGCACAGCGGGCGCGGGCAGCGCAGGGAGCTCGGTGCCGAGAGCAAGCCGGGCCAAAGGAGGGAGGCTCCGCGCCCCCGCTGCCTCGGCGCCCTCTCCAGCCCGGGGGCGGTGGCGAGGGGCTGCCGTCGCACAGACGCCGCCCCACCGACTGCCGGGGCAGGTACTGGAGGAGCAGCACGCCTCGGCTTGGCTCAGCCCGGCGCTTCCCCGCGCTGCGCTGCGAGGCGCTCGTCCCGGCCACCCCCGCAGGTGGNCGCGGAGCTGCGGGATCGGGGGTGTGAGCGGCCGGGCAGGGCGCCCCCAGGATGCTGCGGTTCCTGCGCAGGACCTTTGGCCGGCGCTCGATGCAGCGCTACGGGCGCGGAGCCGGGCGAGGTGGGCTCGGCGGCGAGGGGGGCGAGCGGGGCGGGGGGCTGCGAGGAGCCGCCGCAGCCGTCGTCGGCTCGGGG